>CM017797.1:41129012-41729012 GCA_008086715.1 Sitobion miscanthi
AAAAAGCACTTCGCCATGCAACACTAGAGATCAACCTGATTCAAAATATACCAAGTTTATCCCTATTCCCTGTACGTTTAGCCGTTGTCGAGAAATCGCGCGGACAAACATCCGGACAAATATAGACAATAGATTCGAAAAACCTTTAATTAGTAAAAAGCGGTATAGCATAAAAAGTAAAAACGGAATTTATAACTTAAGTTAAGGTGTCTCACTAAAAAATTAGCCCCAGGCCCCAAAAATGCCTACTAGTAGGGCTCTAGATGGGTGTATTAACTATGGTTATATCTTGTATTTAACTGTTATTAACTTTATTAATGTACCTATAATTAATATTAATTTTTGTTGTTTATTTATTTACATAATTTATAACATAGTACCAATATTGTATATTATATAGTTTATTTTTTTCATATTTTTTTTATTTTTTTATTTTTTATAAATCCAAACGCCAAACGGCTTTTTACATAGGCATAAACAAAAATAACAATGTATACATAATTGGTTATAACAGCAAAGTATGCATAGGTTAGGTAATAATTAAGATTGACAGAAAAAAAACATGTTTGACTAAGGCAATATTATACTCGTCTATTTTCAAGCGAACAGAGTTTTAATTTTCTCATGACTGGCATGTAATCGTGCTGGGGGTGATCAATTTTTAGTGAAAACCCAGCAAGGCCAAGGAAGCGAGATTGTACCCTTTCAACAAGTTTGATCTCGACCTGAAGGTATGGATTCCAAACTATCGATCCATAATCCAAGATTGATCTAGGTAACAAGGGAATAATATAGAGCGACTAAGCAAGGCGCTGGGTTGAATTCAGTGGAATGTCGTCAAATAAATTCTAAAATCTTTAAAGCCTTACAGGAAATATGATCTATATGAGATCTAAACGATAAAGTCGGTGTGTATATAAATCCAAGATCTTTTGTCTCTTGAACCCGTTTTAGAGGTTAAAACGTGTTAAAAGTGTTTATTATGCAAACTTACGAAATCATTTTTTTTCCAGGTATTCAAAACATAGGCTTAGAGTATTAAAACAATACACAATTTCCTCTGATTTGCCTACCTATTGTATTTGAAGTGTATACAACTATACAGCTTTAATCACTATACCTAATCAGAAAACCACTATACTCGTATATGATAAAAAAAAAAAATAACATGATCAAAATATCTAAGTAATTCAACCTTGACAGTTCCGATGCAGTAGGTACTTAATCTGTAATTTAATATTTAAAATTTATCTTTATCCACTCTTGTTGTGGTGGTAAAAAATTAACAGTTAGTAATTACCTAGTATAATGGGTGTACAGTAGAATAAATAAAATATTATGATATCAATATTTTCCTACTATACTTACATATAATAAAAATTACTATTGCTATTGTTATAGGATAATAACATTTTATGAAATTGGTATAAGTTAAAAATGTAAATTTATAAATCTATATTAAATGGTTTAGGATCTAGGTGGCTATAATTTATTTGCGGTGCATAATCGCACCTACGAAGCTGCAGACGATTACACGATACGTTTATAGCTATACAACATTCATTGGTTCAATCAGCACTCTCCCTAGAATTATTATACCTGTAGAAAGAAGAGGCATCATTGGCATTCTTCTCGAACATGTCACTGAATGTCTAAATAAATCTTAGAATCTTCCGAAACATTTAAAGAATACATAAAATAGTAAAATACATTATAGTATATTATTACATAGTAATTATTGCTGCTTTTATCGAATAATATTTCTTTAAATAATTGTATAATAATATGTACTACACTACTATACCTATATGTATAGGTATACATTTTTATTTTGAGATTAGTGATTACAAGTTTTCAATATTTTTCATAATATTTTACGTACGTTATATTCATTAGACCTAGACGTACCCAATATTGTAATAATATTATTACGTTTATAAGTATTGTACTATATAGAGTATAGTTACAACTTGAACATTGTCAATAACATTATCCATATTATCCACATTGTTTCCAATGATATTATGACGTATGGGGACTGGGGAGGCATCGTCTCTCCAATCCTTTGCATGATTTGCTATTTATATTATAAAACTATACGAAGACTCAAGTATTTTTCTGGGTTTGTTACACAATCCATATTATTAATGTTTTTAATAACATTAAAAATTAAAATTATGGTTTCAATACTGGGAACGATTATTGTGCTTGTGAATGAACTGGCAGACGTTAAGACAAAATTGCGTATGCAGGTTTTTCGTAGCACTAGACCGATATATTTATATGACGAAAACACCCCTATATATACATAGGCATAAATAGTGTTTGAAATTTGGGGGGGGGGCTAAGCACCTCCAGCCCCCCTCCACTATTTGCGCTTACACCTATATATAAATTCTATTATATTAACTATGAATATACATTACGGTCAAACGTCGAAAATTGTTATCTTATACTTTAAATAAAAAAGTATTTTAAAAGTGTACCTAGGTACTCTAAGTTGTGTATAATATAATATAATGATCGTTATACTCATTATATTTATAAAATATGAAGTACCTATTAACATTTAAAACTATGGTATATTTTTGTTTTATGTTTTATAATTTATGATTTTATGATATTCAAGAATAGAAACTTGTAGACTAATCAAATAATTTGATTCACATCATGCCTTATTGCTGTTGCGATTAAATAGTTCAACCCTAGGTATGTACTGCAAATATTTTTTTTAATAACATGTTATTTATGTATATATATTTTTAAATTTTATAGTTAATTGTTTTGATTTAATTTTTGTGATATTGAGTTTATAGTGCTTTATCTCCTAAGGTCTATTTCATTTATCTTCCCACGTCATTGCAGACTCTCCTGAAATTTTATGCGCAGACGCCTATATATGCGTATACAGCGTACAATACGTTACATACCTAATATTATAATAAAGTTTATATTAGTTTATAACGGGTTATATTTGTGTGGATTACAATCAATGTATTACAAATTATAATAAAGGTTTTTTTCCGCCAACAATGAACAAATAACCAAAATATTATGATAGTACTCGGTGTGGCAAAAACTATAATAAAGTTAATTGTTAAACAAAATAAAAGATTTAATATTTTGGCGCCTATACTGCAGCGTTACAGGTATAATAGGCGGAAAAAAACATTAAATATATACGTATAGGTACGTAAAAATAAAAAACTATGCCAAATATTCGATAAGTTTTGATAGGAAATAGTTACTATGGTATGTAAATTAATATAATGTAATTTGTTTTCGCTCCCACCTTAGTTATTTTTTTCCTCAATTACGCCATATTGAATATAATTATTGAATATGCGAACTCGTTTTATCGGACAAATTATAGTCAAACAAACGTGCTTTTTCCAAATATTGTAATAAACTATGTAGAATGTACTGATCTTAGGTATACCCATAATATACTTGAATATTAATACTCAATGTTAATATTCAATGTCGAAACCTAACGTTCCACTAACATCCTCTTGTCATCTTGATTTTGTAATGTTCTTAGTTTTTACGTAATTTTATAAATGCGTGACACAAAAAATAGTGTGTATTTCAAAACAAAGCAAATAATCTATAAAGCTATATAGAACAATATATTTTTGAGTTTCTAATTATGGTTCCACCCCTAATTACTATCATTATTTTTATACTAAACTATACTTTTTGTAAAGATCAATTCCTAACTAAAATATTTTATTTTGGTGTACAATTAAACTAAAATTGAAAAATGGGTTTCAAAAGTGCAACTTATATTTTTATAGGCATACAAAGAATTTAATAGCTGAATTTAACTTATTCCACATTTACTTTGCTAGTTGTTTCGCATATTAGGTAGGTTTCTTAAAATTGAAGTTGTAAATAAGTAAAAATTTGTATACAATATTATTTAAAATTAAAACTATTTTATTTCTTTTACGCATACGATTTAATTCCGTACATAATATATCCTACCACAGTGCCACCTACATATAAAAGCTATATAACTGATCTCAACAATAATATTAGACGTTTCTCTTTAAATAATATGCCATCGGGAGCAAAACTGCGAATGGTCGGTTGCTCAATTACGTTGATCGGACCCCGAAGCGAATAACCGCCGTTTAAACAGTCGACAAATGAAACAAACTCACTTTCGAACGGATTCCGAATCCGTTTTACCGAAATCGAAATGGCAAACCAAACTATAGTCTGTTTACCTATATTGTATAATAATGTCATATTGGTAAAAAAAGACCAACCAATAGGTATACGTATTACTTGTAAGACGTAAGTTGTAGATCGGTATCTAGTATCTACTGACTATTGGCTACTACTTACTCTCAAACATATACTCACAAAATGCCGCCAATACTCTGACGATCTCTCTAGTAATGATAAATACCAAACACACAACACCCAAGACACAGCACTATAGTCTTGTACCAAACTCTGACCATATCAAATAAATGTTATATTATGTTCTTGAAAAATACCAATATGTACAGCGCATAATATAATATTATCTTAAAATGTACCTATAATTAGGTTAGGTTAATTAAATAATTAAATATTTAATAATTTAACTAGGTAATAAATTGTATAAAAATTTGAAAAAATAATGTAATAACATTCTTATAGCTATAGGTATTAATTGAAGTATTGGAAGTTGGATAAAAAAAAAAAATTGCTTGTATTATAACTTAGGTATAAATTATAATGTATAACTAATGGTTTATTATCTAGCCACGTAGGTAGTCAGAGTTTACTTTCATAAACAAACAAATAAAAATATTTAGTATATTAAAATATATTTAATATGTAACACAAATATACCATGACCGCATCTCGCCACTCGTCTTGCCAGACGGAATAGCGTCCACCCCTGCGCATAACAAGAACATAACAATAATACCAATCATAATATCACATATTAATTCGTATTAAATATCATAATATTGTATTTTATAGCGCCTAACACAATGTTGCGTCCTCCATGCAGTAGTGCTGCGGAGGAACAGTGGCGGGCGGCGTGCATTGCGCAGTGGCAAAATATTATTATACCCTACAGACACCCGGCCCGGAACAACGCGCCGCCTCGTGCAGAGCGAGTATGCGGCTAAACATAATAAAATAATACAAAATCATACGCCGTACGGGTACACACGCGCAAACACGCGGTCCTCGCGGCGCGCGTGCGCGCACACACACACACTCACGAACACGAGTGCCGCGGAGTGCGACCCGATCCGGCGAACGGCGGCAACGAGAGTATGAGACACGACTACGCGTCGTACCACAACAATAATAATAATAATAATAATAATATAGTCGTTGTCACAGCGGCGGCGTGCAGGACGACTACGCTCGGCGGAGTATCGTTATTGTGGTCACGGCGCGTACCGGTGCCGGCGACGATCAGAATCTCAGATCAGTCGTGTCGCAGCGTCGTACGAAACACACGTTGATCGCAGGTTTTCTGGTTGTAGTTTTCGGCCGAACCGCAGAAATTTAGTAATAATCACGGCCGCCGCCGCCGCCGCCATTCGAATCGATTCCTCTGCGCGCGCGTTCGAAGCTTTTCCCAGTCACAGGTCGCGGGAACTTTGCCGGTGACGACGATGCCGGTGAGGGCCGCGTAGGATCCTGCCGAGTGGAGCGCTCGACCGTTGCTCGTGCACGTGTGTGTGTACTACACCGCGTACGAACCGTTGCAGTCCGCCGCCGCAGCTGTGTGCAGAGTGTCGTCGTCGTCGTCGTCGCTGTCCGAGGTGAGTTTCCGCACGCCGAGTGCGACATCATCGAATAGCCTACCTACCTTAAAACCATTTTTAAATATTTGAGTTCACGCGTATACCATAATACACCAGGAGTCACCAAACGGCGGGCCGTTAACCATCTATTTATCTGGCCCCCGGAGATTTCAACATTTTTGTTCTTTATATTATTTTTGTTTGACGGCGAATCAAAATATGACCACTTCATTAGTTTTGATTTTACTTTTTTTGAATAAACGTCTATGCTACATTTTGACGGCCCCCCGAAAATATTATAATTTCTGATCTATGTGGCACAACACGTCAATACCTGTACAACCCATCACGAACAATAATATTAAACCTGTTAAACAGATTCGTGTGGCTCGTCACCGTATCGAGCGAATCGGTACGATGCTCTTGGTACTACAGGAAATTGGGGTAATTTTCAAATCGTTCGATTTTTCGGTATTTGTTTACAAATATTTATGCGACCACACATCGTTGTATACGACGTCATATCGTTTTTGTTGTTGTTACGTTTTCACATAAGAATAAATATGGAGCTAACGGGCTATTTGAGTGACGCGGTTATCCAGTAAAACGTCCGTTTATAGTATTTTTCGCGCGCGGAACGCGCCGGCGCGACGGGACAGGCCGGCGAAAATGCCGGTCGCCGTCGGCGCGCGCACGCACACATGTATTTAATAAACCGGCGGTTTAAAAATGTGAAAAATAGTAAAATTAAACTACGAGAGTCAAAGAGTTCGATAAAACATTTATATCGTTATTATAATATAACTACGTGTGTCGAATTTACATAAGTACTAATAGTACTTTACAAAAATTGTGACAGTTTACCGTCCGTCAGCCGTTTCCGAATCCTAAGCCACGTTCGATGTTTGTCCAATTATTGTCCTTTAATACTCAATTCATACGTCTTGTCTTATTATAATGCACGTCTGGCCTATAATTTATTCGTTTCACACGATCACGTCCCAAAATGCTTTAATATACCAGTGGAGTTCATTTCATTTGAACGCAACCGTGCAATTTCCATATTTGGGACCAGCTGTAGGTATGAAGTTATTATAAGCACATCGCTAAAAATGTGCACTTACGATGGAGTTCAAATTCCACTGATATTAACAAAATATCATTTTATTCTATTGAAAATTCAAAACGATTGTCACTTAATTTGGGTCGTGACCTGAGGTTGAGAACCACTGGTGTACTACAATTGATTAGTAAACGTGTACAGTAAAGTAGGTAACATAATAAAAAAAACAGTAGATAGTTAAAGTAAGTAAAAATTAAAAAATTAAATGGTTATTTTTTGGAATATTCAGGCTTTGTCATAGGTACCTATACTAAAAGAAATACTGCAATTATTAAATTTTAAACTTGAACCGGGCATTGCTAATTTCAACACAAATGTGCAAAATATGCGCATCGGACAAAACCGTACACAGATTTTAAAACACTGGATAACAAATTTAGTCGTATATTTTTCATTTAGGAAAAGACCTATAACTCGGAATTTGGACACTCAAAGAAATTCTTTGCAACTGTAGGACACTTTTTCTATGCTCAAGAAATAATCTTTCAGTGGTGCATGTTATAACTGCAAAACTCTTTCAATAGCATTAGTGCGAGCCATCTTTTTTTACTGTAGCCTAGTAATTTTAAGTACTCAGTTCCAACCACCTCACAGTTTTTGAGCAGGTACGAAATTCAGTTGTATCTACTATACAAATGCTATTTTTAGTTATTTTGATGTAACACACACATTTTGGATTTTTAATTTGGATTGTGTAAGTATTTTGATTTTATGGAATTTGAATTTAATTCTATATAGGTATGTAATATTTTTATATTTCAATTTGTATTGGTTTTAATACATTTGTCCGGTATCGCACTATTTTTGTGTGTGGAATTAGGCTACCTATATATTTTTTATAAATCTGTGCGGTATTGGGTCATGTTTGTGTGGTATAATGGAAAGCGCCGCTTGGACCTATTAGCAACTAGCAATAGTGATTGCGTGTACATTAAATCATATATATCATAAAATCACTTTTCATATAGGTACTATTGGATACTAGTTAATATTTATATCATTAACAGTCTTGACGTAAATCGATTCTTACGTGCTTATATGTTTGTCCCTATCAGGCCCGTGCGCAGGATTTCAGAATGGGGGGGGGGGGTGTTTTGAAAAAAAAATGTATAACATAGATACATCAATAATTAGCAAATAGTATTATAACATATTTATATTTATTATTAATTTTGTAAGTACCTATGTTAAAAGTTTTTTTAACAATACTTTAAAATACAAATCATTTTTTTAATAAATTTACTCGACGAGGGACAGAAAAAATTGATTCAGTCGAGATTGAGTGCTTGATTTATGTCCACGTTTATATCACGATGTATATTCAATGATGCCAGTCAATTTAAGCGATCTTCACCCATTGTTGATCGTAGGTAAGTTTTCAGCCGACGTAATGTTGAAAATGACCTTTCATTAGACGTAGTCACAGGCAAAATTGACATTACACGTAACATTTTATGAATATTTTGAAATGCATCTGCATTACAAATATTGAGGGCATCAAGGGTGTTTCGAATATTTTTACCAACTAGTCGTCGTCGCCAAATTTCTACCTCACTTATTCAAATTTCTGAATAAAATATTATTGTGCGACGTGTATGCTCTATACTTATATTCATACATTTTATTATCATTATATTTTATCGATAACGGCAACGATGACGAAGGTCGATACACAGCAAACGTGAAGACAATACTATATTATATTATTATAGTATTGTACTATTATGTTATGCATTATTATTTATTACAAATAAGATTAGAAAAAATTACATATAGGTAATAGATCAAAAATGAAAAACACAATTTTTTCGGCTATGGAGGGGGGTTTGAACCCCTCCCCCCCCCCTTGCGCACGGGCCTGGCCACTGTGCTTTATTAATTTTTACTGCATACGATAATTTAACGGGCAATTTGTATTATTTTGTAGTTAAAAGGCAAATCATTGGGAATCATTGGTATGCGAGGTATTAGCACCGTTTGACTAACTGCTGGACCACTCAGACCTATAGCAACGATCACATTGTTGCGAAGGAATTTTAATTTAATTTTCTATACTACCTACATATATTAATATTATAAAGTTGGAGACTGAAGAGTTTGTTTAGTTAAATACACACATCGCATTAATAATAATTATTATTATTACCTATTAAAACCAATAGCAACCATTTATAAACAATAATAATAATAATAATAATAATATTTTCAAAGTCCCTGTTTGAGAACCTCCCCAGGATTCCCCGGTTTGGACCTATTGGTCGTAGCGTGATGTTATATAGCTTATAGCCTTCCTCGATAAATGGACTATCCAACACAAAAATAATTTTTCAATTTGACCCAGTACCTAAGATTAGCGCGTTCAAAAAAACAAACTCTCTAGATTTATAATATTAATATATTAAGTATAGATTATAAACACTAGTATTTATAATCAATGGTTATACTTATATCTATGTCCTATATATTTAAAGCCTAAAACACATTGTAGTGTTGTATAAAAGTTATATTATATAGGTAGTACCTACTACCTACCTACACGATTATAATATTATTTGATAGAATTTATTATAGTAATTTTGTTATTTAATACAACCAAATATTTTTAGTACACGTAAGTTGAACATTTTTTTTTTAAATAGTAAATACAATTAAAGGGTTAGCACATGATAGGTATTAAATTGTGTTAACTGTAAAGTACAAATTATATGTGGGTGTTTTAAAATAATCCATTGTAGCAGGTTCTTGATCTCTCCAGTTGGTAATAAGTTAAAATTATAAGTGTAATTATTTTTAAAGATTTTATTTTATAGTTGAAAAATACCTATATAGTACCAGTTTTTTTACATATATGATTCATAAATATTGTGTTGTATACACACCTATGAAGATTAATCAAAATAAATAGGTATTTCATATTATGTTTTAAATAAAATCAAAATTACCATATTACCTGAGTTAAACATTTTACTTTTTAATTTATTGATGGTATGCGATATTGTATATTTATATATACGTTATTTCAGTACTTTATACTTTATTTACTACCTACGCAATAACAATGATGATGACATTTTCATAAATTAATCATTAAATTTATTATGTGATCCACCTATTTTTTTTAGGCATAGATTGTACTTATAAAAAAATCAGTTTTTATTGCGAAATTTTTAAATCAACAAGTAATTATATTAACTAAATTATTATGACCGATATTAATGTATAAAAATTTGAGTTAAAATCTGAATGAAAACTTTCGCATGCGTTTGTCGTATGGACTCTATCAGAACCTTGCCGCACCCACATTTTTGAAGGAAAGATTTATTCATTTGATATATAATTGTCTATCAAATAAATTCTGTTAGGTTGATTCTGGTATAGTTGTATTTTTAACATAATTTTTAAGTTATAGAAATAATCCATATAAAATATAAAATTTCACATAATGCGATTTTTATTATATTTTTTAAACATTACATATTTATTTTTTTTAATTTATATATACATATTTAACCTTTTCCTCCATGTAGGAACTAACACATGCAGTATTGTTTACCTGCTAATCTCGTGTAGGAACTTACTATTCCCTTAAATATTAATCGATATAGGTATGGTATACCTAGGAATCATGTTTATCATTTTATTGTACCTACAAGTTTACTATTAAAACTATAATTCACTATTTCCAAAAAGTAGTAATTTTTTCACAAACTCCATTTATTACATATATTTACGAGTTATTAATAAATAATGACTTTTTAATTCATGTACCTACCTATATATAATTGTATTTTATTTAATGAATTTAAAATTACTTAAATCTTAAAAAATACCATGAATAATTAGATTTGTATACGCATGCGGTTATCATTCTAATTGTTTATTACTTTCGAAGGTTCGATGAGCTTTGCTCATTTGCGTAAAATACCAAAACTCAAGTAAATATACCTAGTCTAATTCATTTTTGACTGTTGCTAAATACAACTTGTTTTGACTCTTCTACATATTTAACATACGAAAAATATAGAAATTAAAAACGACCGGTTTTGTTTTAGGCTTCCTTTCGGGTTAGGTTACTTAATTATTTTTCTGTTTTACATACGTCGTTCTAATATTACATTATTTAAAATTTTATAAGACATTTTGTTTCATTTATTTAATGGGTTTTTGACCTATATTTTTAGTAATTTAAATTTGTTAATACGTATTAACTTACCATTATAGACAAAGACAATATTATAGTGGTATAAATATTAAGATTATAACCTCTAAGTTATACCTAGTTAAATAATATTATACACTATTCACTATGAGTAACATAATATGTTTAAAATAAAACCGAACATAACATCCTTTAATTTTTATTTCAGATTTTTAATTCTTGAATTAGTTGTAATGTATGTGTTTGGACCTATAGACTTAAAAATTAAATTGAGACTTGGAAATAATTATCTTCAACAAAATAAATAAATGGTTTTATGATGATGAAAAGGAAAAAGAACCTATTGTACCTATATAAATGTTTTAGCAGTTTTGAAAGTTGTGACAAGTAAGTAAAAGTTTGCTGATACCAACTATAATTTCAAATCACTTAACAGGTATGTGCCAGTTTTCATACAGATATATTTGGATTTATTTTCAATAACTATTCGAAATTTTTAAAACATCAAAAAGTCTAAAGCTTAATGAATTGATGGATATTTAGGTAATTTTATTAAGTAAAAATGAGAAACTATTTTAATCTTAGAAAATACGCATATTGAATTCTTTTGGTTATAAATATAATAATATCAAGTTTTAGTTAACTCGTATTCCAAAACAGATTTATTGGATTTCCTAAATTGATATCTTATTATATTATTGGTGTGACCAACATATTCTAATCACTAAAAGGTTTAGATTATTGTTTAGTTTTATCGGTGTAGATCTGGTTTTGTTTAAGTGAATAAAAAATTACATTTTATAAGTCGATTATTTATTTAAAATATGTATTGTCCATTCTAAAACATTCTTGAGAGTCTAAATTTTGAATACCTATCCTAAGAAACATATTAAACACTAATTTTCATGCGGATATACGCAAAGGTATGTTATGTATAGACTTCATAAATAGTATAAGTGTTTATTTAATTGTATACATAGTACCTTGTTAGGTATCTGATATAACTATAACAATTGTTTTAAAATTAAATGTTGGTTCTATAGAACTTGTAACAAGATTTAGCCACTTCAGAAAAATAATAATGTTGTAAGTACCTATACGTACTTTCATTTTTTAAAAACTAGTTCACTACACCAACCAAGTAACAACAGGTTTTTTTACATACATTTGTAATTTAAATTTTTGTTTTACTCATCATGTTGATAAGCGATCATGATAATATATTATTTTTAAATTACAATACATAACTTAGTATAATATAAAAACTGCACATTAGGTCAATATTTAATATTTATCAATTTTACTATAATGAAAGTGGTTTATGGTTGAAAATGTTATCTATTTGATACTATTTGGGTGTCAAAAATTCGTAGTAATTTAAAAAATAATTGATATAAAATAAAATAATTAAAGAAAAACGAAAATGTTTACGCAAAACCAGTTTTTGACATAATTGGTATTGTGTTACACGGTGGAGCATGTAGAAATGACTGCTGAAACTGGAGAAACCTCCATGTAAAAAGGTGCTCAAAACATACAAATATATACTATGCTCATCGTAAATTCGATTTTAATGTATCGCAATATACTTAGATAAATGTTTGGCTTTGGAATATGAAATTAAAATTGTATGGTTTTCAAAAACATTAATACTTTTTGAAATAATGAGTGGTCCATGACAAAAGAATTACCTGATATAATACATGATACATTTATGCATAGTAAATATATTTTTACAACTTAAATATGACATAAGTAAAAAAGTTGAAAATTTAATACTAGATTCCTCACAATAGTTATTTTTATTTGAAATTAAAAAACAGTATAAGCATACACATATACGTTTAGTACAAACATATATTCCAAAACATGACATATTATAAACGTACTTTGTCAGCGAGACTATGATGATAGACTGTCGCATGAGAAGCGTTACAAAACCACCATAAAATGTTTTTGTCGGGCCGAGGCATTTTCTGTTGTTGCACAGAGCATTTTCTACACTCAATGACATTTTAAAAATATAAATATATAATATAAGACTAGTTGTATGAATTTGTATAGCCTATAGGTAATTAAAGGTATTTGAAATTTACTTATTGTTTAGTTTTTTTTCTATAAATGTTGATAACATTTTTACGTTTAGCTAAAAAGTTTAAATGTATTGCAAGATCTCATATAAGTTATTCGTACAATAACTAAAAATATTTATTAATACATACGCTCAATTTATTTATATAATAGTTTGAAGTATTCTGATAAATTACGAAATATGCTTATTTTCCTAGTTAAAAATGTATCTATAGGTACAATTTTAAATATTTATGACTAAGAATTGAAAATTTAATACCGGTTTGTCATAAGTTTTTCTTACAGAAACATAAATATCTCAAACATTTATTTGCATCATTTTAGATTCCGAGTGATATATGTATTGATTTTAAAATGATGTATTTTTTTTTATCTTTCATCACCTTCTGGGGCAATACAAATGTTTCAATCTTCTACTTCAGCATCTTTTCTGGCAAGAAAATGAATCTAGTTAGTACTTTAGTCAAAAATAAAATAATTCCCAATATTTTTCAAAGTCGTCAGACAAAAAATAAATCAAGAAAAAATGGAGAATTTTACGCAAGGCCAGTTATTTGACATGATCTCGATATGGATTTTTGGTGTAACTAAAAAAAAATACCCCTAGATACATGACATTTTCACCGACTGCTTATATTTTTATTTTTATACGCCATACAATTTTAAAAAACATTTTGACTCTTTTTGAGCTAAGTATAAGCATAAAAAAATTTCAATTTATATTAGTTTTTCAAAAACTTAAAAAAATTTCAATTTTTATTAGTTTTTCAAAAACTTTTTGTCGGTAAAAAAATGTTTGTTTGCTCAAAAAACTTGAAAATTTATCACATTATGATTTCTTATAAGTTGTAATTGGTGTAAATTAAAAAAAAAGTTGAGCGTATATTCACAATGAGCGTTTGATGTAAGAATTTCGACAAAACTCCTCAAAATCACAAACATTTACAAATTATTTTGAGTTAGAAATTTCATAAACATTTTAAGGTTTTTCAACATTGGGTATTTACCCGTGAATTCTTATCGAATTATAAGAATTAAAAAAACGAATGATCATAGCAATATAGCATAGACAATATAAGAAAATATTATCTTTATGAAATATGAATCATAGATACCTTTTTTTACCAAATGTTTATTTTATCATTTCCTATACATGATAAAAATTTTCAAAATGTAAAGATTCGTTTTAAGCTATTTATAGACATTTTCAATTTTTTTATTTTTTTTTTCTATACAATTTGTCAATAAAATGTTTATTTTTATAATAGCAGTTTAAAAGTATTAAAGATACATCGACACAATTTTATTATATAAGCATTTAAATTTCAAATTATTTTTTTATAGTTAAGAATTTATAAAATGTTCAATTTTTATAGCTATACAATTTTAAAATTAAAAATCAGATTTCTCATAAACACATTTTTGTATAGATATGTATTTTAAGATAACATTTGGACGAAATTAGATATTAGAATAATGGTTTTAAAGTTACTTTGTTGTAATTAAAAATATTATTTATGGGTACTTGAAACTTTTGAAGTAGGTAGGTACTAGGTGTATTATAGTATTGAACACACATGATGATATTTTCAAATGCAATTTCTTTGGAAAAAATTAGTTCAACCTACTGTAATACTAATGTCTAATAGTTGAATAAATTACTAAGGTAACAATGATGTCATAAAATATACTTATAGGCTAACAGATCATAAAATCGTTTTTCGTATATACAATGATTTTATATAATTTAATTCAAATTTAACAACCCATCCATTACAGCGACCCATCTACAGTACCGACCTACTGTATAGGAGTGGTTTACCAGTTTTTTATGGACTTTATAAGTTGGTAATAAAAAGTTTGCTATCATAAATAATATAACAATAATATTATTTGAAGGGACTTTTAGCCACTACGTACTAATTATATTCAACTAAATTTTCAAAATAATTAGATTAATTGTTAGCTACATATAGTTCTACGACGAGTCTATTCATACCATTATACATTTCAACATCTGTATTGACTTGTACGTTAAATGTTAGTAATGGCTATTATTATAGTACCTAGTATATAAATAAATAATATAAATTATAAAAATTGTTAATATAATATTATAATGTATGCAATTTGCTGTAGGCAAAAATAAGTTCAATTTACCGGATTACTAATAGCAATTTAAATATATAATATAATAAACTATCATTAAAAATGTAGTATCCACGCTTAATTGTTTATCGTGTGCAATAGTTTATCATTGGCGTCAAATTTAAGTTGTAACACATCCATTATAGTGACCTATACTCAAAGGCGAGATACATTGCTACAGATACGATACTACCATAGATACAGCAGAGCGACTTCCAGGGTTTTCCATGTAAAGGTGCTAAATGAATTTAAATTTTTTAGGTGTACCTACAACCTACCTACAGTTGTAGTACCAACCTATATATTTCATATACAATATTGAAAATTGTACGCTTAAACATGTTCATCGTAAGCAATTACTTATGATTAAATTAATTAATTGTACCTATGTCACTGCTTACAACAACTGAATACCACAGGGCACATACCACAGTTATTTAAATTTTTAATCAATATTTATCACAGTGTGTCGTGTGTGGGTAATGGGTATTATGGTGAACCCATTTAAGTGATCTGTCTGGTTTCATCAATATCATGATTTTTGTATTAGATTTACGAGTAAACATATTAGTAACTAATTTATGTTAAATTAAAAATAAATGGAAGTTTGTGTTTTTTTTTTTAAATTTAATCATTTGTGAATTGTATTTATTGTATGTATTATTATTTATTAAGTCATGTCGATAACAAAAATATCAATTTAATATGTATAATATGGTGCTGATTTGTACATTCTTATCATGGCATTAATAGTTTCAGGTAACATTTTAAATTATAGTAGGTATGTATATGTATACATTTTAATGCTTATGAAGTTCTTAATAATATTCACACCAGAATTTTTTTTTTGACTAGTATGCAATATATACGTAAATTGCCTAATATCCACTACAAACGAGTGATACAATTACATATTACAATATCTTTAAAAGTAATTATTATAAATCATTATAATAGATACACTCTGTGTTCGCGGGGAATAGTGAACAAACTATTCAAAATGTTCTAATAACTAATAAGTCAAAAGATAGACAACCTTTTTTAGTATAGGTACCTAATATAAATATTAAATCATCGTTGTATACAATCTAAATGTAAATAAAATACCTTTAATATAATTAATATAATAGGTAAATACATATTTTTTTTCATTCAATTTTAATTAAATTTGGATCTCAAGGGAGTGATACAGTAATATATTAGTACCAATATACAACAAACATTTTATCATTGGATTTTTTTCATGAGGTAGCTAAGACTCGTAAGACGTAGGTCGTAAGTCTAGAACCTACTGTTGTATGATAATATTATATGCTTATTGTATCTAGATTCTAGATAATATACTACACACACCATTATTATACCCATATATAATGTTTAATATTATTTTGCTCATTATTTTATAGTTAGGTCCTATTGATCTACGCATGAACACTTTTATGCTTAATATAGTCATTTTAATATTATGTACCTGTAGGTGCGACAATTTTTTTTTCAGCGTCAGGTATTTGTTTAATATAGGTACAGCGTACAAAGAAATCATGCTTATCGTATTTTAGTACTTCGTGGACACATTTTTCACGACTTCTAGTAAACATTAAATTACACATTTAAAGTAACCTTCTAAATATGGGTACTAATAGTTTTGGGAATTCAATAAAATTATATCACCGTTAATCATAAGTCATGTATTTTTTAATTTTAATAATCTATTATGTGTACCTATAAGTTATAAGAAACAATTAAATAAATACGATTTTAGTCATTATATTATGGTCTTAAAACTCGTTTATAAATTATCTTATATGAGCTTTCTCTATATCTTATACACTTTATATTATTGTTTAGACAGCTTTTACAGTCCCATGTTACTTAAATATGGCCAACAAAGTAAGGTACATCTTTCAAGGACGTCTGTTTATAAAAATAATCATTAAACGTATTGAATGTTGGGGATATTTTAAATAATTTTAAATTTCTAAATGATTGGGGCAGGGCCTAAAATAAATCTGATTTCAGGAGACACACTTATTAATTTAACTATTACTTTTGGGCTTTGACAGATTTCTATAGCAAAAAAACTTGTGGGCGTTGAAACACCCAAAATCCCCCCTCTTTTATATACCACTTACCCTGTACGTTAGTTAGTGAGGTAACTTTAGTAAATATTTTAAATCACTAAAATCAGTAAAAGACTATACTAAGCCTTGTTTGTAGTAAATTGGGAAATATGTAAATAAGTATGTAGGTTACCATCATCAATTAGAATATAATTAATGTAACGAAAGAGTTTATTAGAATATTCAAGGTTTTTTAAAAAACAAATTTGATTACGTTTAGGAAATTAATAATATTGGGCTTGTTAGTTAAAGAAACTCTTATAATATAATATTATATGTATATCATTATGTATGTAGAACCTTTTAGTTATATTTATAAAAACAAGACAAAATAACTAGCTAATTCTTTAAAATCCAATTTATGATTATAATAATCTGTTTTTTTTTTAAAAATATTTTAACATATTTTTGACTTAAAATAAATAACAATACATATTTATAATATGTTATATTATACCTAATTATATAATATTATGACAATATGCTATAATTTACAATACTCTTACTAGTTAACTTTTTAGTATCTAGGTTACAATAAACAATATTGTATTTCAATATACACAACATAGAATACTTTTAAATATTTTATGTACTTGAATGTTTGGTTGTTGAATATTAAGACAGGTACCTCTATTTACTTTGTATTAAACCACTATCATTTTTTTTTTTTTTATAACAAACTTGTCCATAGTATAAAAATAAAATAAGTAATTAATTAAAGTTAGCAGAATAGGTAACTATTAAATTAAAATATTAAACGATTAATATTTGTTATTTCTACAAAACTAAAAACACGTCATAAAACTTGGGACACACATTTGTCAACCAGGGGAGTAGGGGACACAAAGTATGTCAGGGGACACAGTATTTTACCCCCTGGATTGGGGATAGGTATTATTATTTATCATAACATTTGAAATATGCTTATAATTTTATTATTGTTATGTCGAAATTCAGCAGTGTTGAAAAAATTCGTTTATGCATGGTGTATGCACATATTATATTGAATAAAACATTCGTTCAATTTTAATAATGCAGTTAGTTATTTTCGAATATAAAATCATACATTTAAATTTTATTTATCACAAAAATATATTAAGTGTTTCAATATTTAATAAATATTAAATTTATAATGTACATAAACGTCAACGAATCTATTGTATATTATGTAAAATATTAATTTTATTATTTAGATATATTTAACACAATATAATATATATTTCAGTATATTGATCTAAACATCACAGCTCTAACAATTTATTTGTCAAAGTAATATTAATATGAATTATTCGTTTGAAATAAAATGCATGGGAATAATCTGATATCGAGCTTTTTAATATGAAATTTAAAATTAAAATAATTAAAATCAATTTGTTTAAAAAAAAAATTGCATAGAATTACGCTGATCAAGTGTTAAAATATTTTAAGATTAAATTAGTTTTAGAATAAATAATACAGCTTTGTCGATAAAGCTTTCTTCGTAATTTAAATTGTTGTATAAACCAAATCATATAGCAATGATTAACCTTAGGTATATTGCTTGTGCGATAAACTGTAAATGAATCCATCACAGCTATACATTATTATTAGCATAGCATTTAAATAGCTCACGATACATTTTTTGCGTAGCAGTGTAGAACTTTCAAAAGCAAACATTTATTGTCAGCATCACTTGAATACACGCGAGTCGTATGTTTAACAATGTATCACAATAATATCTACTGATATTTATTTATAGCCTATAACTTATAAGTACCAATTTCAATTGAGATATTAAATATACAAGTTTAATATTTTACATACTGTTCGTAGTAGTTTAATTCAATTTAATATTTATTAAATTTTTATTTGATATTATATGCTTATTTACAATCTATACATAGGTGTATAGATGTATACAATGGGTAAATTTGACGATTTTTATATAACCATAATATTGCAATGAATAGTATGGTTTTACTGTTTTGACTCATTCTTAATTAAATTGAATATACATTTTTAAGAACCTTTATTATGCATTTTAATACAGAAAAATAATATTTATTTCAATACTATTTAAAGTGAAATATGCGTGATTAAAATATATATTATGTAAATAATATAAAATGGTCATCACAAATAAGTGACAATAATATGATGTTTAATTATGATTGATGAATTATCATCCTATGATATTATATAAAAATACTAATAATTTGTATTTTGATACACTTAATCAGCTTGGGAAATAAAAATCTAATTATAATTATTGTGTTATTAGTTATAATTGTTGTGTTATTATATTTGTATGCGCAAACAGAAACATGGGTTGTTTTGAACGATGATTGATCATATTAGTGAATGTTATACAAACGTATATGATTTGACTTTTGTTTTATTTAATTAAAAAACTATTTTATACTATTACAATTTCTAAATTAGTTACAATATGAAAATATTTTTAAAAAAAATGTAGTTACCCGAATTAAAATATAGTGCTTTACAATAATTGTAGATAAGTAGTCGAAAATAGTTTAACTAGAACCAGTGTGCTATATTTCTCAATGTATTACCACAACTCGGTCACAACTCTTACTGAAAATACAGGAAAAATCAAAAAATTGCTTATCTCTTGTTTCATTGTGACAAATGTATAATTTACAGCAGTTTTAAATGTAACTCTTATATCACTCATCCTAACTAAACGAAATATGTCCTAACTAATAAAAAAAAAACCTATTATAAAACGATCGCTCTCTCCCGATGTAAAAATAATTTACACTTTGAAAGTTTAAATAAATTACATACATCTCGCCTTGGATTATGAATTATAATATAGCTACTAACTACAGCAGTTATTAAATTATATAATGGAACGGTTCGCTGGTCCTGCCGATGTCGCAACTACAACTCATGAGTACCTAATGCTTTGTTACTAGGGATACAGTTAGTTCTTGCCTATTGGCCAATTTAACAATGAACAGAAAACCATACAAGATAACTCATACATTAAGTTATTTTGGAACCTTGATCTCTGAATACCACCCATATAGGTAACTATATATTCCAACGTCGAGCACACACGACACACACAATAATGTCACAATTTCTTCTGTGGTTACAGGACCGCTGTGGTACCAATATCGATTTCACAACAGCGTTTCCGTACGCGTAACCGATCATTTATTTGTTATCTCGATCGATATTTTTTTTTGTATGTGCCATCAACTTCGTTTGTTAATATTATGAATTTGGTTTTTGTTTTTACGATAAAGCAAGGTCGGATACCTGTACAACAATACTCACGTGACGAGAAAGAATATCTTATACTATACAAGTGTACATAATAATATTGAATGGCAACAAGTTGTTCACAGTGTGTTCTATACAATGTGTGGATTTGATCATTCATTATTAACATTCACGCAGATGACAGATACCTACCTACCTACATACCTATAACCCGTTCCTCAATATATGTGTTGATGTGTTATGTACACCGATTTATATGATAGGTGCGACGTTGACATGACAATTGCTTCACATTTTCGTTGTTCAGTTGTTGCAGTAATATGTTTTCTTTTTTTGAGACATATTATATCATATTATATCAGAACTAACTGGTTTTAAAATTTGGCATACAATATAGGTCTTTAAAAAAGAGATTAGTCTTAGATCAGATTTAGTCATGATGGTCATAACTCGATGCTTTAACGGATCCTACCATTAATCTACTGTATTCAATTAAATCTTGGAATTTTTAAAAGTCAATTTAATTTAAGATATTTCATATATCATATGTCATTAGTTTTGTTTCTTTAGACCATGAGGGATTATGAGTAGAGTAGGTAACTAGTAAGAGAACTCTTGGTTTTATAATAATAATAATGTGGTCATGACTTAATACATTTTAAATCCCTAGTGATCGACATCCAGGAGAATTTAAGTCTTTAGGAAAAGATTTGTTTGATGAGCAAAAAAAAATAGGGTCTCCAAAGAACAATTATTTATTGTTTCTTCATAATAATAATAATAATAATAATGTAATATTTTAATAATACACGAGAAAAAGTAAAAAAAATTTATTTATTAATGTGATAACTGACATTGGTTTTCTGCAAGTTATGAAAATTCTGGTAAATAATTAGTAACAGCTGCTCATAAACTTGAATCCAAATTACTGTTTGTAATTATTGACCGATATTAATTGTTCTTTAAGTATTTCATACATGAAAATGTTGACTCGTATAACCAGGTTGAACCGAAAAATTAAGTTATACAAAGGGCAATGCTTCGTAGATTTGGGTATTTTTGAGTACTTGCGTGTTTCCAAAACTCCGAAGTAATCTTAAGTATTGAATCATTCCCTAACGTTATTATTTCCATTTCCAAAACCGTTTTATCAAGATCAAACAAATTTCCAATTTCATTCGCTCGTGTCTGAACATCCCCAGAAAATAGATCTGATATAAACTGTACAACTGACTCAAGTATTTTAAAGTCGTTGAATTTCTGGATTACAATATAGTAATCCACATTATCCAATTATTTATTACGCGATCGACCGATAATGGTAAAATTAATTTTTATAACCATCGACCTATATATTCCTAAAAAGATCGACCAGTCTGGTTGGTGACCCCTGTTATAGTATATAAACAGTGACGTTGAACTTTTTAAAATGTGGTCGGGCAATTTCAAAACTTTGCGGCCTCTATATTTTAATGATTTAATATAGAGGCACCCTAATATACATTTATTCATAATCATGGCTTAAATATTTAATATTACTCATGCTCATAATAAAGTTATGATGTAAATAAAATGTAAAAAATAAGGTTTGGCCACGGCCCGACTTTAGCAAGGATTTCGGCGCTACTGAGTATATATATATATTTGTAATTCAGACAATATCAAATATCCATACGGTACCTTTACTTAGTACCTAAGTATATTATAAATTATAATATAACAAAATAAAAGACATGAATTATTTTGATGACATAACTTATTAGAAACACTCAAGTAGGTATGTAGTTGATTATATTACAGTATAAAATATAATCTGAAAATAATAAACGAGGTATAAAATTGTATTCGTGGTATGTGAAAGACTGTTGAGTGTAAAATACCTATCTAGATTTAATTATTAATAAATATGTGTACCTTAACGAACTTTTATTGTGTTTCACATTTTATATACAAAACAGAGGACAATGACAAAAATAAAAATATTAAATGGCGTTAATATTTAATACGAAAATGTATTATATGTATATTGTATATTGTTATGTGAAATTGTGGACAATTCAACAATATTATTTTTATTTTCAGATATTTAGACTACAATCGCCATGTCGGAATACAACGGCGAAGCCAAGTACCGACCGAAACGGTATCAGTCTATTGGCAAGTTGTTCAAAAAACGTGTGCCGATCGTTTCTTGGCTACCCAAGTACGATGCAGATCAAGCTGTCAGTGACTTAGTCGCCGGGGTCACTGTTGGACTAACAGTCATGCCACAAGGGCTGGCGTATGCTACGCTTGCTGGTCTAGAACCGCAGGTAAGTCAAACTTAAACCGGTGGTGGATTCAGTTAAAAATGTATATATGATTATGCTGATTTAAAATACAGTAGTACAAATGAAAATATTGAAGTATATTATTATTTATACAACAACAGTACTTGTTTGATAAAACAGCATTTTCGATAATGTCAATGATATAGTATATACTCGGTAAATTTGTAGAAGGCGCATTTCACGAGATTCATTTGCTTTTTTAGTTAATTAATTTGTTTGCTTTGTTTAAAGGGGGGAGACATTTAATGAAGTATATGGCACTATTTAATTGTTATAAATTTTTAAGCAAGTATCCTGAAAAAAAATAGCGCGATGAGGTTTTTTATGACAATGTTTAGGCGATTTGAGAGTGAATTTAATATGTAACATAAAACAAATAACTTGAATTTTTTTGTTTTTATGTCAGTGGAAAATGTCTAGGTTTTAACTTCAGAGTGATAATGTTCACAAGAGGCAATGCCCGCTATTCAGCGCATGATCAGTCGTTATTTAAATGTTATCGAAAATATGTAGTAAACCTATTTCAGTTTAACTTTTTTTGACCACAATAAGAAAACATAAGATAAGCTTCCACAGTTATAATACTATATTCCTATCATAAAATACCCAAATATTTAATATTTTAAGTATTATCCTAATTTTGTTTGTATTATATTTCAAAAGTACTAGTGACAATTTTTTATTGCTTTGATTTAGTTTTGGGGAAAAAAAAACAAGTTAGGAAAGCTCACTGGACGAACGTGCTAAATTCTAAACGTATTTTAATACATCGAAATAAATTATAATTCCATATACAATTTATGTACCTACAGTAACTACAGTCAATAAATAAATAAAAATCAACAATGTATATTAACAATCGTACTAAATGTACTGGTAAGTAGGTAACGGGCGGGCGGACGGATACAACGGTGAACGGGAACATAAGGTGTTATAACTTGTCAACATATGTTTAGAAACCCAAAACTAAACAAATTTTGATAAAAATTAGTTTTTTTTATGACATATTTAAGCACACATTTGAATGTGTTGTTATTATCTATTCATATTTTAAACTCATAAAATGACTAGGAAGTAACTTAAAATAATGTTTGATATAGATAATAGTCATTTACGGCAGGTAAAATAAATTGCTAAAAATGTTAATTTAGAAATACAATATAGAATACAATTTTATATGCATTTATTCTTTGAATAAATATACACCACTTTTTTAGTGTGCTAAATTAAAATAACTGCCTATGTAAGTACTATAAAATATGCCATATTTTTTTTTAAATGACATTCTTAATTCATATTTATTTAACGTAATAAACTCCTAACTAATGTATCAATAAAAAAAAATCATATTTGTTTATTAATAATTAATAATTTCATACACTAACCAGTTGCCGGAAGTATGAAAATATCTGATATGACCTAAACAACATACCACAACCACCTCCACATGGCCTCAGCTCCGGAAAACAATAAAGAAGCCAAAATAATTAATTTTTAAAATAGCTAATTTATAAAATATAAAATATGACGAAATAAAAAAAAATATTTATGGTCAGATTCTCTTCCTCCTAATGTAACATATTGACGATAATGATCCCGGAAGTCGTAGCGTAAAAAAATTGTGTTGTGCATGATATCTGTGAAGTTTTTGCATACTATGGCTTTGTTCATTTTACTATATTATATTCACATTTTTAAATAATTCCCATTTATTTTGATTAATCTAGTTAACTGTAACCTATTGAGTGGATTAATAGCTTAATATGTACTTGAGTCATGAATCTCTTATTGTGCATAGACGGAATTCACAGTAGTATTTTTTAATTAAATTAAATGTATTTTAGAAAATATCTGTTGATTATAAATTGTTTACGTATCCATAAATTATAATTATTATTGGAGCTCTATCGAACTAATTATGTATTGTAATATCAAAAGATTAAAATAGTCTTACAACAACGTAGTATAAATGTTTTTGATTATTATTTTAATTTTATGCGTATATTTTTGGTTAATGTAGTTTAACAATAATGTTTATAAACTATAATTTATAATATAATATAAGGGGCCTGGTATGGTGCGGTAGTTGGCCGCAGTCACTAATATGTACTGCGGTCCAAGTATCGTCCGGCGTCTCTAGCTCCCGGATATAATGACCACCCAGGTTTTTAGCGACGAATCCTCGGCTTACATAATATAAACGTGTGGCTGAAACCCTAACCGTAACCCCCCACAAAATGCTAATGGCCATAGTTGCTAATGCTTGAAAAATTAATATAAATATATATATAATATAATATTAATATGTGTATATTTTTTTTACAGTATGGTTTGTATTCTGCGTTTGCTGGATGCATTGTTTATACAGTATTTGGTAGTTGTAAGGACATTACTATTGGACCTACAGCATTAATGTCACTTATGACTTACCAACAAGTAGTCCATAGAAACGCAGACTATGCAGTGTTATTATGTTTTTTGTCTGGTATCTTACAGTTCATTATGGGATCACTCAAACTAGGTATGTAATAATTAAAAATAATTAGGACAATAATTATGTTAATTCATATACTTTTTATACTTTTAAATCAATCAGTAAAATCATATCCTTATCATGCTAAGTATACCTAGTTATTTTGGAAAACCTTTATACTTGTTAGTTTTTTCTTTTTGTAATATGAAGAAACATACCACCATCAGGGTTTGCTGGTATAGTTTTTGGATTCATTTTTATCGGCAATTTCATACTTTTAGACAATGAAATGTTATAAGTTGATAATATTCTAAACAGTGCCACTTTTATTTGCATCATTCCAAATCGCATACCTAAACAAGGTAATAAAATATTTTCATTGGTATTCGCTTACCAGCAATAATAGTTTAATAATAATTTACCAATGCATAGTCTAGGACCAGCGCCAAATGGCAAGTATGCGTATTGTGGTCTATTGCGTTTTTCTTCCTCTGTAAATCTTTCCGGAATGAATTTTTCCGGTTCTGGCCAATATTCTGGATCGTTATGGATACCATACACTGGTATGACCACCTGGAGCCCTTTTTCAAGGGTGAAATCTGAGTTGGGGAACTTGTATGGTTTTACTGCCTTCCTGGTCAAATTAGGCACTGGTGGATACTTCCGCAAGGCTTCTATAAATTTAAAATTGCAAAAAAACGTTTTATTATAATATTTATGTAATCTACTTTTTATACTAACCAGATACAATCATATCTAAATAAGGCATTTCTTGCAATATTTCATATGTTAATTTCCCATCGTATTTACTAAGCACTGAATCAATTTCATCTTGAGCTCTCATCTGTACGTCCAGGTTCTGGGCAAGTTCAAAAAATGTGAATGTTAACGTAACTGATGAAGTTTCATAGCCTCCAATAAACCATACAAAACATTGTGCCGCCAAAACATCCATAGTAAATTTAAAATCTGAAATACAGTAAAACTTCCATATCACGAAGTGGAACATAAAAAAAATTCGTATTATAGAGAATGTCGTTAAATAGAATTTAATAAATTTGGTTCTAATTTGGTTTGGTTCTTAAAAATATTTTGTTAAATAGAAAATAGAAAATGTTCTTAAATTGAAGTTCGTTGTGTAGAAGTTTCACTGTATTTTACTATGGTATCAAATTCTAGATAAATCAGCCTTTTTTCAAATAACATTCTGTAATAAGTGGCGTGGTGATAATATATGTTGACACATATTATGCAACATTTAGGTACCAGCGTGTCGGCTTGTGTCAAAACAACATGAAACATTGACTTTATTTTACTATTATTATTTAGATTTTAGGTATACTTATTAGTTATTTGTAAAAATGAATAGGTAAATGATTAATAAAATTGGATGTTCAAAAGGTGGGTGTGACGGGAAAAGACCCCCACGATAATACGATTATAAAAACGTACCCAAAATCACATAATTAATTCCTAATCACGCCACTGAGATAAACTAAAAAATTAATAGGTACCTTCTTTTCCGTCATTTTCGTCAAATATTGATCTACTATCTTCCTCAGAAGCTAAATTTTGGCCTCGTTTAATTTTCATTAGTAAGTCCAGAAAATCATTTCGTTGTATACCGTTCTCTTCCCTATATTTGACTGTATCATTTACTACATTATAGAAAAAATCGGCATATTCTTTTTTGATACTTCGTACTTTTAGTAAGCCAATTAAACTTGGAGCCAGTGCATTCAGCGCATTTCTAATGATAGTTTCGAGACTAGTCGAAAATAGCATTCGGCCAACTCTCCGAAATTCTGCATCAGGATTTGTCAACGAATTGGTTTCGAATCCAAATGCCACAATACTAATGACATCGGTTGAAAATCGAGCTAATAATTCTTTAAATTCTACCTGCAATTATTTTAAAACCTGTACATTTAAAATGGTAACAAATTACAAAATCCTTTGAAAACTACTGTGTTATTACTTATTAGTTATATTTGAATGTAAAATATTATACAGGTACTGTATAAATAGCTTACTTGTTCACCGATCACTGCTGATTTCTCAAGAACCCTGACCATTTCTTGAGCTCGACCGTCTATGAGATCAATCATGTTCTTTATTTTTCCAATAGTAAATGCTGGTGTCAATTTATTCCTTAAGACTTTCCATCTATGGCCTTCCAGTGTTAATAAATTACCAGTAAGCGGTTCCAGCTTATCGTCGAATACTATTCCTCGGTTGGGAAACGTTGAAAATTCTTTTGTAAACACGTCTTTAATAATATTTAAATCTCGAAGCATTAGCTTCGGCTTTTGAAACTGATAGAACCCAACAAACTTGTATCCATTAGTATTGTAATATATGTTAGCATAATGTTCGCCTACCCATGTTTTCATTTTTGTTACCTCCTTAGTATGCCCGTATATAATGTGAGGTTTTAACGGGACAGGGCATCCTTGACGTTGCCAGAATGTATAACGATATCTTAGGTAGAAATAAAATGTTGTAGAAATTATAATGCCATAAGGCACCAGATTTAGTAGCGAACTATCGAAAAAAACCATATCTCCTGTTAATGAAACAATTACCATTATTATAGATAATTTGTGTTATATTGTTCTAATTTAAGTTACTAAGATTTTAAATGATTGATATCTAAACATAATTGTAACATTGCAAATTATGTATTTAGTATTAATAGTATTTTACCTCTTTATAATCTCAATTATTCTTTAGTTTTCGGCAGGTTAATCTGACAGTTGCTCTAACATAACACGCACATTTGTGTTTTTAACGTATGTAACTATTATTCATTTAGTACCTAACTTAACAGACTGTTAGGTACTAGACGTAGTAAGTTAATACTTGCATAATCAATTTTTTTTATCCCGTTATGGCGTTGTATAATATTTTTAAATGATAATAAATAATAAATACTTCATAATACCAAACGTATATGTTTTAGTTTAAAATAAATCTTTTATTTTTTATAAGTGGAAAAGGTAGTTATATGTACGTTTGAAGTAGTTGCGGTATGAATCGTAAACACATATATCCAGATGTTTTTTTTTCGAATGATCCACGCTGACCAGTGACCTGCAAAGAGAACTGTGCGGAGCCGCAAAAAAACAACACTTACCTATCAATTCAGCAGAGTTATAATAATAATCGTCATAATTATATTTAAATGAAGTACCTAATACTTAATCCATATTGATATACCATAATAAGGCGTATACTCTTTTATTGATTTTTTATTTTGTTTTTGTTATTTATTTTTTACATAATATTCTTACAAAATGTATGTGTGGCAATACAAATTAAAAAAAAATTATATTTAAATGTAAATCTTGGTTATGCAAAAAGTAAGAATATAATATACCTCTATATGTTTATAACCTAGATCATCATAAAACAATTATATAGGTATTATGTGTATCAAAATATAACTAGTAATTATGATTTTTTTTTACATCTATAAATTTAGCTAAACTGTAAACATATTATTAGATATTGAATGCAGTTATGTCTTATTTAAATATATGCGTATAATTATTTTTCTAGGCGTATTAATCGACTTTATTTCCATCCCGGTGACCGTTGGTTTTACATCAGCTACGTCTGTTATCATAGCAGTATCTCAATTAAAGGGTCTTCTTGGCTTAAAGTTTGAATCATCAAGCTTTTTAGATTGTCTGCTGAAAGTGTACCAGAATATTGGTAATTACCGCGCCAATGATACAATTCTAGGAGTTACTTCTATCATCATACTACTCATGCTTCGAGTAAATAACTTGCGTTCTATTCCTAGGTTAGTACTATTTTGTAAATAAAATAATAATTGTACTTTAATTTTTAGAAAGTGAAAGACATTCAATTATTAGGACCTAATGGTAAACCATCCAACAAACAAAGAACAATTATGAAAGGGCTGTGGCTGCTCTCCATATCTAGAAATGCTTTAATTGTGGTTGCTTGTTCAATAATTTCATATTGGTGTTATAAACCAGATTCAGAACCTTACGTGACTTTAATTGGTGAGTAAGAAATTATAAATCTTATAGTTTACCAAGATGTTCTTTGATAAATAATATTTGACTTTGGTAGGTACCTACCGATAATAATTAAACTTTGATCTATAAATTAAGATTATAATCATAAAATGTTGTTTTTATAAAATTTTCCTAACATTAACTTTTTCTATTATGAAAATAAAATTAGTTATATATATTTTCATAGTTAAGACTATTATATTATTATTTATTGCAATACCTATTTTAGATTTAACGTGAAGACATTTATTAGAAATATTTTATAATTTTGATGATTTATTATAATGATAAACCATTAAATATTATTTATGCATACATTTGAAATTTTTTTAATTTCAATTTTCAAGCTAAAAATGATGGCATAATCAAGCATCGTAATATAATGTACCTACATGATAGGTACTATTATGGTGTTTTCTATAAGTATTATTGCCTCTCTAAAATAATCGAATATTAGTTAAATGTTCGATTATAATCGATTAATCGAATAATCTGAGAGTAGTACGATTATTAGTCAAAATGACGAATAATCGAATAGTAATTGACTATTCGAATCACCGATTTATCGTACTGATACTACACAATAAATTATAGTGTTCTAATAATAGTTATATGAGTAATCTGCAAATAAATAATAGACTGGTTTAAACGTTTTATTCATAAAAACATAAAATAAACTAGTGCTACAAAAATTAACTGCCGTTTTCCTTAATGGTCAGTCTTAATCTTAAATCTATACAAAAATAAAATAATATTTAAAACACTAGTTTAGTTATATAGCCCTTATTCAGCATTAAAAAAATAAGCTGGCAATACACAGCCCCCTTTACTAAAAATTGTTTTGCTTCAGTTTCAAATACAAACAACAAACGATAATTTTTATAATAATTATGTCTTCTTTTTATGTATTTTTTTTTTTGCTTTAATTATAATTAATAACCGATTAAACTATTCGATTAAGAGGACGCTACACCCGCATGTGTTGTCTCCGTCCTACAAATGTACAACATTGCAAAAACTGTTTTGCGCGGGAAAGAACTGAAAAGGCTACAGTCATAAACTCATAACTAAGAAACGAGATTTTCGCCACATAAAAAGGAAAACTTTGGCTGTGCAACGTTGTTTTTATTTTTTTGATATCACTTATATGAAAAAAGTTGTTACTGTTTCATAGACCATTATTTATTTTTTGTGTTTTTACAACTTGAAAAACTTTTTTGATATTATTTATATCAAAAAAGTAAAAACAATGTTGCACAGCCAAAGTTTTCATTTTTAAGTGGTACAAATAATCGCACAGCCCTACTTTTGTATAGTAAAAATGTATTTTAATTTATGTGTATATTTAAAGGAAAAGTAAGATCTGGATTGCCACCGTTAAAACTTCCACCGTTTGGAACGGAAATAAATGGTACACCTGTTAGCTTCATTAATATGTGTTGGGATCTCGGATCTTCCATTATATTAGTGCCAGTGATTGCTGTTCTTGGAAACGTCGCCATCGCCAAAGCATTCGGTATAAAGTCATGATATGTTTTATTATTTTTTAGAGATGTTCTGAAAAGAACTTCTATTACCGAGTATTACCTATGCCTACAAGATACGTTTTAATTTCAAAACAATACTGTTATAGCTAGCGGAAACTCGGTTGACGCTACACAAGAACTCTATTGTTTGGGCGTTTGCAATTTACTAGGTTCGTTCGTTTCTTCGATGCCGGTCACGGGATCATTTTCAAGAAGTGCAGTGAATCACGCTAGTGGCGTACGAACTCCTATGGGTGGAATGTACACTGGTAAAAAGCTCATTAAAATGTAATATTATTCCAAACTTATTCATTAACAACACATTTTCGAACATTTCAGGTATACTCATTATTTTGTCGTTGAGTTTATTGACGCCGTACTTTTTCTTCATACCCAAAGCAGCCCTAGCAGCAGTCATCATCAGTGCTGTTATTTTCATGATCGAATACGAGATCGTTAAACCCATGTGGAAATCAAGTCGTAAGTTGACGTTATAGTTATCTTTCGGTACTTATTTGTTATTGCCTTGCCACTTGACCACCGTACTTTGTATTCAGACATTTATTGTGTAAAAAAACTTACAAATAAAATAAATTAATAATAATATAATATTGTTTACAATTATAATTGTAGCACAATGAATATAATAAATTTATTAATAATATCATATATACGTGCTCCTAGATAAACACAAAGAACTAAGAGTTCCTTTAATTGACATTATTCTTGACCAGTGTCACTGCATATTTCACTTGTTTTAAACTGAACGATAAGTTTTTGTTACACAACTTGACTGTCACTATTAAATTCAATACGATAAATAAATCATTAAAATTAATTTTTTACGATATTTAAAAATAAAGTTTTTAAGATATAGGCTCGTAAGTTAAAGCTTTATATTTCTCTATAAATATATCACGTAGTTATTAGACTTATCAGAACGTAGCACATCGATATGCAAAGCTATGTCGATTATAAATTCCGACTTTTCAGATTTAAGAATGACGATTGCAATATATTTTCTCGACGCGGTGGTGGAGCGATAACAAGCACAATATGCATACCAATCTTTCATATAATATTAAAAAAAAAAATACCTTTGTGCAGCTATAGCTTCATTGTTATGAACCTATACATACAAGGCTAAATATTTAAATATTTTATACATAATATTATGTAAAAGTAAATTATTGACGAATAATTAATACATTCAGAATACGTATAATAAGCTTAATCATGTCTGTCATATTATATGGTACCTACAGGGATACTGTTATATTCTAAAGAATGCATACAAATATTGGTTCCTTTCTTTTAAACCAATAGTACTATAGTAGCTCATTGTTTGTTATCACTCGTCATATTCATATACTCAATCATTCATTTAAACCCTTTAAAACATGTATAAATTATTTATTTTCTTATATATATTAGCATCTATAAATGATTCCCTCATCTGTATAATTACGTAAAAACGATGTATGTTTAAGGGGATTGAATACCTGTATATTTTTATCAAAACAGCCGAAGCGACTGACAAAAATTAAGGTACTTTTAGTGGTTTGATTTAAAGAATATAAAGATTTTTGATTCGGTAAAGAAGTTTGCTTTGCATCGATTGGAGAATAAGTTCAATATTTTAAATATTTTTTAATATAATCAATATCAAAAACTGGAAAATGTATAAAACTTAAAAATACTCTGACCGATGCAAAGTAAACTTGTTTAAGCATTCAAGTATCTTTATATTTTTTGTACTGGAAATAACTATACTTAAATATTGTTGACAAGCGTATAGCTATTTCACGTTCATACATTTATTTTGGATATTTTTACCTAAGGACCAAGGTCTAAATTACATGTGTATGACGTGTAATGTGAATTGTGCGTGCATAATATGCAGTGGTGCAAGTCATATTAAAATTGCCTATACACAACTCCTTAAAAATGAACGGTATCGAATCTCCTTATACAATAATAATATATTAGTATAATAATTAATAGTACTTTAATGTTTTGTAAATAATTTTGTAATTAGGTACGCAATAAAAAGTATTGATAATAATCTGGAATCTCTTTGACATTAGTAATTATTACTTTGTAAATCTATTTAAATTATTAAATTTTAAGTTTTCAATTTAATATTATGCTAAATTATCATTAAAGTTGCCTATATACAGTGCCTTAAAAACAAGAGTCACATAATGTAATAATATATTAATATGCCATAGTAATTGAATACATTAATTATGATTTATTTGAATTGAGTATAAATTAAATACTATCAATTTATGTTCAATAAAATATGCTGCTATATTAATAATATATTTGTATTAAGAAACATTCAAAAACTTTAATTTACAATAATCTAAGCAATGACTGTGGATTTTTGTTTAAAATAAAAGTATAATCACTAATCCATCGGTTATAATTTATATTTTATTTGTTTTTTTTTGTAAAGTACCTAATAATTAAATACCATTATATGTATACTAAGTTAATCTAATAGATTAAAGTTAACTATTATGTGTATGTTTAATAATATGTACCTATTCATAATGTTTAGGAAAAGACTTGATACCTACGTTTGCAACATTTATTTTATGCCTGGGCATAGGTGTCGAACTTGGAATTTTAGTAGGTGTTGCCATAAATATCATGCTTCTACTTATACCGTCAGCTAGACCATTTTTACACATTGAAATGAAAAAGGTAAGATTTTAATTATTTTAAAGTTTTTTGAAATATTAATTTTTATATGAAAAATAAGTTTTTTCCTTGTTGTTGATCGACTATTACTTAAAACTACCTGTGTCATACTTAATAAATAAATTATGGGCCTTTGAAAATTGCAGTTAAGAACCGGCCTGGATTATTTACTTGTGACTCCAGAGAACAGTCTTTACTTTCCAGCTGTAGACTTTATGCGAGCCAAAACGGACCGAGCCGCTGTTAAAATGGGACAATCTAAACTTCCTGTTGTGGTTGATTGTAAACATATACTTGATGCAGATTTTACAGCTGCTAAAGTAAGAGTCAAAATAAAATAATACAGTACATTTTTGATTATCTCATGTAAATTATCTATATCTGCTACATAATAGTAGATACTACTGTACTAAATAATAAATAGTATTATGTTTTTTGATTTGTTTATTAAAAATATTTAATTTTAAGTAAGTACACTTGAAGTAGGCATTTATATTAAATGCATTTTCAAAAATAATATTATTCTTAATTATATTCATAATATACATATCACATGCACAGAGAATAGAATAGTATACTTATGTTTAAATAAAACATTTAAATTCAGTACACATACCTAGAACCTAGTACATTTTTAAACAGTTTGATTAAGTAGGTATCTACTTACCTCTCGGTTACAATTTGTGTGGAATATGGATAACCAATACTTTACTGTATAATATTAGGGGGCTTAGCCACCCAACCAAAATAAATTATTCAATTGTTTTCTAAAATATTAATGAACCTTTTAAAATTCAAATGTAATTCTTATTTTTTTATTTTGGAAAATCTTAAGTTACTTTGTGGTTTATACTTATGGGTGTTTGGAACTTACTATAAATTTTAAAATGACATTTATATTATTCCATGATAAATAATATTTATTTTATTATTTAAGATGTAATAATTGTTATCATTATCTAGGGTATTGCTGGATTGATAATGGACTTCAAAAGGCGAAAACAGCCATTATGTTTTTATAATCCAAGAATAAGTGTATTAGCTGTATTACAGGGCGTGTGTGTGGATGAAATTGTTCACTGTTTCACGTATGACGAACTGGAACAAACTCTCAATGGTAATACCCAATGGCATGATACAGTTTTAATTTGTTTTATATTTAGGTAGTGGATACTATATAAAAGAAATATAAAATACTTATTAGTAATTATGTATGGAATTAATTTCATGTTTTTGAATGCATCAGACTTCAATATTTGTAAATAAAAAAAAAACTTCTACAATTAAAACAATTTACATAAATATAAATGGAATGGAAAAATATTAGATGCCCTAATAATAAAATTAAAATACATTTATTTTAGATATCAACTCTTCTGGAAATCCGGCTGAATTAAAAGACATAGTACATACATCATCCCAGCAGTCACATGAAACTCCGCTTTTAAACAGAAGACAACATTAGATAAATAGTAAATACACAAGCTATTTTATAGTTTAACGTTTTCCTACATGATGAATAATTCTATTATAATTTAATTTATACAGAATCATCATATATGAGTATTATTTACCTCATATAAAGGTCTAATTTAAATATTTTTTTTTTTTTGTGAACATTGTGTTTACATTCAATAATGACAAATTATTTTCATGTGTACAAATTTTGTTCACCCATCAAAAGTTAGAAATTAAGGAATCATTTTTTATTAATATTTTATTATTTTCAATAATTTTAATTTATTTATATATTTTTCTAATATTCATTTGTACACTTGTTCGTTGTACACTTGTATCATACTTATGTAGTTCGTATGAATGTATGACAATATTTTTATATATGAAAGGCATGAATATTTTTCTAAGTTAATTAAGTAAAAAATTGTCAATTACATTTTTTAACTGAATTCCTATTTTAGGTTTGTTTTTGAATAGTGTTGCAAATTAATTGTTTTTGTAGGTTCTTATTTAAATAATCAATATTTAAACTCAATTTGATAAATAATCTAAGTTTAAAAACTTTTAATATTGTTTTAACTTAAAATATTTTTGTATATTAGTTTTGAATAGATAGTAGTTTTTTTTGTGTTACGCGAAAAAGTTGTATTGCAATTTATTTTATTTTACAATTTGTATTTCAAACACATGCAGGATAATTAATGCAAGTATTATTACAATCACTCAAACGTATTAAATAAATATCCCAAGTATATTTTTAATGCAGTTGTTTTTATTTCGAGGAAAAATTATAAGATTAATTTTATACGAATATGTATACCAAAATAAACTTAATAAACATAAAAAAAATTCTTTGTCATAATATTATGGATCTATAGATTTTAATAAATTCTTACTGAAGTCGGAGCAAGGAGCGTTTGATTTTTCTATGATAACATTATTTGCTATTGATTCTGCGAGTATGTAGTCTAAAACATCCGTTAAAAGTTTTTTTTTATTAATAACAATTGAATAATAGGTGATACTTAGGGTAAAATTATAAACATTACTAACGATCCGGGCTCGGGACTTATAGCACTTAATAAATCATTAAAATAAGCACTTAAAAACATTATAAGCACTCAAATAAGCATTTAAAAAACTTAAATTCAACCAAAAATATTTCATCAAAAAAAAAAAAAAAATGAAATTGAGCCATAAGTTGTAACTAACAAGTTATAGTTTATAATAATTAATAGTAAGTAGGTGATTAAATTAGTGCAGTAAAACCAGCTATAGTAAACTCTGATACAGTTTCCAATAATTACTTATCTGCGCAATGTGTTTGATTATTACGTTTACATTTTATATAGATTAGAATGTGTAAAGATTATAGGTATTTATTCAATTTCATGTAACTGTTGAAATATAATATTAAAGCCGTCCCCATACACAAAATATTTTGTAGTGTGATAAAAGTTATGTTAATAACGTTAGTAAATTTTTATAAACGTTTTTCTATTGTTAAATGTTAATGGTTTTTTTTTATGTTTTGTTTTTATTATTATTATCATTATCAGCTATAACTTTTTCAAGAGATTTACTGTATCAAACATTGGTCACCGACTACTGGTTCCATTCACTGTGGTGTGAATAAGATTAGATTTATGTATCAATTATTATGTGAGTCACAAATTCTTAGTAATATTTTAAATACATTTTATATTTATTTTCTGTTAAGAGGACGTCGTTACACGGACAAATATTGTCTCTGTCTTACAAGTGCGTAACATGGCAAATTTTACTATCAGCAGCTGATAGCTCCTTTAGCTCCGTTAGTATAAAAATTAGGCTAAATTGTCCTCTTATAAAATTTAAAGGTAAGATTATTATCTAGGGCATTTCACAGGCTGTTTGTTATATTTTAACTTTAAAGCGAGTTATGAGTATTTTAAGATGTACAGATAATTTTCAATTTTTAAATACTCATAACTTGCTTTGAAATTAAAACATAATAAAAAGTTTACAAAATGCCCTAGATAATAATCTTATCTTTAAATTTTATTAGAGGTCAATTCACTCTAATTTTTAAGCTAACGGATAACCGTCTTACCGTAGAACTGTGTGAACTGTGAATTGGTTCGTGCCTCGTAGTATAAATAGATAAAATCATAAAATAAATTAAAATGTTTTAAAAATGTCATTATGGCATCGTGTATATAAAATATAATTTGTTACTACCTACCTACATAGGTGCAATTAGGAGAAGGAGATTAGCCGCTCCAGTCATATCCATAGCCCCCAGTTTTTTTTAAATCATATTTTAGTTTAAAATATACCTAAATTATCAGGGTCTATGCTTCAGCCTGCTTACACAATTCTAGACCCCCTCAGAAAAATTTCCTTAGTTGCGCTTATACGGTTACTTACTTATAAATATACGTAAACGTTATTTTAAACTTTATATTTATTATGTGATTTCATCCAAACTCAAACTTAAAATGTCAAACAAAAAAATTGTGTTTATATATTTTTTATATTTTTTTGGTTTTAGTATGAATTACATATGAGAAATATTGTATACAATTTTCAAATCTTAGCAATACAAATATTGAACATTTTATTTTTTTTTAACAGCAAAATGTTCGTGATTTTGACAAGACTTGAACTTCAAATGCATATAAAAAAATTATAGTTCCTATGAATATAATCCTTTGATACCTATTTTTAAATAGCTATACAACTTACTAGCTCAGCAACCTTTTAATAATAAATATTATTTTCTATTTATTAATTTTCAAGCTTTTTGACAGCGCGAAAAATATATTGATTATTAGGTTATTATTACAATATATCGTTTTATGCAATAGAGGAGTCTGCCGTTTTTAATACAAAACTTTCGAAAAACATGATTTTAGGTTAGACTTAACACATTGTTGGACTTATCGTATTTGATATTTTTGCTCAAAATTATGGTTTATTTCGATATTTCATTATGATTAGAGATGTATATTTTGGAAATATAACAGACTTTTTTATGAAATTTCATAATGTGATACCAAAACATCGTGATTTTTCATATGATGGCGGCATTCTAATCCGTCTAAAGTTCATAGGCACATTTAATTTTGTCGATAATGTAATAGATAAATGTCAATTGCCTACTATTTTAATTAAATTATAATGTATAATCTATATATATAAAAATGAATGTTTGTCTGTCTAGACAGATCTGTCTGTGTGTGTGTCCTTTATGCATTCCTAAGCGACTGGACCAATGATGATGAAATTTAGTACGGAGATATATTAGACCTCTTGGCAGAAGATAGGCTAATTTATAAAGGGAGAGGATCAACCCCGGGAGGTGCTCAAAAAGGGATTTTGAGATTTCCGATTGAAAATTTTGTTTATAAATGGTTGCCATGGGTTTTAAAGGTATTATAATAATAATTATTGGTCACCATTTGTTTAAAATGGTTGCATAAAGAGTTGGCATTTTTAATAGCAACGAAGTCTACGGGATCAGCTAGTAATATTATAATAACAAGAGTAGGTAAACTAAAGTACCTAGCCACCTAGTACCTTTAATAGATAATGACGAATAGCATTGCAGATTACACAAATAATCAATGGTAGGTATATCGAATAGCGACAGCCAACAGTGTATGAAAAATCACGTTGAATTATGTGTATGCTATTTTTCTGATGAAATTAGATAACACAATTTTATCAATAAATGGCAATCACGACCAACTAAATTAATCATTTATGGGTTAAAAATTAAAAGTTGTTTAAAACATTCGAAAGCAACATCGCAATATTTTTTACGCGCAATCGTACATAAAAACATAATATTATATTTTATCCAAAATGGATATTCTATTGTCCCGTAAAAACGTGAAATTATGAAAAAGGTAAAATTCGCGCAATCGTACATTATTACTGACCTAATTTAATAGTACCAATCAAATTAAAATTTTTATCTAGTAAAAATTGGAGTAGACATCTGGCATTTGTTTTGTGATAATCTACTAACATATTTTCTGAACTCGGTTGCGCGTTAACATTACCTACCTATACCAACTATACCTAACCGAAAGCTGCTAAAGAAATATAATATTGTTCTTATAAACTGCAATTTTCCTTGTTAGTGCCTATACCTACATATTGTATGCAGTTATGTATACTTAATATTAATGTTTCTTCATTTTTCAGAACTTTATTGATCAAATTTTCACGTGGTTGTAATTATTGTGACCTTTAAGCCTTAATTTTAGATTAGATAGGTATACTTATTTATACATTAAATAGAACTTGATTGATTAGATCAATGCTCAATGAATTAATCAATACTTTATTGAAATATATGCGTACAATCTATAATTTTTTTTTTATAACATAATAGTTAGGTACATATTAATTATTTGTTTATACATGGATATTGGATACACATAGTTATTAGTCATTTATTATTATTATTTCATAGTCCCATAATCAATTAGTGATAGTGATAATATTATATAGGTAGGTACATCGAAATATAGAATGATAATTTAATTGCATAACCATACAATCACCTTTTAGATTTCAATACGGTTTAAAATACAGTTAATTGTACAATTTATACCTACCATGTCGCACATATTTTTTACCTATACCTCGTAGAGTCGTCTAGAGGCCATCTATATCAGCCGTCGATGAATTTATTTATTCGTATGGCAATTTTTCGATTTATTTATTAATTATTCGATTAATAAAGAATATTTTTTATTTTTTTGCTATGCAAAATTATTTATATAAACTATTTTATTATTTTATTTATTATTTATTGGAGGAATATGGACAGAGAAGGAAAAAGGTATCTCGTTTTTGGAGGAAAATGGCTACGGCCCCCAATTTATTAACCTAGATGCTAGGCCAATGGTGACGGGGCATGGACACCTCTGCCCCCCTTAAATCCGCCACTGCTATAAGCCTATATTTCTAAGAATATTTTATTATAAATACATTTACATATATTACAATCAGTAACTTATTTTCTATAAGTAATACGATTGGTTGAAAATTTGAAGTTTTTGAACTAATTTTTCCTTATAACACACGGGGAGCTAAATAATTAATTTAAGTAGTAGGTTGGTACCTGTACGTTAGTGATGTCATTTTAGATACTTACCTATTTCTATAGAGAAGATCGAACAAATTCAATTACAATACTAAACACGACTGCCAAAATGATAGATATGGAAAAAGTGGGAAATAAAGTTATATAAAAAATATACTATCAGAAGTTTCTTAGAAATCATTGATAAATTTAAGAGTAGACATTTTGTTCTTAGAATTTTTAGTAAGTTGATACAAACCAGCGATGGGCCGCTGGAATAATGATAAAGTAAGTTTAGAAAAAACATTATGAGATTATAAATTATTAGTGAAAACCTACCTACCTATATTATTGTTGTTGTATATTATCTATATCAAAATAAATAAAATCGTTATTTTCCGTTTGAATATCAAATTCGTATACACATTTGAACTAGAGATGTTTATAAAAATTAGTGACATTGTATTTTCGATAGTTTTTGGTCGCTGTAAGATAAACTTATAAATTATGATGAACTTTACAAGATTTTTCAAAACAATATAAAAAATAGTATATAATTTTGGAATATATTATATTATTACAGTTGATATTTTTTGAATAATAGTAAAATAACAAAAATTGTTTGAGGATAAATCTTTATTTTAAGCCCAAATACCCAATTTCGTAAAATTTGAATTTCAAGCTGCCATTAATTATGTATATGTGTAACTTAATGCTACAAAATGCTGCAAGGATATAACTATTTGGTCTTCGTTCAACTGTTTACGATTATTCCTTTTTTAATACAATAAAATAACAAAATTGATTTAGTCAAAATTGATACAGCCAGATAAAATACACTCCTGTTTTATTGAACATTTTTTTTCTTTTCCGATAAGGTATTTTTAAAAGTACAACTGAAAATTTAACTACCTCCATCTTAAAACCTACTTCGATATCTACTGTCTACTAACAGGGCGGTTATTTATTTAGGTAATTACTACTTATAGATTACTATAGTAATTACCTAATTGACGGGCTTTTTTTTTAAATACACACAACTTTAAAGAGTTTATATGAATTCAACGTATTATTACAAATTATCTCTTGTCTGTTCATCATCTGGTCATAAAAACAAAAAAATGTACTTTTTCTATTATATTGGAACTATAACACCTTAGCACCTGAACTTAATTACAGTTTATCCTCCATCGTTCAATTAATAATAAATGTGTTATGTATTCGTTGATAGTGATAATGAAAATATACCTATTAAAGACTACCTTTTATCTTATTATCTATTCATTTAACTGCAGTGTTACCTACACTTTACAGACAAATTGTTTATAATATACATGTAAAACTACATTTTAAATATGTATCCCTATCGTATAATGTATTACTGCTAGAATCAGCACCTTTTATTATATTTAATATTATAATATATCACCTATAACATTTACGAGTAAATATTCAGAAAATTATTCTGTTAAAAAAAATGGGTTCACGATCGTGAAGTATATTTTTTATAATTTATTGTAAAGGTATTAGAAACAATAAGAACATGCACATTTCAATTGCCAGAAAACAATGTAACAATAATGCAGTTTTTGAACAAGTGTTTTAAATCTGTTTTTAATTACATAATATTACCTATGTTAAAAATTTAAAAACAAACAACCTGATAGGTACAACAAAACACTTCTAATATGATCTAAAATCAATGTAAAGTTAAGTGTTTGATTAAAATTTAGTAAAAAATCCTTTTAAAAAAAAATTTTTGAATATCCCATTACAATTTTACGTGAATATTAAAACGCCTATTTCAGAACTTATGTTTAGTGTGCATTATTATGTATTTGCTTTAAACTAGATTAGATCATATAAAAATATGTATTCATATGAAATACGAATTTATTTTCGTAGCCCGTGTAATGGATGATGGACAAGGGTTGGGGGTTAAACTGTGGTACAAACTACATTTATACCTATTGGCAAACTGTTCCGTTCTTTAGTGACCATTAACTATATACATATTGTTCAAAATATATTTACCGTCAGAATATATCATATAATGGTGACATCTTATGTTTTTAAGAACTATACCTATAGTAAGTTACCAAAGCAACCAAATTTTATCGGGAAATAATTAATTGCAAACGCCAAACATTTTACTTAGATATTTTTTAATTTTTTTCACAATTTAATGGAGTTGTACGTTCAAGACAATCAACAATATTCTTTATTTTTAATTTTTTTATTAAATTGTTGTAGTTTTGTGAAAGGCAGCTATTAAACAATACTCGTTATATTTTGACATTTTACGAAAAAAATGTATTTAGGAAATTATAAAACTGTTGTATTCTTATTATAATTATATTTAATATGCGACTCTTTAATTTATCTTTATGCTAATTTTTAATAAGTATAGTGAGTACAGTATATAATTTATATTAAGTGGTCAATGAGAATACTCGGGTTGTCTTCGCGCGTTTATTAAATGACAGACTCGATTATTGAGTAGTTCAAAGTTCAAGAACAATAATATGTGTACAAAATACAACTTTACAATTTATGGTTCTATAAAATCATGCAATATGATAAAATACGTATACTGAGTTTTAAATTTCGTTTGCAGAATTTTACCTCAAATCAGGCCATATTAATGGAAGACAATACAAGTTTGACCATCAAATAAAAGTTGAAATAATGACTATTTTTATTAAATTTTTATGAGGTTTAAGACCGTTTTATATATACAACCAATGCTATGTTGTAGGCACATACTATATACAGTAAAATTGTAAAAGTGTAAAATTGCCTGATACCAACTAATTTTTTTTGTACTTACATAATACAAGGATTAAATAGAATATGTATATGTATAGACAATACTTAATATCATATTTTTAATTGCTTATTAATTTAATAATTTGAACCCTCACAGTGTATAGGTAGGTAGTTCTGACAAAAAAAATCATTTGTTCGTGTTATTTTGAAAATTGTATAGATAACGCTTTAAATATTTTACTACGTCGAAGCCTATTTCGTATATGCAATCGTTTTGCCTTTATAAGATTTCTCTCAAATATACGAAATCGTGTTTCCATAAATATAAATTTGAAAATTTGTTTTTTTTTCGCTCCATTCCTTAAATTTTTGGAAACTTTCTTAAATTTATTATGCATAACCTTCAGTGTAAGTCAAGTCACAGAGTAAAAAGATCACCAATTACGCCTTATTATTTGGACCAAAATTGAAAATGTGATATTAAGGTGATCGCGAAATTAGCTGTTTAAGCAATATCATAGAAATTTTCAACTTCAAATGGCTATAACTTCAAAACTAAGACTAATTGCCCAATTCTGAGTGCATTATCATTCATAAAACGTATAAACTATAAATGACGATAAATTACGTATAAGAATAATATAATAGGTATTATGTTTTATTTATATCATTTTATTTTTTATAAAATAAATAATTAAAAATGCTGTATTAATTGTAAAAGACCGATAACGCCATGTCACCGCATGTACGTATAATATAGTTTTCGTATGATACGTATTTCGTTCATTCGTTTCGAAATGCAGCGAGCTAAAATCACGCCGATAAGTCCATACTACGAAATAAAAGATTATGATGTATCTCGAGTACTTGGTCGTTAATAATTATTAATTATCAACCCATCGATAATTATTAGAACATTTTACTAAACAAAAAGTAGAACTGCAGTCTACCATTTGATATTCTGAGGATAAGTCGGTTTACTCAGTGAAGGTCTACTAAAAATAAAACACACAGGTTTGTTGAATTAAATTTATAAAGTTTTAAGATAATTTACTTAGTTTTCAAATCATATTATCATAATATAGTGCAAAATCAGTAGACTATAATTAATAATATAAGACATAACATTATAATTTATAATCATCTTTATATAATATAAGTAGTTATACCTATAGGCTATAACATGAGTTGTTTTCTGAAAAAAATAGTTCAACCTCCCAGCTATTAATAATAGAGAAATAAATTACTAATAAGTAATAGTTAGAGGTACACATAGTATATATCTTTATTGACGGAAAAGCTCCATTTACAAAATAATCCCTATATGAATAAATGTGTAGTATAAAACATTTATAATAAAAACTATATAGCCATTGATGCAACTAGACATTTGAACTAGAGGGTGCTTAAGCTCCAGGTTTTTTTATGACTCAATGGGACCTAACACGTACCGATTTTTAGGGGGTGCTAAGGATCCAAAGCACCCCCTCCCCCCTAGTAACTATATAGCTAATACAAATTATATTAAAATTAATTTTTCATAAAATATAACAAAATAAACATCTTCAAATAATTTCATAACTGTAATTAATTATCAAGTAAAATTGAAACCTATTGTCATAAGTAAATATTAATCATAACATATTATCCTTAGAAATAGAGGCTGCACCGTCGCCTAGCTGTCACTATACTCATACTCATTTTTCATATGCAATTATTTATCATTCAGTTTAAATTTAAGTGTTTAGCACATCAATATTGAGCTACCTATATACTCAATGACGAGGTACACACGAAACCAGCAGAGTGACTTCCTTGATTTTATTTTAATTGTATATTATTATGTATAACATTATATATTTTTTTCTCCTTTGTTTAGATATTCATCGGTAAAGCAGTATTTTTACAATGGACAAGAGACTAATGAATATCAGCATATTAGGCTTAGGTTTTATGTTTGTATTTACATCGTTTTTGACCGTGAGCAATATCGAGGTAATAACACTATTCAAATATTAATATTAAAAATTAAAAATTAATTATTATAGTTTTGTAATCTATAGTTATTAAAAAAGTAAATTATTATAACAAAGATTAAAAAATTCGCTATTACATAAGTTATTTTGAGATAGGTTCCTAATTGCTTATAATGCGTATTTACGGATAGAATTTAGAAACAAATTGCGTAATTTACACAATTTTACCCACTTGTTATACACAATATCTAAAACAGTAGAACTATAGTTTTTATAATATGGAAACATATATTGTACGACATATTATTATAATATTATAATCTAATTGAATCCTGAAAGTGGATATATAATAATATCTACATAATATATATACTCATATCCACGTGCTTATTTATAGGATAATCATGAAATAATATTATAAAACGTAATTATGTTGATTTCAGAAAACAGTATTGAAAAGTATCGAAAAAGACGATCCTTCATTTACCGGCGACGGGTACACGAGTCTGTGCATCATATATGGCGTGTTTGCCTTGTGCAACTGGTTGGCACCGGCAATAATTGGCGCTATTGGCAGCCGAAAATCTATTTGGTTGGGATCGACATGTTACGTGTACGTATATACTAAAATATTTACATTATTTATACATTATAATTTTAGCAGTTTAGCACAATATTAAGTATATTCATCATTCATATTTACGTCTTAAGCAGTCGAATAGTAACAAAATCTACTTGATGATATTATGCCATGTCCGCATTATATAGGTATGTAATATTTACAGATTGTTTTTGACGCCGTTTCTCTGGCCTTCCAACATTCTGCTGTACACCACGTCTGTGTTGCTGGGTTTTGGAGCGTCGATTATCTGGACCGGACAAGGCACATATCTGACCATGAACTCGGATTCGTCGACTATATCCAGGAATTCGGGGATATTTTGGGCCATGTCGAAAATAAGGTATTTTTATGTTGTGTTATATAATACTTACATTGGTACAATACCTAAGTATGTACTTATATATAAATCCAAAATTAAGCGATTGACTGAAAGAAAAACTCAGATTTTGTCGAATTTTGGATGTCATCTGCACAGGCACACCTTATAATGGTGTGTTTATATATGTCTTGTACTAAATATGGTTAAAAATTCATTCCAAAAATCGGAAGTTGAAAAAAGTTTGTTGTTAAAACTGTTAAAAGAAAAAAATGAAGTTGATCATACTCGGGGAATCACCTGACACCCGTATTCATGGTTGTGTGCAGTATGTCAGTAGTACGTGTACGAGTCTTGATCACCAGCTCCGGCCCCACGAAGCATGTCAGTATATGGCACCCATCTTCTAAGGGTTACACACCGGATGGCTCATAGCCCATAGGTATATAAAAGACGAGATTAGATGGGCTAAGATGCACGTACCCTGCAAATACCCGATGGTTGGTAATCATAACAACAAATTATATTCATGATATCAACTTAATTTTAGAGCCTCAACCCTATAATATTATTATGTACGTTACTCCGCGATATGAGTGCTTATATGACATGTTGACATATTTTGTTGTTGTTTATAAAAGAGGTCAGACTTTGTGTTGGAATAGGCGACATTTCAAAGGAGGATGTGGAGTGTCTTGCCTGGATTACCCACCCACCCCCCCCCCTCACGATCCACGTAAAATTCCTAGCTGCAACACTGATTATTGTCACCCTTATAACACCTGTCTGACTGTCAATACATATTTATTTATATTATTTTGTTTTTCGTATCCCGCATACATGGAACGTACTTACAGCATATGCATTGGAAACGTTTTTATGATATTGGTGCTTCGTGACAAGACCGAGCTGAATGAATCCACCAGAAAGCTAGTGTTCACCGTGCTGACAGTGGTGTGTGGTTTTGGCACGATTATATTGATGGTCTTGCGTCCGTCCGTGGACGCCGATGGCAAGGAAAACGAAGCGAACTTACAAAAAGCAATCAGCGTGATTCCGAAACAAGAGTTGAGGGATTCGATGAGACTTTTGATGACCAAAGACATGCTTTTGTTAAGCACATTGTTCTTGTTCACCGGTAGGTGAAAATGCGGTCGACGCACATACACATTATGTCACCAGTCACCACACGTCATATCTATGATATAAATTATAAGCGGTCCATCGGTATCATTATAGAATTTATTGGCACCTAGCAGGTCTCTGGGTTTTAGGGTTTGTATAAAAAAAGTAAATTAATCAAAAAGCCATGATCTGAAAATATTAAAATTAGGATTTATATTTATTTTGTTATATTATGCTCTTAAAAAATAACTACCTACTATAAAATTATTACAATTGAGAATTGTCAAGTTCGCTCAGATCAGTTTTAATCATAAACTATAAATTAAATATATTGGTATTAAAGAGAAATCAACCAATAAATAAAAATTATTTAATTATATTAGGTATACAAAACACTAAAGACACTCGAATTCAGCTTTTTGAACTGATTTGCACCTTCAATACTTATACGTTATAAGTTATAACTTACTATAACTTAGATAGCTAGGTGTAATCCTGTCTAAAGGTACTCGTACTTCCAACCAAACAAAGTTCTTAAGTTCGAATAAATGAAAAATATTTAATTATGTTGACCTTGGAAAATACTGGCTGCTGCCCTTTTTTTTGTAAGTCCACCCATCCTTCCCACAACTAAAATATTATTTTTGTCTTATTTTGTTTTAGTTATTCTAAACTTTACCTACTCGCAGGTTTGCACGTATCGTTTTACAGTGGCGTGTACAGTTCATGCATCGCGTTCACAAAGTCTTTAGGCACTAACACCAAACAACTGTTGGGCTATACGGGAATACTGATCGGAGTCGGCGAAGTCACAGGTTCGAATACTATAGCCATGTTAATAACTTTGAAACACATTATAAATCACAGTGATGGTCAAATGATTTTGTCATAGGGGGAGGGGGGTAGTGGGGTAGTTGATGTGGTTGATTTATTAACATACAATATTTGATCATTAAAAATATAATTTAAGATTACCGTTTTATACCTATGTATAAGTAATTAAAAAAATTGAAAAAAATGTCATGGGGCATCATCATGTTTGACCGTCACTTGAACATCATAAATATTATTATATGTATAGATTATGCACATATAATATGTGACTGTGATACATGCGCGCACGATGATTACAGGTGGTTTGCTATGCAGCGTTTTGGGTAAAAATTCTGAGAGATCCAATTCAAAATTCAGTGGGCTAAGTCGTTCTACCGTGATAATTATCAGTTTTTTCATCAACATCGTAGCGTACGGCTTGATCTTTATCAATTACCAAACGATTCTCCGTTCGGCGATACTTACACCAAATCTATTATCAAACCTAAGTATGACTTTTTTTTTTCAAATCCATTATTTAACATTTTTGACAAATTATTATAATGTTTTATTATATGTCTATATTACAGTATTGCCTGTATTGCCAATTCAATTATTTTTTTTATTAATCTGAAAAAAACTTAACTAGCTTTGGCCATTACATATGCTATAGCATAAATACACTGCAGTTATTATACTTATTTACAATGACATTTATATTGTGTTTTTAAAATAGTAATATATATATAATATATTATATATTATGTACCTACATAAACCAGGTGATTCGTTTAACGTAAAACTTTGATTGTTTCAAAGTTCTAACTATTAACGTTTTTGAAAAATATATTTCTTACAGTACATATTTTTAGAAAATAAACCATACTTTTCACAATTTTTTATTGTTATAGATTCTTAAGTTTTTACTGATTTAAATTACAACATAGAATTTTTTATTTCATATTCTGTAACACAATATAAATATAATATTATTCAGAGTATTTTGATGTATAAAACTCGAATTAGTTAATTGGATATAACATACTATTTAAAGTTTAGATGAGCGGAGTAGTGTACCAACATTTTACGGTATACCCATGTGCCACTCCACTCCAATACCAACATCACTTATCTATTTTAAATACATCTAACTTATAAAACACTCATCCAAAATTTAATTTCTATATAATATATATTAACGAAAAATATGCTGCTTTAAATTAGGAATTGAATAGGTGGGAAAATAGATCTATTTAGTCATGGGTACCTCTATGCTGTACAGTAGGGTCGAGAGGGCCACTGTAATGGATAGTGTTGAATTTTAGTTCAATAATATAATATCATAGAAATAGCTCAAACGCTTCTAAATATTTTGAAAATATTATCATGTACTTACTACTCACTTACTTACATAAAATGCTAGAATAAACATTTGGGGGAAAAAAAAACATTGTAAAATCAATAAATTTTCCCTCCGCTCAGAATCTAAAATGTAGGTATGTTGTCATTTATAAAAGTAAAAACTTAAAAAATGATACCTAAAAATAAAAATACAAGACTATTTTTTTTTCTAAATGTTGTTTCATAACAACTAAAATTACGTACCTACGTAAAAAAAAATATTTACGAAAACGTTAATAGATTTTTAAATAATGAATGTTTTTCGATAAAATAATCGATTGATCTATATTATATACTAGCTGATATCCTCCCGGCTTCGCCCGTGTGCAGTTTTTTTTTTGTGGCAAATCTTATATGATATATACTATACGCTATATCGATGTAACTCAGTTTGAATGTATCTCAGTTTTAGTGTACCTCAGTTCACAGACAAATCGACGTCAGTGTACCTAGATTTGTGAAAAAATTTTACCTAGATGGGCAACAACAAGTCGTGGATTTAATTTAACACTTATTATATTTTTTAACATGGTTTAAATTACTTACTCTCTAAACTTTTCTAACATCTTTAAAAACAATTTCTGAGATTTTTGTCAAAAACGATTGAGTGATTTTTGAGTTTATAAGCTATACACATTACACATACATTTTGTTTTAAGATTTAGTTTATTTATTCTAGGCCAAAGCACGACAATTTTATGCATGCTTGTACCTGGTCTGATGCCCGAGTAACCAATGGCAACTATATATATATACAAAAAAGGTTTCAATTTTCACCGCAAATCTAAAAATCCTTGTTTGAGGATCTCTTTTAATGTGAATTTTGGTAAATCCTTTCTTATAGTAGGTTAGTAACAAGTATACTCATAACTTCAATATTCCAGCTAGGCGATGATAACCATTCAGTCAGTCAATCAGGATATAAGCTCTTTTATATAGGGATATAATATATACCCTGTTATACCCTGTTCAAAAACCGGTTTTTTTATGTAAATCTATGTACTTCGAACAGGGTATAGTTTTTTTTTTGTTTCATCATATATTAATTGTTACCTAGGTATGTGATTATATTTGAAATGATAGGATCTGGAATCTACTCACTATCTATCATCTAGGTGTTTTTTATAGTATTTTGGAAAATATTTGTATAAACATTTGGATTTGTGTTTTTTTTCTATCTAAATAACTACTTAGTAAATTATTATTTCAGTTCACACATGGCCGTATTTTGTGGGTTCCTCTTGGGTTTAGGAGACAGTGGATTCACCACGCAAATATACAACATAATCGGAGTAAAATATTCGAATAACAGTGCTTCTGCCACGTCATTATTCATGTTTATGCAGGTAATTTACTACAATCGCCAATACAAGCGATTTTTGTTTTTGTTATTTTTTTTTTATTATGTAACCACGACTGTTTTGCAGGCAACGTCAGCAGCCTTAAGCTTCTTTTACAGCAATCAGTTTGGAATCTACATACAAATAACTATATTGGCAATTGTAATGACCATTGGCACCTTATCGTTTCTTATAGTAGACAAATGTATTACCGTTTAATAGTATATTATAAAAATAAGAATGATATTTTTAAATTGACCACACTTTACTCACGTATGTCATATTATTATAAAATACTTAATGACTGTTTATATTTTATAATCAATTAGATACTTATACCCTACAGAATAAGAACGACTACCAAATAGTAGCACTTACATAAAACCTTAAAATATGTTCAGGTCTTAACAAAGTCAGTGTATCTATGAAAAATGTTTTTTTTTTCAGCCCGTAAAGGTTGCAGCTCTCCTTATCCATTCTTCACTCGCAATTTGTTTGAGTACTTGTTTGAATAGCTTCCAGATTCGCATCTTTCTTAATTCACCCAATGAAAAATGTTACAAAACTAAATTTAAAATTTAAAAAATATGAGTACCTAATAATATCTAATAGACAGTAAGTAATCAAAATTCAAATCAATCATTTTATATTTTTTATTACTTTTTACAATCAAATTGTAAAAATAAAATTATAGCGCATAGCTAATAGTTAATTTAATTATATGTATCATACATGCCACTATTTAATATTAATTAATGTGAATATTTCGTTTAAATCGACATTTACCGTACCACCGAGGTAGGTAACAAAAACAAGTTTAAAAAGATATTATTCATATAATCTTCTTGTAATAATTTTTGCTATTGATGAAAAAATTAAGTATAATTTATTAAAATATAGTAGGTAATTATTAGGTATGATAGAGAATTAATTGAGTACCGGGGTGTAAGTAGGTATACAATGTATGGAAAGTGTTTTCCGCCTTCCCGGCATCGTGTGGCATTCATAACTGTCACCTATGTATTTGTTATTAATGTAGGGACCAGTCGGATTGCGGATTGATAATATTATGTTAAATGTAGTAGGTAGGTATAATGTGTAAATCAGAAGTAGTCAGGATTCCTTGGAAAAACAGCTGAAGTTGATCCACATACATATGCTGGAGGGAGGTAAGCAGACCAGCATTATACAATGATATGACCATTCTTGTTAAGTATTCGGATACTTGTATTAAAATACTTTTTTTGTATTTCAAATACTTTTCAAATACTTTTTGACCAATGCATTTTAAATACTTACAAAATACTTTTTGTTTGTATTTTTATTCTAGAATACTAAATACTTTTTTTAATTCTCGTGTCTAATCCAAATTCTAATTACTAATATTTTGGGATGTACTATTTTAAATTTTGTTTCCACAGTATTATTTTAAAATTTTTCTGACTTCTGATAATTTATAAATAAGGCTTTTCCAAAATACAAGCAGATAACAGAATGACTAAACACTGAAACCTCTGTCGGCTCCTCACTCCCATATTATACCATGGCGTACATGAGTACAAGACACTGACCACCACTGGTTGGATTGGCATTTACCTTGATCCTTTAAATATCTTTCTTCTTATTTAATGGGTGGTACTGTGGTAGTAGCTTATAATTTAAATACAAGTTTTGGTATCTTTTTTTTTATCATATCTATTTTAATTTGTACAATCTGTATAAAATATTTTTACAATAAGCACAATAGATGGAGGGATACATAAGAGGGTTATGTTGGCTTGATTAAAGAAACTATTCAATAATAGTACCTACTTCATGGCGAGTATAGTATTGGTTAGTCAGCTTGTTATTGAATTGATTTAATTATTGACTATTAATTATTCATTTATTGAACTTAAATAAAAGTATTTATGTAAGTATTTTGAATACTTTTAAAAGAAAGTATTTGAATACGTATTTTAAATACAAATTACACCAAGTATACGTATTCTGAATACATTTGAAAAGTATTCTTAACAAGACTGAATAAGGCATTAGACAATACACCATAGTAAATAGTAATAACTAATGATTAATATTACCAAACGTTGTTGTTACATTTTAAGCACAGTGACCCTCAGCTCCAGCGCACTAGCTCCACTGGCTACTAGCACACTCTGGCCAGTCCACCCCTGCCAAATAGTGAAATACACAACACATAACCAGTGTTGAGTTTATCTAGATAAATATTCTTTAATCTTTTATCTTATCTAGATAAATAGAGAATATTAATTTACACAATTATCTAAGATAAAAATCATCGTTATCTAAATGAATTTGCCCAGATAATTTAATTTATTAAGTAGGTAGTATTAGTAAATACTTAATAACTATCGACATTTTTGATAACATACTATTAAGTTATTCTATATTGCTACGAACTTACGGAGAGTGCATATAAAAAAATGTATCCAATAATTTATCTAGATAAAAAAAATTGTTTTCATCTTTATCTAGATAAATAAATAACTTAGTTATCTTTATCTTTATCTAGATGACATTATTATAATTTATCTTTATCTTTATCTAGTTAAAATTATATTTATCTCGGCTCAACACTGCACACAACCAATTGAAATCAAAATTATAACCCACTTACTTCAAAAAATATTGTAATGAAATATTAGTTCTTTTGGCTCAAAAATTTATAATAAAAAAAACATCACAGTTATTACAATTATATACATTATAATACATATAAGAGATATCTAAATATATAAAACTTACCCAAGAATAATCTGCAAGTGCAGATAACACTAATATTGGTTATAATGTTATAATCGTTAAATTTTAATTAGGTAATGTTTACTTTATAGTGGAGCGTCTTTAATTTTCCATTAAAGTTTGTAAAATGGTAATTCGAATGTTATGAAAATAATAATAATAATTTGTGTGCATTACTTATATATAATAAAGCTTATAGTGTAATATATAAATTCATGGAGTATGTATATTGTTTATACTTTCACACATTTTGTAAGCTTTTAAGTTTATAAACATAAGTTTAGAACACCTTTTATAGTTATATCGTTGTTTTCGTCCGTCCGTCCGTTAGTTACCAGTAAAATATATAGTTGCTAATGTCGATAGTAATATATTTATATTTTATTCATTATTTTTTTTGTGGTTACTTTACATATTTACGATTGCTTGTATTAAAATATTTAATTGCGATTGTAATTTTAAGTTATTACATAGCATGGTATAAGTACAAATAATAGATTCAAACTATCCAAAATATACTACCAAAATATTAATGTTATTATAGATTATTGCTATGTATTAATATATAGGTTTAGAAACCAAGAATTTGCACGCTCGCAGAGTGAGCTTTCCTAACTCGTTTTTTGATATATTTATTGATTTTTAATTGTACCTATTTAATAAATGTTATAAAATATAATAATTATTGTCCAACGTTTTAATTTTCTAATTTTTTACACTTTAATGGAACTGTATGTACAAGAAAATATCGATAATATTATTTATATTGTTTTTACATTTTTTTATTTGAAATCGAATTCCATAAAACATCAATTAATAAGTCAATATTCGGATTCCATATGTTTTAGTGTTTGAGTGTACTCAGTTGGTTACTGGCAAGGACGTCGAAGCACATAATGAATTATAATATATTTATTTATGCACTCGAAGGTAGTGAACAATAATAATTTTCACTTGAACGTTTAAAGGCTATTGTCGCAGTATTGTGTTTTTCTTTTAAAATGGCTCCATATATTTCTCACAGAAGTACATTCATTATTTTTATAAGTATCAATATTGTATCCGTGGTGTGTTCTTTATACGGTCAGTAAAAATGTTTATTTAAAGCTACCTATATTATATAGCTGATATTATTATTTTATTTTAATATAATGTATTTATTGCTGTATAAAAGTGATATAATATTATATTACCTGAGGGCTACAGAACATTAATTGTTGAGGAATAAGCAATCGAAAATAATATATTGGCGATGGTTAGCAATTGTAATATATGTTGGTTTTTTATTATCATAGTGACTAGGAAGAATATAATCAGAAATTAATTAATTAGGGGTACCTAGTGTAAATTGTAGTAGTGGCACCAATTGTACACAATATGAAGGAGAATAGGTTGAAATGGTTCGGTTATGTAATGAGAAGCCTCTTTTCGGAGGTACTGGGAGTGGCTTTAGAAATTGATTTAGAATAAAAGAGGGATAGGAACGCCAAATAAAAGATTATTAGACAGATTATAGATTGACAGGTGAATAGCTGGCGTGAGTAAAAAATAGGGCCTCCCCGCATAGCCATAGGAATACAAATAGTACATAGCCATATAATGGAGGTGTAGGACAAGGGCGGTCTAACACATAATATATAGCTTGGAGCGAAGGGCAATAAAAAATAAGCAAGAAGATTAAAGAAGAATATTTTATCATTATCATTGTTTTCTTTTTTAATATCACCACTTGACTGAACTAAGGTGAGCAATGCATGAAAACTGATAAGTGCACGATATGACGTATTTTCAGTTTTTACCTTTTTAAGGTTCCGTACGGTAAAACGGAACCCTATTACTAAGGCTCCACTGTAGTCCGTCTGTCCGTTTTTCACCAGACTGTATTCATGATGCAAGTTAGACAGTTAAAATATTCACAGATGATCTGTTGCCGCTATAACAACAAATCCTAAAAATCCTAGAATATAATACAAGCAGTCTTGCCAACATATTTATAGATAATGGTACGGAACCCTTCGTTTGCGAGTTCGACTCTCACTTGGTCGGTTTTTTTTATTATTATGATTATTATTATTATATAACGTTCTACCTTCTATATATCACTATTTATTACTCACCTTAATATAAATTTTCTTCGGACCGTGTGTAAGTACTAAGTATTCAAACTCCTCCTAAACGGCTGCACCGTTTTCGATTCAAATGTTTGTGTGTTCTTGAACCGGTAGGCACAACCCGGGGAGATGGTCAAACAAGGATTTTGAGATTTACAATGGATATTTTTGCTTATAAATGGTTAGCTATTGGTTATAGGAGAAATAATTAGAAGAAATTAGTAATTATTTATTATTAGTTGACATTGGTTATTCGGGCAGATCAGGTACAAGCATACATCAAATTGAATTTTTGCACATTGCCTACCAAGGTGTCTGAGTTATACTTATAGCAGGTGGATTGCCTACTTGATATGCTGTTGCACATTGTCCGCGATCCGGATTGCTTATCAGAATGAATGAGTTGCACTTACTGAAGCAAGTTACAACCAAAAGGAGTTAAACATTCACAATTCTTTTAAGAGTTTTCATTTTTTACGGGCAACGAAGTGCCTGGGATTAGCTAATATAATATTATATATGGAAGGTTGCCGGGGAAAAGGGAATAAGTCCATTTTTACTATTTTTTTTTTATTGAATATTCTTGTAGATTATTATAATCCACATCGATCGACATTAAAAAATCAAACAAATTGTAGGTTCATTTTTTATAAAACCTATGAGAAAAAAAGGAATACGTTATCAGTCGTGGTACAAATAGGAACGGTTTTTTTTAGTTTATTCAATACAGCTGTGTTTTGTACTTATTCTTTTTTGCCAGGGCACCGTCCATATTATATTTTCATTATTTTTTTATTTAATTTAATTTCATAAATGTTTATATGAATACTGGGCCCCACTGAGATGACTCATGTGGGGGCCTATATTTATATACATTATTTATAATTTCTAAAATTACCTATATATATGTAATATATATGTATACTAGCTAATCCCGCGCACTTCGTTACCTGTAAAAAGTGACAACCCTTAAAAAAATTGTGCCCGAATAACCAATGGCAACCAATAATAAATAAATACTAATTTCTATTAATTATTTCTCCTATAACCAATAGCAACCATTTATAAACAAAAATATCTATCGTAAATCTCAAAATCCCTGTTTGAGCACCTCCCCGGGTCCAATTTATTGTGAATTCTAAACCATTCAAAGACCCACTTAAGCACACACACACACGGACAGAATGAATATATAGGTACACCTATATTAAGATATATTATTTCAACAATTAAATATGTGTCACTGGTAGGTAAAGTATAAAACTTTGATAAAATCTTTAATTATTTCTAATCAATAATAGTCTGAGATAGGTAGCACAACGTCATAATAGTTTCATTGCATCGGATCACTTACAAGATTCAATATTAAACGGCACGATAATAACATATTAGTTGTTCTAGTCTTGTCGGTTGAGTTTTATAAACAGTACTTATATTATTTCTAACTTATTTTTCAGAACCAATCAAGGAAAACCTGTTATTAATAATCAAAAAAAATTTAAGTATTTCAATTATTTAAAAGCACCAAATCAATATCCAAGTAAGATTTTTATAATATTTCATTAATTAATTGTTTATTGGGAGACGGAGTGGCCGAGCGGACTAAGGTGTCGGTTGTGACGCACACCGGCGCTGGTTCAAACCTCGGTCCACAGGCGGCATTTTCTTCGGGCAAGTCACGGTGTCCGGAGAACAAGTGCCGTCATCCCCCACCCGGGCATGGCAGATACCTACGGGTGCCCACTTGAAAATCTGCCAATACTACACACACGTGTTTACACCTACTATTCCCTCCCCCACAGTTTAAAAACCACCCAATGGCCTAAGTTGCAGCGGGTTAACTAATAAAAATAAAAATAAATTGTTTATTTTTGACATAAATATGTTTTTGGGCTGAATCAGATATTTTGATTTCTGACTAACCAATTTTATGTAATGTTTTCGTTGTCATAGTTACTTGTTAATGATATTAATATGAATACATATTATCATTGATTGCAAATACTATTTATAATCAATGATATTATCTATGATTCATACATTTTCTTGAAAGTGCAAAATATCGAGTAGTGTGCTACTGTGCTAGTGTTGCCCCCCCCTCAAATACCAACTAGATTCACTTTCTTACCGGAACATATACTATTGAAGAAAATCCAAGCATTTTTACTGTCCCAAAACTGCCAAAAGGTGATGACAGACACAACAAAAAAAATAACAAATGGTGATCGTGTGACAAATTTGCACGCTACTCAATATTTTCCATATTTTCGAAGAAAATGTATGGATCATAAATATTAAAATATGTATTAATAAGTATTAATAACCATTCAATGTATATATACCTAGTGGGAATAATGCAATTTTTACATTTCATTCAGCTCTATAGTGATAATTAAAGCGTTAGAAAAAATCAGTTAGAAAAAATCAGTTAAAAAATAAAATATCTGTACCCAGCGTGTTCGGTGCCGACGTCGACCAAAAAGCGATATTTCCTATTGTACATGGTGGGCACCTTGTTGGTTCACTATCACGTGTTCTTATAATCAATCAACGAGACGTTACTGATTTGCGAAATTAATTAATTTATGTATACATTTTCTTTCTGCGTTTTGTAAAAAAAAATTGCGAATTACAGCCCACAAAAAAAAAAATGTCTTTTATTATTTAAACTGAGCGCCGAACACGGCACAAACATATTTATGTTAAAAAAGTACCAAACCAAATTTGTTCATTTTTGACTTAATCAACTTAATTGTTTTGATTTTTTTGGTATAACTCTAAAACCAATAACCGCGAACATTTGAAATGTTCACCAAATATTTGTATTAGCATTTTCCATATACGGTAAGATTTTCGAAATGGTTTGACTATTTTTGAGCTTTTTATAGTCTTGACATTTTTTTTAAATTGTTGTCGATAACATTTTTTCAATTAGACTAGGTCATCGTAAGATTATTTAACATCACTTCAAAAATACTAGATATATATGTATGATTCATTTTTATATGTATTTTAACTTCAAATGTTGAAAAAATTCAACCAAATCCTGAAATGTTGGAAATTATTTTTCGGTTAGGAATTCATAAAAATGCTTATATGTAAGATTTATTTAACACAAGGTTCCTTATAAGTTTGTATAATAGCACTTGAGAAATATTAAAAAATATAAACAAAGTTTTTTTTATAAGTATTTAAAGTTTAGATTTTGACAAAATGCATTCAAATTTTGAAAATTTGCAACTTATTTTATAGTCAAATTGTATAATTTTATAGTTAAAAATTAAAAATATAAAACAAGGATCCTCACAAATATTTCATACTGTAACCAAAAATCGAAAACATATAAGTACAAATATAGTTTTTTTATGGACATTTCAAGTTCAAATTTTGATGAAATTAAAAATTTAAACAAAGAAAAACGATTTACTATTTTTTTCTAATTGAAAAATATTATTTGTGGATACTTGAAACTTTTAAAGTATAGTGTTATTTAGGTACACTACAGCATGTTAAATGCAATATTTTTAGCAAAAATATTCTATCTTCAGTAGTAAATGCTAATAGTAAAATAAATTACTTTAATAGCAATAGTATAGTAAAATATTCTTTATAGTAATAATATAATATGGTTGATAGCAAAACTAATATTACTATGTACAGGCTGACAATTGACAAACCGTCTTCGCTTAGAATAGTTTTTTGTATACAATGATTTTATATCATTGAGTTCAAATTTTACACATCCATTATAGTGACTCCTGTAGACAACTGCAACTGTACAGCAGAGCGTTATCCACTTGCCCACTCTTTTATATTGAATATCTTATCTTATTATAGATGTGGAAAAACTCAATGTAGATCAATATTACAACGCTTATTATAGTAAGTAATAATTTTATAAATTGTAATATTTAAACAATATTTATGTATAAACAGTGTTCGGAATCATCTGGATAAAAATAATTAAATCTCATCTAGATAAATGTAATGGTTGTCTATGGTAATTTATCTAGATAAATAATATAATAATAAGAATATTTTTAAATACTGAAATAGCCAATAATTAACGATAATTAAAGATAATCACTGATACTACATCGTACAGCTCTTTGTTGAATCTCCTATGCTGTTTCCCCATTTTTTCATTGAAGTTGGGTTCACAAAACACCATAATTTATTGTCGGTTATTTGCAATACGTTCCTAACCGTTCCAGGAGACAAGGTACACGTTTTTTCGTCGGTCGACGCCCATATCCCACCACTTTTGCCCGTTCGGTTACCATCGTCAAACGTTCAATAGTTCGGCATAACGACTTGCTCATCGCTGGGTGGTAAGGAGTGTGAGAAATTTCAAATTTGGCCTTCGTGCTATCACAGAACAATATAAAAGCGACACTCGATCAGCTGGTTTGGTTTGTGTATCCCTACGGTATGAAATATTGTACCGTATATTGTTCTATGGTAATAGTGTCGTACACGCATAACGTAGACGAAAAACAATTTATTAAAAACACATATAATATTATAATTTATTAATTGTAAGGGTAAAGTGTTTGCGTTCGTTTGGTCGAGAACGGCGATCGAAACCAAAAATCGCGAGAGCGAATAACGGAGCGATGAAGTCCAGTGACTTCTTACAAAAAAAATCGCGAATACAGAATCGTACGGATCGGTAACGATGCGACTGGTTCGCGCGGAGTTGGTAAGACGAGAGAGCGAGCGGCAAGCGCCGCAACCGTTACGTGCCGGCAGCGCGACAAGCCGGCAGCACGTCGGAGGGGAACGCGAGCGCGGTCGTTTACCGCATGGAACATATTATATAAAAAATCACAGCTGATCGCCTGGGAACGACCGTTGGTACCCAAACAAGAACGTGACAAGTTTTTCCGTTGGGGAAGTGATGATACCGCGCTGTATCACCACGATAATGTGGTGAGCCATCACCACAGTACTCCCTCTCTGTGGTCCCCCTGCTGCGGTTAGAGACACCGACCCGCGTCCACTCATGTTCGGGCCCGGAGTCTCTTTTCTTGCAACGACTCTCCCTGAGATCGCACGCGTCTCCTTCGACCCGCTCGCGACTAGGTCGCTAGTCCTGTGCCTCCGAGCCCTACAACTACATGTCGACCATAAACGTATAATATATTATACTATACGTCTACGGTCTCGACACGACCAACGACGCCGCCGTCTACCACCGCAGCATGACCGTCCCTCCATCATGCATTAAAAAATATCATATTCTCTAAACCGCTTTCGTTTCAATAATAATAAACATCTTCTTCTCAATAAAAACTCAATGCGTGTTACCTTAATATTCATCTACCTATCGCTCTGCGGGAAACATGCAAATTTTTGGCTTCTAGGAAATCAATACGAAGTCCACAACAACAACAACACTTATTACCTCGTATGCCACAAGTATACCACGCCCCCCCCCCCGGGGGGACCGTCTTCAAGGCCACAGTCACCTGATTTGGCTATAACCACGATTAAAGATAGTAGATACTATCTATAGCCGTGGTCATAACACACAGTGTCTAAGCCCAGGTGTTATCGCCGGCGTCAGTCGGATGCGTGAATCCGTGATATAAACAACATGGTATGACCGTAAAAGTCCAGATTTGGTTCATTAATGTTTGGCGTTATTATATTGAAGGGAATAACAATAATGAAGATTTTAAATATTAGTACCTAATAAAAATGTGTAAGTATTTTAATAGTGGTGTATATCATTACAGATGAGACATATCGGTGTAAGTATACTTGTCAGATATACCTACTATTATACAACACGCAAAAATAATTATTTAAATATTATTATATTGTGATTTATTTTAGTATCAAATTTTCAATAAAAATTTTAGTTTTAGGTTATCTTAAATATTCTTATTTAATGATTATGGCTTGGCTTTAAAATACATTTACTAAGTGTGGCATTTAAATAACGATAACTTTCCATTTTAATCATCATTTTTTTTATTTACATGAACTTATGCATCCACACTCTTGCATTACTCTCCCTGAGCCTGATGCATTTGTTTCACAGTTCTTCATATTTAAGGGTTGCTTGCATTTTATTATTACCAACGTATTACTGCGGTGAACGATCGGTTTCACGGTCTTACATCAGGGGTCGGCAACCTTTTTGGTGTCAAGGGCCAAAAAATAAAAATAAATTTTTTCACAGGCCATAATTTGAATACACCTTATTTTATTTTAACGAAATATTGTAGTAATTTAAAATTTAATTTATTTAAGTACATCACTGATTGGTACATTAATTATCGAGGTATCTACAAACAAAGTTATAATAATAATTATACGTAATAATAATAATAAAAAAATACATAATAAAATATAGTATAATATTGGAAAAAATAAATAAATAAAAATTAATGTGATTTTTGAGTTTGAATAGCATCAACAAGTGTATTGATAGTAGGTTTTATTTTCGATGTAGAAATTCTCAATACAGCGTTTAAGTGACCATCGGTGAATCGCGAAGCATATTTGCTTTTCCGATATTTCATTAGGGAAAAAGTTTGTTCACAAATATAAGTGCTCCCAAATATGGTCAACATTTTTTTAGCAAAATATTTTATTTTGCTAAATTTTGTTTCACAGAGACTCGAATAAAACTGAATTAAATTATTACAATCACGAAAAGCGGTTTTAAGACATTCGTCACTTTGCAACTCAATAATTTCCATTTGTAAACAGCTTTCAACGTCATCAATATCAACTACAAACGGGTTCTGAAATAATTTAATTTTGAAGTCAATTGAATAAAAATCAGAAAATCTGGTTGAAAATTAATTTTGTAATTTTTCAATGATACTCATAAATTTTCCTTTAACTTCTTCCCAGTTACATTGTTGAAATGTTTCCATGGCTTTTTTACAACAAACAAAATGATCTAATTTTTTTTCATCAATATGCTTGTAAAACAATTTTAATTTCACCGTAAATGATTTTATATCAGATTATATATCCGGTAATAGTTTTTCTTTCCCTTGTAATTTTACATTTAATTCATTTAAAAATGTGGTCATGTCAGTTAAAAAAGCAAGGTCGAGTATCCATTTTTTTTCCGATAATTGGGGAACATTTTTTTCTTTTTCATTCATAAATATATTTATTTCCTCTCTAAGAGTAAAAAAACGTTTTAAAGCTGTACCCCTACTTAACCAACGAACTTCCGTAAAATAAATAACATCACCATATTCTGCTTCAATTTCTTCCAAAAACTGTTGGAATTGTCGATGAGCTAACCCATTTTTTCGTATATAGTTTATGGTTGATATAACTGTATCCATGACATTTTTCCAAGCTAAGACTTTGCAACATAGTGCCTCTTGGTGTATGATACAATTAAAAACCATGGGCATTTCAAATTTATTATCAATCATTTTAGTCCTAATTCCCCCAACAAAACCTTTATGTATGCCACACATATTTTTTCCTCCGTCAGTAGTAATACTTATTAATTTCTTCAACGAAAGCACTAATTTTTCGAATGAATTTTCTATATTTTTAAATATATCTTCACCTGTTGTAGTGCCTTTTATACTACACATATCTGCTAACTCTTCATAAATATTAAACTCCTTGTCTATACCACGTATAAATATTAAAAGTTGAGCTGTGTCAGAAATATCTGTGCTCTCATCAATAGCTATCGAAAAACAGTCTAATGACGGTATGATATCTTTTAATTGGGAAAATAAATTATTTCCTAATTTCTCAGTTCGCTTCACACACGTTCGAGTCGAAAGACTAATTTCTTCAAATAGTTTTATTTTTCTGGACATACTTCATTCGTTACAGCTAACATGCACTTTTTAAAAAACTCAATGTCAGTAAAAGGGCGATTGTTTTTTGCCAACATTTCAGCAACTACATAACTTGCTCGTACAGACGCTTCGTTACGTGTATTTTGGGATTTGAAAATATTTTGCTGGCTACTAAGAGATGTTAAAAAATGTTTTATTTTGTTTTGTCTTAATTCACCAGTTAAGTTTTAAAATTTTGCTTTATGCTCATTGTCGTAATGTCGCCTGACGTTGTATTCTTTCATTACTGTTATGGTTTTATTACAAATTAAACATAATAATTTACCACCGTATGTTCGATAAAAAAGAAAAGTTCGGTCCAATCTTCTTTAAAAATACGATGCTCATCGTTAATTTTTCGTTTAGGAGCCATAGAGTTACACGTACAAAAATTTGAAACACAGAATTGAGACGATTACACTTCACTAGAAAATCAATTCAGTAATACTAAGTCGTATTTCGTTTTGTATAATAAATTATTATCGATGTTTAATGAAACGTAGATAACGTGTACAATGTTTCTTTACATAATATCTATTTTTGTTCAATAATTGTATAACTAACTTCTTATGAGAAATTCCAATTTTTATCAGCAAAGATAACGTGTTGTATAATATTTTTAAACTAACTATAAATTATCATCGCGGGCGGCATAAAATTGCTACGCGGGCCGCGGGTTGCCGACCCCTGTCTTAGATTATTAGGTCTGGCAATCAATCCCCTGTTGCGAAGCTCTTATTGTCGGGTCCCGCTCTGGTGGCGCCATCTACCGACAATGTACTATAATATTATTATTATTTCGATGGTTGATTGTCGACTTAAAAAATTTAATTAAGACCATGAGTTTAACGATCCACTGAATATTATCGGCATTATTCTGCCCATAGTAATAATCTATGAGCCTATGACTGTAAAATACCTTCAAAATATACAGACCCTTACAGACGTTGGCACATTGTCCTTTTAAAGGTCTAAAAGTACCTAAGTACAAACTATTTATTTAGTTTTGTTTACTTTTTCCTGTAATATAGTACTAAATAATCATATTTATTAATATGACACGAAATTGTTGTATATGTAATTGTAAAACTACCAAAGTACCTACATCTCGTGTGATTACATTTCGAAGAATCTGTAAAAACAGAAGATATTATAGATATAAAATCTAATAGAACAGCTAAAGTAAGCAAAAATATACATACCAGTAGTATTGTTTATATTTGTGTATAATTGTATAATTAGCTTTACAAAGTTTTCGCGAGATACACCATAGTAATACAGGCTGACTGTTTTGTCAGAATCTTTTTTTGTATGTAATGATTTTTTATCATTGGATTAAAATTTAAGTTGAATTATTTAACACATCCATTTCTTCACCTGCACGACACCTTATGTAAATCCGAGTGGCTGCCCACCTCTTTTGTATCCTACTGATTATTTATAAAATAACTGTGAATTTTTTACTTTTGGGCTTTGAGCCCCTAGAGTACCAACTTGATACAATCAGTTGCCAAAAACCACCTTAAAAGTTAAAAATCAAAGTATTATTACTGTTTTAATAGGTGATAACAGATACGAAAAATAAACGCACATCATTGTAATTTCAATAAAGTACTTTCTCCGCACAGAATTTAAAAAAACCATTTTTGTAAAATATAAAGTTATGATTTTCTGTTAAAGAGTTTTATATTATAATAAAATGTAACTTAATTAATCATTACTAATAGGTAATTGTTTAATAAATCTTATTACTTCTTTATTTTTAGCTTTGCCTGACCCAAAAGAAGTAGAATCTTATACTGTTTGGAAAAGAAAACATAACTCATATTGTAAGTTATTTCAGATAATACAAATACGTATAAATATTAGTAAGGTATCTATAGTGTATCTTAATTCTTAATAAATTATAGGTAATAGTATATTGCGTGATGTGGGTGGGAAACAATGTCGTATATAGGAATTAATTCCGGGGGGGGGGGGGGGTTCAACTTTTAACTTCCACTATAAGCCACTAGCGGGAAGTGAGCAATTCAAATCACAGGTGATGTGTGCGGCACGAGCCACAAATACTATTTTTGCCATGTCTCTGCGTTCATCGATCAGTTTCTGGTTGTGCAGGGAATAATCCCAGTACTTTCAGGGATTTCCAGTTTACCTCTCGGCACTAGGGGAATTCTCACTGTACCACCCGATGGACGAAAAAGGTCGCTTTCCAACTCTTCAACTGTCATCGAAAACTTAACTTTCGTTGCAGGTGTGACAAAAAAATAACATTGTGTATGTACTGTATACGAAAAATAGCAATTTTACTCTGGCAGTCAATAATCAACAATAATTTTCGAGAGAATAATATTAGACTCGAGTATTGCTCAACTGTTGCTTATATGAGATAGATAACTGTCCCCTCGGCGTTGTACGTGTTGTACGCATCGTAATAGTAAAATTTGCTCTCGATTTTTGATCCTACAGAATTTGATTTTATCTACAAAATCTGATGTTACAAACTATCGTCCAATAACTATCGTACCTAATCTATCCAAACTATTTAAAACGCTTGTCCTTAACTCGATTCGTTCTTCTTTGAATCATATTCTAGTTGACGAGCAGTACGGCTTCCGTCCTGGTAGATCAACTATTACCTTAACATTAGTATATTCATTCATATATATTTAATTTACCAAGCAGATGTAATCTACACAGTATTTTTCAAGGCTTTCGACCGTGTTGATTATAATCATCTTATGTCAACACTTGACTCTATAGGCATCGGTTATGTTAAGTTACTATCTTAAATCGTGATTCTCACTACTTCTGACATCACGATCATCTTTCATGTACTCTGCTGTAGTTTTGGTTGCATCTTTCTACTTCTAGGAACTAATATCAGTTGTAAACACGGTTGCATCTTACAAGGAGTAATTGTCTACATTGGCTATCATATTTATCAAATCATGTCTCCGAGATCGCCTTATTGAGCAAACTATAAAATCTTCAATCTTGACCAGCTTCTAAAGGTAAAAAAAACCTTCCCACTCTTTACTGACATCAGAGATTTACGCACTGGCCAAGCAGAAACCTTGAAAAATTGTCATACTAAGCAACTTGGCAATTACAAAAGACAATTGTTTCAATTAACTCCCAGGTCGGTAACCTGATAACAGAAAATACGAACTAAATTTTGAGTTTTCTGCTATCCATGAAAGAATCCTTGCTCTTGAAAATAATGTTGTTCGAGCGCAAATCTGGTCCTCGCCACTAAGATTGTAGACGGATATTCTGGGCCGCGCCACGGGTGTCGAAAGTCCTCGAGGCGGCTTTACCCCCTTCATTACGCGTTGCTGTTGGTGCTGACCGTAAGCTGTGTCTTCATATTCGTTGTTTAGTCATAAGTCCGAGCTAACCTACCTATTTTCGGTTTTTACGAAATCATAATCTTGGCATAAACGAAGGTTTATCGAAGGCGATCATGGACGCCAGGATGGTCGAATGTAAGCTCCGTTAACTGGGAAGATAGCGTTATGAATCTATACGGCCTGGTAGCTCAGTGGTAGAGTAATCACCCGACAAGCGAGAGACCCGGGTTCGATTCCCAGCCCTCACCTAGATTGTTGATGTTATTTGCCCTGGAAAGTTAACACTACCAATTTTTTAGACTCAATAGAAATATCCGTACCAGTTTATACTCACGTGGAGGTAGTGTACTCTTTGCTATTGATTCGTATTTACAGGCTTCAGTTATTTCAACTAGATCTCATAATTTAGAGAACATTTTCGTATCATTTACTTTTCTTAAAACAGTTAAAACTGATTTTTGGTTCATTTACCTTCCCCCGAATAGTCCACCACATCTGTATGAAACACACACTTATACCGTAGTCCTTATAGCAATTATTCCAGGATCACTTTATTGACCTGGTGATTATCTGTGGTGACTATAATATTATCAATGCTATCTGGTCTCATGATAATTTGGGACTCACAGCTTTAGGCGCCCTAGTTCCATCTACTATTGCTCTCGCTGACTCATTCCCCTTCCTAAACTTATTTCTGAGCAATTATGAGTATAACAAATTTGGAGGTTTACTTCACTTAATCTTTATCAATGGCAAGAACCTTTCTATAAACCAGGCTACTTCGTTAAAGAAAACGCATATTACCCTTCCTTACCCAGGGAAGTTCTCCCTACCTATTCCATCCGGTCCTAAACCTAGATATAGCTCTTCTTATCGGAACTTCAATAAAACTGATTACAATTCCATATCTTCTTTTTTTCTTCTTTCAACTGGGTTGAGACTTTCTCAAGGCATTCCTTTTATGACGCTGTCGTAATCTTCAACGACACTATCTTGTCTTGTATTGATACATTTGTTCCACTCTGTTGAATCTGCAGTAAACTTCCTCCTCGGGTGTCTAAATCCTTTAAATATTTAATTATCGCCTAAAAACGAACCTACCCTCAATTCAAGAAATCTTTACAGACTTCAATATTTTCTCTGAACTCAGAGTCGAATACAAATACTTATCTAAGTTGAATCACAAAACATATATTGCTAGAACCGAAAAAGCATTTCCTAGTTCACCCAATGACATTTGGAAATAATAATAATAACATTTATTTAACACCAATTACAATTATAAGATAAATAAATAAAAATACAAAGAATATTTTAAGCATTGGTTCTCTTTTTAAAAGCAAGCTTGTGCTGAAAAGAGAGAAATATGTACGCGAGCATAAAGAATGCTTTTCCATCCACTCTTATTTAATTGCCTTGGCCTACTTCTACTGGCGAGTAAGAATCAGTTGCATTTTTTTCTGACTATTTCGACTCTGTTTTCAAATCACCTTCAAAAGTCTCCTCTTTAGCCGATAAATGCTTTAGACTCCATTTTTACCTTCCCTCTAAGTGTTATTTTTCATCTAGCAACGTTTTAAATGACAGATATATAAATATTTATATTAGGTATATATCATTATCAGATATAATATGTTCTAAGTTGGGTACACATTGAGTTATCACACTCTAATTTAGGATACCTTTTGATGTCCTCTTAGTTCTATGTTCTTATCGAATACCTACTATCATTGAGTATATCATATACTCAATGCAAAAATTGTTGAATAACTACGATAGTAGTGTGAACTAATTATCATTACATGTTTGTGATAAATGTTTATATTTAGGTGACGAGGAGTATGTAAGCCATTCACATTTTGGTAAGTTCATGATAAATTAGTTAATTAACTAATTTAAGAAAATGTAAGATTTATAACATGTTAAATTTGAATTTTGAACGACTTAAATAGCTAAAACAAATAAAAGTGTTCAACACCACAAACACCACCATGGCGTATCAAATAGTTTTATGGAACAACGGTAAAAACATTACTGGTTGTCATTATAAATCCAATAAATTTACTTTATTGCTGCTTCTAAAATAGATGTTAAACATGATTTAAAAATTGAGACGACATGCGTTTATATTGGTCTTATAGGTTACCTTTTTTTATTGTGACATCAACGGCGCTACCTGGACAACTTAGGCATTACATCGACAACGCACTCTTCTTTTAGGTCACCTATTGTACATTTTAAATTAACAATAACATCATTGCATATTATAATAAAGAAGATTAAAGAACAGTACGATAATATAGGTATTAGGTAAGCAAGTAATGTGTTGCCCAGACTTGAACCAAATCATCTTCACCTTCGCGTTTTTACCATGTTTTTTATATCATGAAACATTCCAATCGTGGCGCACAGGTATACATGGTAACCGGACTGTCATCCCTAAAATCTGAACTTTCATGTTTTTGGACGAGGTGCGGTCCCAATAAGTTCAGATAATTGAGGATCTAATATATATCTACTTAAAATTTAAAAAAAATCATAATTTGAAATAAAATGTATTTAATGCATATTAAAGGATACAATAGGATGAGATTAGTCTTATTAAGTATTCAATATTTATTATATATTTCAAATGTGTAAGGCGTTTTAAGTAAATAATTCTTTTATTTTTTTTCTTCTCAATTTAATTTTACTTCATAGTAAAATCATGTCATTAAAATACTAATACAAACTGATTTTATTTTTTAGAAACAACTTATCATATCGCAGCGCTTGGAAATATTATAAATAATTTAAGAGAATGTCTAAAAATATGTAAGTAATTCAAAATATATTTATCTTGAAACGTAGGAAATTAAAATCATAAAAAGATTAAATTATTAACAAAATATTTTCTTTGGAACCTCTTTGTTTTGAAAATAATTTACCTTGTAAAATACAGAAATACCATTATTTTTATTGTAATTGGTTTTTACTTTTAAAGCCAAAATTATTGCAAAACTTTAAACAGGTTGAAAAAGAATAGCCAAACATCGGATGGTTATAAAACCACTCAGTAAGCTTTATTCTTGAAACTCGCAAAATATGTTATAAAAGAAAACAGCGTTTTATTAATTTTAGCCCTTCGGTACTTAACGTTTGTTACCACTAACTCGCAAAAATAGCCGTACCCAAGTAGATGTTCATAATCAGTTATTGACAAGTGTTAAGTAAAATTGAACGCACCGCAGTAACGATAAATAAACAACATGATTATCGACCACGAATGCATGAATAATAATAATATTATTTTTTATTTGGAACTATTCCTGTTTGTTAATTTAATTTACATTGTAAAGATATGAACATTTTTGAAAATAAATTTATAAAACTATTATTTTAAAAACACTGTAAAAAATATTGTAGAGGAGCTTCAATTCTGTTTTGTAAAACTCTGTAAAATATTTCATGATAAAATATAAATCCGGTTTTATACTTTTTTTTGACAGTCATTTATAAAGATTAAAATAAAACATAAAAAATCGGACATCACTTGGATCTAGATTTGAATCTCGTCCATACTCTATTCCAAATAAGATCAGGCTTCGGCGGTCGAGTTGTGGGCATGGGCGTGACGCGCTGCTGTAGCGGGGACGACATCTGACGGTCGCGAAACGAAAACTGGTCGCCACTGAAGCCTGATCTTATTTGGAATAGAGTACGGTCCTCTAAAATTTTGCAAAAAAAAGTGTTAGCTTATTCATACCAACCATACAATAATCACTCATACACTTTTTGTTAAAAAAAAGTCAGAATCTGGTAGAGGGCTGATTTAAGCTTCTGATGGCAAAGTCCCTTTAGTTTTCTGCGATTTGGTCCCATGAGTTTCATAGATAACATTGCACTATTTTATGGGTTACCTATACTATCCAGTATTCATATTTATTGATTTATGTGTTAGTACTTAATAACTATACGGAATGGGTCCTTTCGTTTGTGATATTTTTGTTAGTTCTACTACTTCTACCTAGCCTCAACAACTTTGAACATAAAATAACTCATAAATCTATTAGAGATCGGTCAAATTCCAAAATATGGTTTAGAGCCGATCTTTTTAATGTCCAACCGAGCATTTTATTCGTATGTCGAACCGAATAATTCAGTGTGATGTCGAACTTGAACCGAACCCTTTTATTCAACATCAAACCACACCTGTACCATATATTCATCATATTTCATTATTGAACTGAACCCAAACTTAATTTTTGAATTAAAGATCAGATCAAACTTTGTAGTCTTATGTCAAACTAAAATAAATAACGACTATCGAGTATAGGGTAGGACTATTAACTACCTATAGATATTCAAACTTTTTGTTTGAGTTCAGTTTGGTTCAGTATTTTTAAAGCTTGGTTCGACTTTTGTTCTCGAACCAAACACCTAAAATTCGGTTCAATTTTTGGAACTTCGAACAGTTCGACCCACTTCTAATTTGTATGTATTATTAGCATTTGAAATCTAAAATTTGACCAAATTCGTCAAAGTTACGAAAACTTGAAAATTATGTTGTAGTTAATAATTTATTAAATGTTCAATTTGTTTAGCTAATTACTAAAACTTTGTAAAAGGCTTCTCTAAGTAATTATACTGCTGGAACTATAAAATATCTAATATTTATAAAAACACAATTTTTTTAAAGAATTTTAAGTTTAATTATGGACAAAATTAAATTTTTAAACAAACAATAGTAATTTTACATCGTATCGCATAAACGGAGATGAGCAGTTATAATAGTGCAACTCAGCAGAATCTTGGTAGGCAATGTGAAAATTTGATTTGATGCATGCTTGTACCTTATCAGTCCAACTAACCCAGTGGCGGAACTACGATCATTGAGCCCCGTGGATACAATTTTTTTGAAGGCCCTATATCTATAATTTAAATTTCTAAACATTGGGCTGTTTATTTGTATGCAATAATAAAAATAAAATATTTATAGTAAATTAATAATTTATTGAATTATAATTTCGGAAACAGTAATAATAATATTTTATTTACGATGAAAATGATTTTTTTCTGTTACGGTCTTGAGCAAACGTCTTCACCAATAACGATAAGTTCAATTTTTTAGCACGCTCATTTTTATCGAAATCATCGCAAGAAACAGCCGTGTTTGGAACATAGTACTTCTTACATAATTTTTAATTAATTTAAGTTTTGAGAATGTCCTTTCTGCGCTCGCCACAGTAACCGGTAATGTAAGAAACAAGTAAAATGCCGTTAATAAGTCAGAGAAACTAGTAATTAAATTATTATTTTCAATTATTAGTAATTTAGTCATATCAAAAACGCTCTTACAAGACATAAGTTCAAAAGCAAACAGACATTTAAATGACTCAATTTGTGTGGCAAGTTCTGCTGGATTAAAGTCCTGAAATTCATCCGCCAACTTTTTTGTACTCTCACTGATCTCGTCATTTGATATTACAGGCAGTCTTAAAATACAACTAAATAAATTACTTATTTCACTAAGGGCCGTTCTTACAATGTCCGGTTAAAGTTAATCGACACTTAACCGGCTGAATTCTGCCGGTAATAAAATCTGTTATCAGTCGGTTAGCGTTAACCGACACTTTACCGGACATTGTAAGAACGGCCCTAAGACCTTCAAATCTTGTTTTTAATTGTGTAACTAGTGTCCATACAGTGATATAAAACTTGCGTTTCAAAATAACGGTTTCCTTCAAATTTTAAATTATAAGGTTATTTAATTTTCTTTAAAATTTAATATATTATGTAGATGAAATATATAAATATGTTCAAAACCATTAGTTTTAATAATTAATATTAAATTTCTAGTATTTACGTAACACCAATGAACACAATGGTTGTATACGAATCACAATTTAATGTTGTCTTTCAATGCAAAATAATTGTAAAAGTACTTTCCTAAGTAACTTGGACGTTGTTTCTGACACCAAACACCCAATAACATCACTCTCATATTAAAATCGTTAGAATGAATGAAAAAAAATAATTTCTTGCTTGGGCCGTCGACCGTAGTATTTCTATAATTTAGTATACCAGCTATTATAGGCTCCACTCCGAGTTACCGCGTATCGCCGCCGCATGCCTGCATATCGCAATAAGACATGACAATATTATTATACTCGTATAATATTATTGTTCACACTGTACCTACTATAAATTACTTATAAATAAATACCTTATAAATACTATGATGTATGGTTATCCGTATACACGTTTAGTAATCACTTATCAGTATACTTTGTATTATTTCAGTATTCAATGATTTTATTTACTTGAACCGAAATTTTTTTTAAAAGTACATAATTTTGCTGCGAGGCGCCGAGGCCCCTATCATGATGAGGCCCGCGGAAAATCCCACCTTCAATCATATGTAGTTCCGCCACTGGATTAACCAATGATAACCAATAAATAATAATAAATAATTATTATTTCTCCTATAACCAACAGCAAAAATATTTTATAAACAAACATTACCATCTTAAATCTCAAAATACCTGTTTGAGTACCTCCCCGGGTCGGACCTACAAGTGCAATTGTGAGTCTAAATAATCCACTCAAACACATACAATAAAATGTCATCATCAAAATAGGTTCACCCGTTTAGGAATGCATAAAGGGCACACCATGGACAGACAAACATTCATTTATATTCACATACTTACATTACTATACACATAATTTTATAATTATTTTTTTTAAATCTGTTCTAATATTTATATGAACATGATAATTTTTAATATAATGTATTCATATATTTTTAGCTAATGTTTTTAATGTAATACAAGTATGCTGCAATCCAAGTAAGTTCCACGTGAAATTATTCTGTAACAATATTTTTAAGGTTTATTAGTTAATAAAAATAAAACTAATGAAATAATTTATCACATTTAAATAATTTGTTTTATTTTTCTTTTAGATCATACAGAAGAACCTGTCAATTGTTTAGGTTTGATAACATTAAAAGCATAGTCATTCATTTAATGTTAATTTAAATAATTCATACCACCTCATAAAATGACGTCTAAAAATAATAAATTTTTTTTTAAGTATAATATTATGTAGATATACTTAAAATTAATACAATATTATATGAAAGAAGTTAAACGTCTTTACTACCTACGTATCTGATTATCTGACTATCGGTAATTATCAAATGGTCAATACGTTTTGAAATTTATCCCTCTCTCGATATAAAATTAGTATATTTTTCAAAGCTACCACAATAGAATTTAATTATCTATTATTGTTTATCTATATTTTATCTATTATGTTTATAATTACAGTGTTTTTATTTTAGATACTGAGCTGAGCAATGAATGTATTGATCTTACAATGATGTGGGTTTTTTTATTTTGTATGTTTTGTGGCTGTGTACATAATAACTGATGTCTCCATCCATTTACGACCAAAATTTCAGTTAAGGATTATTGTATAATTAATGTATTATGGGCGGGAGCCCTATCTTGTAGGAAAAATAAATTCATGCTGATATCCAAGTTTACATCATCCAAAAAGGTTGGTTGGTAGTGTGTTCGAAAAAAAGTCTTGATAGGTACATCCTGCTTGTCAAAGTACCGTCGTTAAAATAAGGACCAAGTAATTTACTACTATCCATAAATTTTTAAAAAATATATATTTATACGCAATGTTATAAATTATAATTTATAATAAGGTGACTAAATGGCAATATTGCATTAAAAATCATGCGGAATCATGTATGTCTATTGTATAATATGTATATAAAATTTTTAAATTCATGTATATGTTTGTGGTTGTTATATTTATATAAATAGTTATTAAAATCTTCACGATTCTTCAAATTTTCAACGGACTGGAAGAATGAAAAATTTTGAATATGATAAAATGTGGTACTTATTTACGCGAACAGAAACATAATACATTTACATTTTATTATATGTTCCTATTGATACATATAATAAGGTATACCCTACACCTGCAATCTGTAATGTCTTTATAATATATTCTAAATATATTCAGCTTGGAAAAGCCAATTCTGATAATGTCCACCTTCTTAAAGTTATTTTTGGATCTAAACAAGAAGCAGTGAACCTGATTACTTCCTTCAATGAGGCTAGGTGACAAGGAGTGTCATTTATTCAAGGTTTTCAAATTGTCAAAGATTAGACCCTACCTCTATTCATTGGAATAGAGTTTTTACTCAAAAATCTTTTGAATTATTTTGAATTGATTCCTGGGTACTGGTTGGTAAGAATCAATCCAATTTCCTCTGTTTCTGCTATGTTTTTCACTAGTTCAACAAAATCATTTGCACTTTGTGTTTTTGAAGTTAAAAAGTATAGCATTAACCGTACATTAGAGCACGCCCAGCTCCAGAACCGGTTCTTTCAGTTCCGGTTCCTGTCCCCGAATGTAAGTCACTTAAAATCTTAGGATTTATTAAACGCATAACTGCAGAGTTTAAATTACTAGCATCCCCCCCTAAAGGCACTGTACTGTTCGCTTGTTAGGCTTATTCTTGAATACATTGATACATCAATACATGACATAATGCAATAATACTTGAGCGAGTATAAAATAAATTTTTAAAATATGTAAGTTATGAACTCAAGATTCAATATCCTCTTCATAATTATTTACTTATACTCGAGTATCTCAAACCTGATTCACTAGCTAAATTTATGGTCGTTGACGATACAAGGTTTAAACGGTGAAAGTAGTCCTACGTGGATTGTATTCTTTCAATCTGATCTGTAACCGGTTAATTTATGGTCTTTTGGTAACTCGATAGAGGTATATCACTGAAAAGTACATATACGACACGGTCATTCGTTTTTGAATTACAACAAAATAAGAAAATCGCTACATGAGAAATCGAATGAATATCCAATGTTGTACAAATTTGAACTTCGAACGCTCATAAAAATTTAATTTGATTTTCTTATAGACATTTTTTTTTTTTTGATAAAGGTAGATAACCTTATAAGTAATCTTATATTACATTTTAGAATCTTAGATTAAAAAAGTAAAATTTTTAGGAATTTCTAACTCAAAAAAATTGTGAGCTTGTGTTTTTGGGTGTTTTTGAAAACTATTGAGAATTTTAAATTTTGACCTCCTAAAAGTACTAACTAGATTCAGTTTCCCATCGAACAAAATACTGAAATTAAAAATCTAAGCATTATTTCGACTACTTATTGTGTACACACACAAAAAAATTTAAAAATTAAAAACTAAAAACACATCATTGTAAGAGTCATCGCTATCCACTCACAATTTAAAATCTAAAAAGCTAAAAAAAATAGGTGTTCCACGGTAAAAGTTCCATGGATAAAAAAGTTTAAGAAACTCTGGTCTAAAGGCCGGCAACTATGGCCATTAGCTATTGTTGGTGTTTTGGCCGTAACACGTGCCTATATGTGTGCATTGTGTGTGGAAAAGTTTTTGCCACTGTGGACCCGGGTGGTCACCCCCATCCGAGAACTAGTAGCAGCGGCTGTTGCTTGCCCTTAATCACGATGCGTGAATTATTTCAGCCACTGCGCCGCGCCGAGCCACGGATAATTATTATACTAACATTTTTATATAGAACAATATACTGATTACTGTGTAGTATTAATTGATGACACATTTCATAATAATTGAATTCATTGTTTACCTACCTTATATTATATTTTTACATTAAGCTGACTAGAGAAGTGCTAGCTGATTGCGCATCGAGGTTTACCTAACTACTACTTTATAAATTGCATTATATTATACATTAATTATCTACACAATGGCTAAAGCTAAGTACCTATACAACAGTAAACTATGATTTATGAGTGTCATTTATGACTTTTGTTTACCTATATGGTTAATGGTTATATAATATTATACTTAATGAATAATATCAAACATCTTAGCACTAGCATAAATATTTTAAAATTTTGAATCTACAACTTTTTAGAGTTAACTGTAAATAATTCTTTCTATAAACGTTTTTAACAGTATTATAATTGTATAAATATTTATTTTGTGTTTCTACAAAGTATAATTTTTTTAATAGAATTATTAGACGCACGTAATCAGAGAGACGAGGCGACTGGGTGTTTTGGTACGTAAAGTGTTTTATATTTATTTAATTATTTATTTAATTAAACGCTCATGTTGGCTCGACCGCAGTACATAATATACAACTATTACGGCATAATAATACGTTATATAAAGAAAATAACATAAAATAGACCTAATTAAGTATTACCATTAATTACAAAAATAAATGTAAAACACAATATATTGGTACTTATGAAATTTTAACATAATTATTGTATTGATATATTGGTTTTTGAATTGAATATATCGACATTTGTTAATTTGTTGCATTCACAAGATATGTGATCTATACTATAGATTCTATAGGATTATGATATCTATATTATGATGTGTTGCTGTGTTTGGCAAGTTCCTTATAAAAAGGAATTCGTTCCGTTCCTTGTTCTTTGAAAAAAAAGTATATGTTCCTTTGGAAAATGTACGAGTTCTTTTTTTAGTTCCAAATAAAATAAAAATTCTTATTTAATAAGTAGGTACATATTTTATAATTCTATTTTGAGATTTTCTTCAAAATTAAATTGTTGGCTAACGTATGTCGATGGTCATTAATTAACAATATACATTATACACATTAAAAAATATATATCTTAATTTCAATTATTTACATAATTATCTGTGTAAATTATTGGAACTAGAAAAGAACGAACAATTTTGTTATTTTTCCTTGAAAAAAAGAACTAGTTCATTTTCTCGTTCATCGTGCCGTTTTTTAAAGAGGAATTCGTTCCTCCCAAACACTGATGTGTGGTGGGTTTTCATCGAGAACGATTGACAAGAGTGGCGGGTACTGAGAAACGTGACATTTTACAAGTGCCAACATCTCAGAACAAGATATAGTTCCGTTTAGAAGTTTGGGAATGAAGTCCATGTCAGCTACTAAGCCTGCGCTTAGTATCCAGACATTCTTAATTGACTCTAGAGCATAGTAGACTCACTTGAGTTATTTTTAGCGGTGTAGACAAAAAAGTAGAAAGGTCAACTGTATTTTGCTGTGAACAAGATGATAAAAGATTTGAAATACCATTTATTTGAAATGCCGTTTATAATAAGCGTAGTTTGGCTGTAAGAATAGAGTGTTTGAGAAGAAATATCTGCCATTAATTTTATAATGTAATGTTAGCGTCATAATTTGGATTCTAGTTTGCATATGCATACTCCATTCACGGTAAAGTTAAATTCCCACCAGTTAAGTTAAAATTCTAAATTCTAATTTTTTATTATTTGTAAAGCATTTAGGTATTAGTTATTAATGTATTATATAATTAAATAATATTATTTTCATCTATTGTTCTATTCTTTGGCTGTTTTCCCACATTATTTGATTAGGTACCTAGGTACTTTTCAAATTTATATTTGTTTTTCTACCAACTGTATTCTTTGCCCAGGATGTTATTACTTATTGTAAATTTCATATAATTAAGTTATTATTATTATATCATTATTATGATATATATTACTTATTATAATATAAATTATAATACAAAAAAAAACCAAACATTAATATTATTGTTTGAAATTTTAAACACGTGCGTGGTTACGAACGCATATTGTTTAATAATTATGTCCCATACAATAATATTATACTATTTTCTAATTTTAATTTTAAATGTTTTAGAACCATTTAAAACAGGAGTTTTAGATTTGTTTGGAAAAAAAGAAGGTACATAATATTATTTGGTTATAAACAGTTATGGTTTTTATAATTGATTTTAAATTCTAATACGCCTTATTACATAATATAAAATTATTACTAATCTGGATTGATATACATTGGTTGCTATTGGTTAATCGAGCATGTTTGTTGATTTGTATTATTATTTTTTGTCACTATATATATATATATATATATAAATGAATGTTTGTGGGTAAATTATACCTCTGGGAAGAAGATAGGCTAATTTAAAAGGGTTAAATTTGGTTTTTTTTATTCATCGGATTTTAGTACGGTTAGGTTAGGTTAGGATTTTGTATTAATTGATTGTATTAGTCCACCGTAGGTGGAATTAAGTAAAAATTAAAAACTTGGTATAACTTTGATACTTTAGAGTTAAATCATACACTTACTTACAAACGGACGCTCACGAATTGCCTCCCGTGAATTTTTTATTTCAAATGGTTACCCGAATTGCCTCTCGATTTCAAAAATATTATTCACTCGAATTGTCTCCTAAGAGGGTCACTACCTACTCTTGTACTGGAATCGCCTGCGATAGCTATAATTAATCGATTTATAAAAAAAACATATCAAACATAATTTAGATGAAATATCATTTTGTTATACAGTTAAAAACTTAAGTTTATATAAAATAAATGTTGTAATAAATAGACTGACACAGCAGTAATAATTAATAATATTAAAAATAATTTTGCTGGTCGTTCAGAGATCTGTTCTAAAGCTTTTCGTTTCAATTTTTTGCTGAGAATCTGTCTGTTGATTTCTTGCTCCGAGTCTTTCGAACAATTGTGATTAACTTAACTTAGCTTATTTTCGAACTGGATTTTATTGCGTTGATCGGTTTTCAAATAAGCAGTACATATTTTTTTCGTACATGTCCACCGTTTAATGTCACTAGCTAATTATTTTTGGTATCCAAACTTAAAACTATTACATATTATAATGGTTTTACCTTTTTCGCTGATCTCGCTGATCACGTTCATTTTTATAAAAATTATGTATACTATATAATAACGTGTTATTTATCGTGGTTGCGAAAACGAAACTGACTGTGTTGAACTGGTGATGATAGACTTATCATTAACTAATCATCACTAATCGCGGATAATATTATTGCATTCGAAAAATTAATCTGTCTGGGAAATACTGTCTTAAACATTTTATTTTTGACCATTACGGAATAATATAATAATCGATAGTACACGTACAACTATCGATCTATTAATTAATATTCCAGGTATGTCATGGAAGGCAATTTGAGTAGACCGTTCGAGTAAAAAAAGGTCATCTACCTAAATTTGGGAGGCAATTCGAGTGTCACCGTTCTAACAGTACGGGGTCCACGATCTAGCGCAGATAGATTGCCTACCTGATAATATACTGCTGTAAATTAGAATTTTTATTTCGGGCAATAGAAAAGTTAAGATAAATTTTGAACACCATACACCGAATATTAAATAACGAATTGAACAAAGTTTGAGTCATATAGAGTTGGTACATTTAACGGGCAACGAAGTACACGGAATCAGCTAGTATTTTATAATGTTTAATATTTTTTATAGAGCATTCAAAATTTACAGGTAAACACATTTAATTTTATACAAAGTACATAACTAACTATTTAATGTAAAAATCACAAATAATTTTTATTAAAAATGCAGATTGAATTTTAGATTTTAGATTTTTATTTTAAATCAGTCCAGTGGGAAAGGCGATTGTTCGTGAATAAAATTTAAACTATTTCATTATTCATTTGGTTTTTTGAACGTCGATTAAGAAATTGTAAAAAAAATCGACTGTACAATCTTAAATATAGAGCTACATCCAGCGTATTTCTGAATTTGTTTTTGTTAAAGAATAAAGATATACCTACGAAGAAAAATCTCTCTCAATCATCTGCGTACTATACTAGTGCCACTGAAAGAGCGCTACTCGTTGGCGAGATCGGACGAATTTTGGTCGCCGCCCAGTAGCGGTATTTCAGTGGCACGAGTATAGTAACTCTATATTAGACTCTACGATATGTTGAGAATGTGGAGGAGTATTGTGGCGATGCCCATAAGCACATGCACCTTCTGGTTGTTTCGTGCCTGCCTCTACGTAGGTACTCAGGTTGAGTTAAACACGGAGAAACTAGAGGACGCATGTAAACAAGTATCTTGTTTTTATTTAAATACTATGCCAGGAAAAGAAGTTAAAATTGAGTTTATGTCAACTCCGCCAGTGGAGAAAATCAAGAAACAGTATAATATTAATATATCTGATATAGTTATATCAGTTAATAGTAATGAGTAATAATTACAATAATAGAACATTATATAGTATATATCCTAGTACTAACAATTTAAATCAAAATTAAATAATAAATATTACAGCAATAAATAAAAAAAAAATTTTTGAATGGTATAATTAATGATTTTTAATATTTTTTTTATAGAGAATTTAGAATTTACAAGTAAGCATATTCCATTTTATACAATATACATAACTTAATATTTAATGTAAAAGTACAAATGCGTTTTATTAAAATGCAGATTGAATTTTAGATTTTATTTTCTTATATTTTCTCTATATTATATAATTGGTAACATTATTTTGATTGGCTGGTATTCGAGTTACATGTGGATAAGTAATAGATAATAACGTAGTGCCGGCCGGTCAATCTCGATCACGGGTACTAGGCGTCTAGGCAGCGTCGATAGTGTGTGTGTGTTCGCCGATTATAATATGAATATCTATCGGCGTTTTTCTTGGGTGTTGTCAGAGATGCCCGGGGGACGGAGAGTTCTATCGCATAATACCGAACATTTTAATTTTTTTTGAATTTGCAACTAATATTTTATTCTTGTTAGATTAATTAATATAATATATTAAACTAAACTTTCAACATTTTCTATAATAATTAATAACAGTTTGGAAATGAAATCTCTAATCTTTAAGTTTCAAATATTTGATTTAAGTTTATTATAGCTTTTGAAATTTTGCGAAGAATAATTCTTCTATCATAATTACCTTACCATAAGACATGATATTATTATTATTTATAGAAACAGTGGTCGGAAAAAGAACTGAAATTGCATTTGGTATTGCTACAAGTGAGTGATATTTTAAAATTTATAAATATTATTATATTATAAGTACGATTGTTACTTAGATTACATTTTAAACTGATCCATAAAATGAATACATTTTATGTGTATTAGAAATGTTCGAATGTATAACAAATTGTAATAATAATATATCTAATTATTACTTATTACATTATATTTTAATCATCAGGTTAACTTGAATTTATTTAATGACTGGAGCTTTTATTGGAATGAACCAATTACCTACCTAATATATCTAGGCTAACATATTTATGTACTTATACTTTAACGTTAAAATGTTTATTAAACTGTTCATAAATAATAATTTATATTATTATTAGGTACATCTGATGTTATAACAATATTAATCATGTTTTAAATAGCTCAAGAACATCCGGATGAATTCTGTGATGAGACTTTTGACGTCTTGTTAGCCAATTATATAAGTAATATTATTTGTATACCCATATTTTGAACAGTTTTTGTAATAATACAAAATAATTTTAACTTCATAATTTATAACGTGTATAATTAATGTTGGCTATACTGAAAGTCTAACTTCAGTTTACTTTATTAATATATAAGCTTTATTTATAGTCAGTATTGTAGAATTGTATTAATTTTCGATATTTTTTAGTTTACTTTACCTCTTTAGATGACCACTAAAATAATGGTTCTCACTATTCATATTACATAGAATTTGATACTGAATAATATGTTACAAACATATTATAACCATTGTCACAAATCAGTAACCGTTAAAATTGCGGTAAATATGTACCGATTATAATGTGCATTGTATAATTATTTATAATAACAGACATTTACTAATTAGGTTCAGGTATCACGAATGAAATGAAAATGTTATACATTTGAATATAGGACATAGGTATACCTAATGTTAAAGGTTTTTTGGATATGCTCATGGTAATAAAATGTTAATTATAATATTTTTTGTTGTCATTTAAAATAAAATATTTTAAATTTCCAATGCACATTACAATGTACTACATATTGCAGTTTATCCACTATGGACCCATTTCAGTATTTCACATTATAATGTATCGCTATGTGCGTTAAAATATCTCATGACCAGATTATCTTATTGATAGAAATTTGGAATATACCTATCTTAACTATGGTGGTTGCAAAATAAAAAAGTTATAATTTAAGAAACACAAGAAAAATAATTCTCTAGTGAAATGGTTTTAATAAATTAAAATAACGTCATCGATAGGTATACATTATAATTTCTGTATTTTTTCGTATTCAATATAGAATTCACAGGTAAGAACCTATCATATCTTCACAATATAGAACATACAACAACGTCGGTGCAACAACCAGATATGTTCAATATTTCTGAAATTTTATTTTCCAGGAAATCTTTTTTGTGGAAGAAATCCGACTATTTTCTTCTGAGTTATTATGCATTCCGTAAATTATTTTCAGGGAATATATGGGATAACGAATTTTGAAATAGCTCCCTGAAGATTTTCGTAATATGGAGATGTTTGGTTGTTGCTCCAACGTCTTGTGAAAATGCTGATAGAATTTCATATTTTAATACTGGGTGGACCCAAAAATTTAGTGTTTTTTTATAATAATGTGTTTTTTGTATCAGACGGAACTTTTTGAAGGAGAAAAAATACTTTAATTTTCAACTTTGAATAATATTTTTGATAGAAAAGTTAATCTAATTGATACTTTGTTAGGTCAAAAGTAGGATTCTAAAGATTGTTTTTCGAAATGAATTAGAAAAACTTTTAAATAAAGCAGGAAAGCAAGTATATTCAATAAAATTTAATTTTGCATAATATTGTTGTCAGTCGTAAAATAATTATCATACAGACTTTAAATGTTCTCAAAATATTTAATTAAGTAGGTATATTATATTTTATAGATATGATACCATTTTTAATAAATTTTAGGTATTTTTGAGATATTTATTGACATTTGAAATTTTCGTCTTTTGTATGTTTGCATTCAATTTAAGTTTTTTTAATATATTTTTACTAAGTTAAAATTTAAGGACTCCATTTCCTCTTAGTATCGTTTTTTTGGACATATACACAAGTTTTTTTATTGAATACAAATTTATCGCATCGATTACAGTGAACTATAATGGGTCTAACATATAATATATTATATATATTATTTTCAGATGATACTACATATACTAATGACACAGATTTTTTTCAAAGCGAATGCTCAAGTAAGTATTAATATGATAGTCATTAATTTATTATAATATTTTAATTGTGTGGATAATATAATATTATATTTGATGAGTTTTTATAACACACTCATAAGAGCAGTTTGTTTTACTAGTTATTATTATACATATTTTCTATGTGCTATTCTATAGGTGGTCCTTTATATTGCCAGTTGATTCCCTTCTTAGAGACGGATCGTGAGATTATTTTACTTATGTTACTGTTGAAGTAAATAGGTCTGATGCCAGCGTACCTAGAATTTCTGTATTATTTCTTGTACTTAATCCCATTATCAGAATAGATTTGCTTTAACCTTCCTCTACATGTTTCAATAACCGTAGTAATGGTTGAAACATGACTGTTTTGAAATCTACGACTGTTATGTACTCGTATTGCCATGCAATCCTTCATTCAACCACTACATCGGCCTTCTTACCAAAATTCAATGTTGACATAAGCGGTCCACATCGTTGTTGGCACGTATTTTTTTTATCTGATTAAACGGCTCTAAATTCAGTCATAACTCATAATAGGTTTTTTTGACCAATGTATATGATGTTACCATTTCTCATGCCTCTGTACTTATATGACGTGGAATGACTATTTGAAGTACCCGGTGAACAGAACAGATTTTTTTGAGCAATCCTATCATGTTCCTGAGAATGCAATCAACCACAGTGAGTTGAAATCCTGGAGACATGAGCTTGACTTCAGACGAGTCTCTTCTACATGCATAAAGTTGGTATGGTGATGATTGACGTAGAATCGTCAGTCAACATACTGAGCAATCCAAATGTTGATCGTACCACCGTTCATGATTGAGGTAGTAATTTCGATGAATACAACATCGGTCACTCTTGGCAAATGTTGAATAGTTCGGTTAAAAATGTTTAAATTGTTAAAAATAGTAATTATTGGGTAAACAATTTTAAAATCCCAGAAATTGGGCATTATATTTTGAGAGTGACTTTGAGATACTATACCTATACAATTGATATAGAATATAGAATTACTCATAGATAATTTAAGAATGGATAGGACATAAGAAAATTTAGTGAAACATTTTTATTGGGGCAAATATTGATATGATAATTGATAAATGATAAAAAATAACATTAATGATTAATTAGTAATAATTAACGATCTATATTATTCTATATTTTAATTACAATTAATTAAGTACCTACACAAAGATTAGAGTAATTTAAGTATTACAAATCCAGTTTCCAGACACAACAATCAAAATACAAATTTTAAATTGAAAAATATTATAAACAGTTTTTGGACATAACCTTAAAAAAAGCTCTTTCCCTCTTTACGTTCTCTCTTCCCCAAAAAAGCACATGGCCCCATATGAAACTGGTATATGCTTGTCCTATCCATTCTTATATTATCTATGGAAATACATCGGTGATGTAACTTGTATATTATGTATTAAGTCCACATCTGGATAAACATGTTGGTACCAAACTTGACATGACAATATTAGTCCATTCAAAATGTAGTCATAAATACTTTTTGTTTTTGAAAAATTTTGAAAACGTACATAAAATAATAATAATAATAATATTTTTAATGATTCTCGTTTAGTCAAATTTTATTTTACAGCCATAGTTGTTGAGGAAAAATGACTCAAAAATAATAAGGCTACCCAAATTAATTATTAATGTTACAATACAAAATTAGGTTATATACTTATATAAGATGTAAGTACTGTGGATATGGGGGTATAAAATGTTGGGATTATTGATTTATAACTTTTTTAGTCTTATTATGGTCATATTAAATGTGTTTCGTATTGATAACAGTATTAATATATCAATATAAGTTGTAAAATATTGTCGATGTCAGGGTTTTTTTTTCACGAGCTATAATTTTTAATCATTATTAATATATAGGTATCTCAGTATTGGTTAACTTAAATAACTGAAATATAATATGATTATAATATTTGATTTGTATAGCAAATAATGTTGTTTCATTTTATACTAAATCGTTAACTATCATTGTTTTTTTAGAGAATTTCGAAAAATATGAATTGGTTGACTATGAAAAATGGTATTTGAGTAAGTAATTTAATCAAGAATTTTTGTTTTTTAATGAATACTTTTGCGTAAATTAAATACATTCTAAATTTAACATATCATTATTCATAAATAAATAATCATAATACGAATTTGTTACCAAATTCCTTAGAAGTTTTCAAGAAAATCAAAAAAAACCTCACTGTCAAAAAATGTATAAATCATTACTATTCATTGTATAGTACCGACATATTTTAAAAAAAGCTCGTTTTTGGTCTTAGCCGGGAGAACATATTTATTATTAGAAATTAGCAATTGCTCTAACTTTTACTATGGATGAATGTTCCGGCTTAAAGAGTGGGGTACGTTTCAACCGAACTAAATCATAACGGACGAACTGTTCACTTTTTTAAAATTAAGTTGGTAATGGATAATAATGATAAAGAAATATTTTAATATTTGTGTTTGTTAAGCGTTACCTTTAGGAAGTGAAACTCGTAGTTCTTAAAAATGATTGCAGCTAACATTTTTATTTAATTAGTAATATTATTACTGTCAAATACTCTAAATACAATTTTATTTTCAAAATACATTTAAGAAAAGCATGTTTTTTATTATATGAAATTATGTTCAAACTGAAAATTACATACAAATGAATTATGTAGAAATACTTAAAAGTACGTATGAGAAAAAAAAGTGATAAAAACCTAAACGACAATGAAAAATGTTAACATCGGTAAAAAAAAAAATTCTCATACATTGACACATTAAAAAAATAAATAATTTAAACTATAATATAAACTTGGGCTTTGGCCCCTGGTCGCTCCACTTGCTATAGAAATATTATGTTCATAAAAAAATGAAAATAATTCTTGATTATAAATTATAATTAAAAACTACTCTTAAAATATATTTTAAGAACAAATTATATGAATTATACTATAATTTTGTATTTATGTAACAGGTAGAGTAGGTACGAAAATTGGTAGTGTACACTTTACCTGGGTAAAGTTATAAGGATACGCAACGCAGTTGATTTTTAGTAAATAATGGCGCTTTATTCTTACATATAAAATATAATTCAGTTTACAGTTTTTTCTTTTCATCACATTTACTCTTCGAGTAACGTATATTTAAATAGATTTTTGTTTTTTAAAATGATCAATACAGTTGTGAACTCACGGTGCTTTCTGTATATGACTGACTGGTGTGGACTAATACGATTCGAAGCGAGTGACGACCGGGCTGTGTTGTGTAGTCCTCGGTGTATGGCAACGGTAAAAACTGCAGTACGGCAATCGGGCGGTGGGTCTCACCAACGTCCGCGAAACGGTGGCAGGTATAGTCGTCCTTTGACAGCGTTTTTGAGAGAGGTGAATTCCGTGGACACGGCGTCCTTGAGTCGGTGTCGGCCGTGCTGGCAGCAGGAACGGCAGTGTTCTGCTGTACGGCGTAGATGCAGCTTGAACAATACGAAGTTACCCGTATCACTGACTACGCAGCACAGAGAGTGCTGACAGGACCCTCTCCAACGCTAAGAAGGTCCATTAAAATATTTGATTAACTGTGAGTCTGCATTTGAAATGTGGGTGAAACTGCTGAGTATTTACGAGCAGAAGTTTGAGGCAAGTATACATTTGCTTCAACAAAAATTTTTCAGTTATTCAAGGGAACCGGCAGATGAAATGTCGATGCATATTTCTAAATTGGTTAATTTAGGAAGGAAACTGAGTGTAGCAGGAGAACCTGTTTCGGACAACATGGTTATGACAAAATGACGTTACCAAATGAATATAATCATTTGTACAGTGCATGGGATTCGAACCCAGCGGGAAGTAAAACAGTAAATAATTTAACTAATCGTTTGTTGATTGAAGAATCACGGATGCTCCAGATCAAAGGTGAAGTTGGTGAACAAGAGAAATCGAGTGCATTTCTAGCCAAATTTCAAAACAGATCTGATGGAAGAAACGGCAGTTATGGTAAAGGTAAAAAAGAATTTACTAGGTAATAAAAATAATGTTAAATGTTATTACTGTGATAAAATTGGACATTATAAACGGGAATGTAGGAATTACCTACGTAGTATTAACGGTGGCAAAACTGGTAATACAGTTGAAAATTTAAATGCATTTATAGGCGAGTCAAGAATAAATAATACTACAACAGATACGAGGGTATTAGACTCAGGAGCGTCGGATCATATGAGCGCGAATCGAAAGTGGTTTTCAAGTTATGAACCATTAGAAAACACGCAACAAATCACGATAGGTGATGGGACAAATCTGTATGCACCAGGAAAAAGTAATATTAATATATTATCATACGTGAACGGTAGTTGGAATAAAAATTACTTGGCAAATGTATTGCACGTGCCGGGATTAAAATTCTATTTATTCTCGTGCAGGTCAACGTTAGACAGAGGTTTAGCAATTACGTCGGATAATAAAACGTGTATGTTCACAAAAAAATGGAAAACCCGTGTGCACAGGTAAGCGCAGCGGAAGGTTGTTTAAATTACAGATCAAAGTCGAAGTGCCGTTAAAAACTGAATGTCATCCGAATATTGCAGTAGAAAAACGATTAGAAGTGTGGCACAAGCGTTTAGCTCATCAGAATATTCAATACGTGTGGAATTGTTTGGCAAAACATAATATTGATTATTCAGCCAAGGATAAACAATTTGTATACAGCGACTGCATAATTGGGAAACAACACCGACAATCGTTCAGTAAAAGTGAGACGGAATATTTTAACGTCAGCGATTTAATACATGCAGATTTATGTGGGCCGATGTAGAGGATTTCTATCGGTATGTCAAAATATTTTCTACTATTTAGAGATGACTACTCACGTTACAGAACGGTATATTTTATTAAAAATAAATATGAATTAAAAAATATTATGGAAACATGTATAAAAAGTGTTAAAACAGAAACAGGATCTAAGGTCAAAACATTAAGAACGGATAATGAGTTAGAATTCGTAAACAAGGATATTACAAGTATTCTACAGAATTATGGCATACGATACCAAACTACGGTCGCATATACGCCGGAACAGAACGGGAAAGTCGAGCGTGATAACAGAACAATCGTAGAAGCTGCCAGAACAATGATTTGTTCGAAAAATCTTGATGTGTCATTGTGGGTAGAAGCTGTGAACACAGCGGTTTATAAACTTAATCTAGCTGGAACGAGTTCACAGAATGGTAAGCCTCCTTACGAGTTATATTATAAAGTTGTGCCAGATATTAAACATTTGCGAGTTTTTGGTACTGCGGTATATACACACATTCCAAAACAAAAAGTCAGAAATGGGATCCAAAGAGTGAAAAAAGAATATTTGTTGGTTATTCGAATAGCACGAATGGTTATCGTGTATGGTATTCGAAAACAAATAAAATATTAGTGTGCAGAGACATTATATTCGAAGACGAATGTAATAAATATGAAAATATAAGTCCAGACACATTAGAGTTTACAGAGACTTAGATTAATCTAACAGGAGTTAACGTGAAGGATGAACAATAAACAAACAATAGTCTATGATAGGAATGTTATAGTTCTACGTGACAGAAATACACTTAAGAAACCGGACAGGTATCTTATTCAAACGTTTATTGCTAACTGCATCAATCCATTGAATTACAATGAGGCAATTACTGGGTCAAACAAAAACGAATGGGAAAACTCTGTGGTCGACGAAATTAATTCATTGCATGAAAATCAGACTTGGACTCTAGTTGATTTGCCACAGGATAAAGTTGCATTACGGAAGCATGGGTGTTCAAATATAAAACTGACGGTAGTATAGATAAATTTAAGGCCGGATTGGTCGTTAAAGGTTGTTCACAAAAATATGGTATAGATTACCATGAAACATTTTCACCAGTGGTTAGATACGAATCTATAAGGGCAATATTCGCAGTAGCAGCTGTGGAAAAATTAATTCTACGACAATTCGACATCAAGACAGCATTTCTGGACAAGAAACTACAAGAAGAAATATACATGGTACACCCACCTGGTTACAAAGATGGCTTGAATCAAGTATGTAAGCTTCAGCGAAGTTTGTATGGCTTAAATCAAAGTCCATGATAATTGAGAAACTTTTAATAAACTTAGAAAAAGAGTTCGAGGTTACAAAGGAAAGTCTAGAATATTTTCTAGGTATGCAGGTAGACATAATGAAAAATGGGTCATTATTTGTGCATCAGACAAATTATGCATGTAGCATAATTAATAAATTTAATATGTTGGAGGCTAAGGAACTTTCAATTCAGATAGACAAGTCACATACCATTGAAGAAAGAGAAGAATCGGAGATATTAAATGAAAAAATACCTTACAGGCAAGCAGTAGGTAGTTTACTGTTTTTATCACAGGTAAAAAGACCAGATATAGCATATGCAGTGAACTTTGATAGTCGATTTTTAGCAAAACCGACTAAAGCACATTGGAACTTGATTAAACGGATTATACGATATGTCAAGTGAACATTTAATTATGGTTTATATTTTAATAATAATACACAATTATAATTACAAATATTTAGTGATGCAGATTATGCAGGTGACATTCAAACACGACGTTCGACGTCGGGGTACTTATTCAAATTTGGGTTAAGTATAATCTCGTCAACATCGCAGAGACAACATTGTGTGTCACTGTCTTCGATAGATGCCGAATATATAGCGGCGAGTGAAGCAGTCAAAAGGATCATGTGGATTGCCTACGCGGTTGATAATAAGCTTATCAAAAACAGGTGATAAACAACCGGTATTATTCATAGATAATCAGAGTGCTATACGTTTAGTTAAGAATCCGGAGTTTCATAAGAGGACAAAACACATAGACGTATAAGATACCACTTCATTCGGGAAAAGTATGAAGATGGACAATTCCAACTACAGTACATTGGGGCAGAGGACCAGATTGCAGACATTCTAACAAAGCCTTTGGTGAAGGAACGTTTCGAGAAGTTGCGGTCAGTCATAAGAGTGACTACAATATTAAAGAAATTATTAATTGAGGGTGGATGTTGAAATATACAATTAATATTAGTATTCAAACCATGTAAACACACGTGCGTATACATTGTCGTTTTCTAATAGATCCTTATGCAGTTACGATATAACTGTGCAACTCTATTACTATCGCTTTTTAGTTTTTATATTATATACGGATACGGGATGACCTCGATTGTTCATATATAGATTGTCACAGATAATTGTCCAAGTTATACGTTACTTATATAGTATATTATACATAATCATATTGTCGTGTTATTACTTATTATATTAATACTAAAGTCATTAGTTCGTCAAGCTTCGCTTTCAACAATATATAAACGTCTTTCACGTCCACGTTCATGTCCTAATTGAAAAAACCGAGTGACGTTCACGTATCGTTCACTAAATATAAACGTGATACGGTGAACGAGCGTTCATGAACGGCGTTCTTTCCAAACACTGTATATATCTAACTACAATTTGTAAGCAGAAATACTTTTAGAGAACAATATTATATCATTATAAGCTTTGCTATTCACGATGTTCTCTGAGTTACAAAAATTTAAATTCAAATACCTATAAATATATTTATAAGTTATAACCATTGCCAACTAAATTTTAAAATAATGAAACATACGTCTTTTAGGATGCTTGTCAGGACAGATTATAGGCACATCCAGGGCGCTGTTAATTTAGTATAGTAAGGTACTTCTGAAAATTTTTATTTATATTCTAGTTCCAATAATTTAACTTGACAGCACACTTGGGATGTGGTTATAATATTTAGGTCAGTTTAGGTCTTGAAAAGTAGTCAATAAGATGGCAATATATATCATATTGTATTAGACCTGTTTGAAAAGTTGCTAGGTTGATTCAATCTTGGTATGGGAAAAAAATCTATTACCATTTATTTTAAAATACACAGATAAGCAATAGCCTAGAAGTTTTAGGTGACTACAAATAATAAATATGTTGTCATCTACTAGGTTCGCTGTATCAGTTTACATTACGCTTAATGCAAACGGATACAGTGTGCATAGCTAAATCCTTAGTTTCTTAAAATTTGTATACGGTTGAATTATTATTCTATTATTTTATATATATTTATAATTTACATAACATTAATATACACATTGTAATATTTGTATAGGATACAGTGGTAAGTATAAATTATGTTGAGCACAAATATCTTAATAGATTAAAATAATAACACATATATAATATAAATATTTATTTTATTATCCTGTGTTAGTATTAATTACTGTGAACATTTATGTAATATGTGTAATAATTAAAAAATGTGAAAATCCGTTCTTCTGGATTTCGATAGTAATGAGATGATAGATTTTCACTATAAAAGGGATCTTTATAAATAAATAATAATTAAACAATACAATAAATACTTATAAAAGGAAAATCAATTTTTAACTTATTTTATCATATAATATAATATATCCATATAACAATTAAAATAATTGTTTAGAATAATAATCAAAATATAGTAATAATTAAATATTAAAAATATACATAGGTGATTATAAAACCATAGCTTAGGTTATCTTAACAATGTTACCACGGTTACAAATATGACTTGTAATTTAAAAGATTAGGTAAGTTTAGTTAAATATATTGACAACTATTATTATGTCTCTCTCTTTAGATTTAAGTCAATTAATAGTTTTCTTTTGTAATTTAAGAAATAACAATACGGCCTTATAGATTCTCCTATCAATATGATTATATCATTAGATGATGAAACAATTATTTAATTATTTAATTTTAGTTTCATTGAATCTTTTAATAATTATCTACGTAGAATTTTTTTTTCATATCTAAAGTATTTGAATTTGTATTACATTATTGTTCAAATATTGGTATAATTAAATTTATTGTTTTAGGATCGTTTTATTCGTTGAAATGTACAAAATAAATAAAAATCTTTGTCAATAATATAATTAGCATTGGCCAGATGACAAGTGTACTGAAAAGCAGTGTTCAGAACGTTCACTAAAAAAATGAATTTGTTCACGTTCACGATCAGTCCTTAAAAAAGGAACTCGTTCACGTTCACGTTCGTGTTTTTTTCAAACGAACACGTTCACCTTCACGTTCTTTTAAAAAACGAACGCGATCATTGTGTCGTTCATTTAATTTTTTTTAATGAATCGTTAGCCTGCAGTCAATATAAAAATTAAAAACCCATAAACATATACGACTCAACCAAAAAATAAAAATACAATTTATAAACTATCTGAATTAATTTTTAATATCTGACACGTTATTTGAGTTACAATTTGATAAGAATTTCCTAGTGATAAAATTAAGCGAATACTAGGGTACTTCTTACGATAAACCGATTAGGTTTTATAAATTCCTGGAAATCATAATAGTATTGTTATTGTATGTCTAGGCAGGGACACTGGAATTTCACGTATTTAATTTATATATTTTGCAATCAAACAAATATTATAGGAATTATAATGGGAAAAATGAAAATATTATTATTATTATATAATTAATTAATATATTTTATACATATAATATTTATTAAATGGTAGATAAATTGAACGTCTTAACAATTTATCAAATTCATCAAAAATATAAACAATGTTCACGTTCGCGTTCTATTTGTAAAAAACGAGTGACGTTCACGTATCGTTCACTATATATGAACGTGAACGCGTGAACGTGCGTCCATGAACCACGTTCTTTCCAAATACTGCTGAAGAGATAGAGGTGGAGGTATGATACATATTTATTTTAATTTGAGTCACTCGAATGGATTTGTTTGAAATTGAAGTAGAATAGTGTGTTTAATATAATATTTGAGTATTATTGCAGAACTAGCATGTTTTATTTTTATGTTATATGTTTTATGTTCACGATATGGTAGGTGGAATAATCAGGAATTCTAAAAGAAGAGTATGGAGTAACTTGAGCTTCACTTATTAAAATGTTGTCGATATTTACTTCTTTAAGAAGATCATTGAGTTCACCTATTTGTTGCATATTATCGCATTGTAATTCAGAAGTAGGATATATATCAGATAAATGATAACTTGATGTTTATTTATAATTTTTGGGAATCAAAATTATATTGAAATCAGTGGATAGAAGAGATATTATGGGACTAAATAAGTATTTAAAATGCTCAAGGAATAATAAAAGTTCAAGCCATGACATCTCAATCTAACTTGACTCAGGAGAGTTATAAAATTATATAATACAAATACAAATAAATAATAACTAATAATTCAGTTAATCAATTTTAAATGTACCTATATTGATTGAATCTACCATTATATACAATAAAAATACAACTACTAATAATCTTCTTCTTGTCGTGTCCGTGCTAGTGGAGGTGGCCCTTAAAAGGGCCTTTTCAATTTTGAATGCCTAGGCATTCTAGCACCGGTGTTGGTAAGATTGGTTCGCGATATTTTATCCTGGTATGGAGTCATATATCGCTATGCAAGGGACGCCACGTGCAGGCTCTTACCGTGTCCCCCACTACTACTAATAATAGAGATTTACATAATTGTAAACCTACAGCCCGACAACCGTTCCTCTTGGACAACTTCTTTTTCCTTGCCAGTGAACAACTTCCTTGCTGTTAATTAAGAAAACTGCCACAGCGCTCGTCCACTTCATAAGGAATGTCTCATTTGTACAACCTATGCACAACAAAACAAACAAAAAAGAAAATAGAGCCTTTCTACCGGTCGAGAAAGAACATTCTCGAAAAAACTAATAAACAACATGAGTAAAAACATCCAATCGAAAACAGTCGAGCCTCGTAGAGGGGTCAATCCACGTACGTGAATCAGTTGCTGCAAACTACTGCGTATTAAAAATGTCTGGCGCAAACAGTGATAGAAGAGTGGTTATTTTATTTATCAACTATATCTTGAACCGTAGGATTAACGGAAGATGAAGTTAAATTTGAAGTAGCCACATTATTCGGGTTAGGTGATTAGAGTTTTTGATATAAGTAATTTTTTATTTTAATATAGAGTTGACAGAAATTACATGTGAATTTGGTAACGTTGGAAGTTAGCAGAGTGACCACATCCTAACAACGATCACATTTTGATGAAAGGCTCGAGGGTTTTTGTCACATGTTGAGCATTTGTTGGAAACAGAAAGCATCCAATTCCTTGATAATTGAAACTTTGTTATGTTTGTTTGATTACACGGGGGACACTCTGATATTTATTTTAGTGAAGTTTCAAAAAATTGCAAAGATGTCTTTGTTGCTGACTTTTCATATTTCTAGAAGAGATTGTAGTAATTTATTTTATTTCCACTATAAGAGTAATCTACTAGTAAGGGTATGCTTTATCGAACACAAGCTTTCATGTTTTGATTGGTAAGTGTGAAAAACCTGTTTTGTTAGATTGGAATTTAATAGAACAATAAAACTCCACTGGATCAGTAGAGAGCTTAACACAAATCATTTTACTTTTATAACAGTAGTATTTACCTTTTACAATTTCTTTAAATTAGCTACAGAAAGTTTCAAGTAATTGACTACGTGAATAAAGTTTAAATATAGTGATTTAGGTGGGTAACTTGTGATAACAAGTTTCAAACAGATTATTTGTACCATATTGTCAATTCGTTTATCAGGATTGTCAGTTACTAGTTATTAGCTCGTTTTAAAACAATGATAAGTATTTGGTTCCAGCTTTTTTCCACTTTCAACTACCTTAGAGAGTGTATAAATATTCTTTCAACCAACGTCGTTAAAAGAAGTTAAACAACTGCCAGAACAAGATCAAACCGAGAAAAAATGAACCACTAAGTGTACCTAGGCAGTGATTGGAAAGAACGCGTTCTATTTGACTTGAACGAACCACGAACGCGTTCAACCTAGGGATATTTGAACGTGTTAGATTATTAAACGAACGCGAACGACTTTTTTCGTTCATTTAACGTTCATTTGACAAAAATGTATCACTCATTCTTATCACTCCAGAACGCGATCTTAAAAGATAAAGTCAATAATAATAATAATTAATATAATTTGATGTCTAAAGATATCCTGGCAATACTGAACGTGTAATGAACTCGTTCTTTTTTTCAACAAACGTGAACGTTCCAAAGACTGAGTGTAGTTTCCTTGGCAAGTCAACCAGTGAAAGAAGGTATTAAGAAATTAATTTAGTTACCTTAATAAAATTGTGGTTGTGACGCCATTTCACTGACCTTATGCGTAGTATGGTTGGTTGGAAAACAGGGTCTTCATTTTTAAATTTGATTTTTGAGTAAAGGAAGAGTAGAGAAGAATTTAAAATATTAAAATAATTAATTTAAGTATAAAATAACAATATCCCAAGATGTTTCATTTTCAATGATCGCGTGACTGAATGGTTGTGAGAACTACCTCTATCACCTAATATTATAAGTTTGATCAACTGTCAATATGATTCAAAATACAGCTTGATCATTTTTTTTCAACATATTAACTTAAGAAAGAATTAATCCAATTTTGACAACAAGAGCATTCACATCCATATTCATATTAATTATAATGTAAGTATAAAACATCTTTAAAAATGCATTATATTGTGTCCGAAATACTGTATAATATATGGCTGTGAATGGGTCATTGTCGTTTATTTAATTATGATAACAATTGTAGATTTTATCTAGTATAATAAGAATGATGCTAAATTAATATAATTAACATAATTAGGTGAAAATAAAAATCTCAAAGAAAAAAGAATTATTAAAACAGTTTAAAAAAATTAAATGTCAAATAATCAGGTTTGTCATCAGTAGGTAGCAAATTCCCTAACTAAAATTACTCCTAAACCTTATTTAAGATAATTATATAATAATTGTATGGTTATATAAATAAATAAATGAAAAAAGTTAAAATGTACAACTTGTAATAATTATATGCTATAATATTATCTATGCTTTGTGTAAAAATATTTACTTAGTATTTGTGTTTAATTAAATTTAATGTGTTACAGTTTTTAAAGGATTCGATAACTTCGAAGAATTTTCGAAACAAATAAAAATATCATGTATGTTGTAAACCGATAACATACTATAATGGTTACTGAGGGATTAGAATATTGGACATTTTAAATACAAATTAAATATTTAAATTAATATTTAATACAAATTAAATATTAGATTAACATAAAGCAAATACAATAAAAAAAAGGTGAGCAAGTAGGTGTCGCTTTGCTGTATAGTAGGTTTCAAGTATAATGGATGGTATTAAATTTGAATTTAATGATATAATATCATTGTATGAGAAAAACGATTCTGAGCGAAGACAGTGATTCTATTACTAAGTATATTTGATGATATTATTGTGAATAAAGTAATTTATATTTACATGGAAATTTGATTTACATTTTTAATTCTTATAGCTATAAAATTAAACATTTTACAAATTTTTAAATACTAAATAATTTGTAAATTTTCAATTTGATAAATTTTTTCATCAACATTTCAACTTTAAACGATTATAAAAAAAACATGACTATGCATTTCTAATATTTTTCATCTGCTATTGTAACAATATATCAGGATCATTATATTAATTTTTCACGCTTTTTAACCAAACAAATAACATTTTATTGATATTTATAGAATAGTTTTTTTGTGTTTGTGTACACGATAAGTAGTCGAAAGAATGGTTCGATTTTCAACTTCAGTATCTTGTTCGATGGAAAAGTGACCATTTTTGGTGCATTGAGAGGTCAAAAAATAAAACTCCAAATAGTTTTCAAAAGCGCCGGGAAAAAAAACATAAAAATTAAGGAGAAACGAGAATTTTTACGCAAAATTGATTTTTGACTAAATCTGTTTTGGCTTTTGGTGCATTTTTAAAACAAACGAACGTATATACATGAAATTTTCAATGGTTGTTTTTATTTGCATTTTATATATACGATAAAATTTTTGTTTTGAACTGTTTATGGATATTTTCAGTTTCCAATTATATTAGTCTTTTTTTCTATGAATGTCAATAAAATTTTAGTTATAGGGTAAAAATGCTTGATAATTTAATACATGGCTCCTGATATATTGTTATAATAGCAGTTGAAAAATATTAAAAATCCTTAGTCACAGTTTCTTACTTTCTTGATTTTTAATCAAGTATCTAAGTATGGTAATTGAAATGAAAAAAGTCTGAATTTTTAAATCTTTAAGATTTTGTGTTAAATAGGAAAATAATAAAAATGTAACTCAGTAATGATGAGTAGAAGGGTAATTTAGCTAGCTTTAATATAAAATATTAATGATAGAGATTTGATATCACTCCCAAGCGGTATAACCACATGAATCCATAAAAACGTCGGCGTGAACAGTCCCAAAATTTCTATTTTTGAACTTTTCTCCTAAACTATGATAGCTAGAAAGTTGGTTGATAACTCATTAAAAGGGGATCATCAACTAGATACTATTTAAAATTTTTTTTAAAAATTATTTAATTTTTTACAAATAAAAAAAATACTTATTTTTAGCTAGATTTACATTTAGCGAGGTATATTTCCGAAACTGGAGAACGGATTTTGTTGATCGGAGTCTTGTTAGATTTACATTGGCTAGGAGAAGTGCAGTGAAGCTTTTCAGAACTTAATCTCCAATCGTTAATTCACTACAAAGCTGTAAAACTGAAAAACATCAAAAAACGCTCAATACAATTTGTTTTAACTTTTTTTTAATGTTCTGTAGTGAATTAACTATTAAAGATAAAGTTATGAAAATCTTCACCACAGTTCTGCTAACCAATTTGAAACTAACAAGACCCCAAACAACGAAATCTGCTCTCCGGTTTCGGAGATGTATCTCACCAAATGAAAATGAAAATGATTTTTTGTGGGGCTTTTCACATCGACATTTTTCTGGATTCAAATTGTTATTGTTATTGTTATACCGCTTGGGCATGATATCAGTTGATAAATTTCTAAAAATTAAAGAAAGGAATCAAGAAAGTTTACATGCCGATCCCCGACTTGGCAAGCGTTTTTTTTTAAAGCATTGAAAGTTCAAATCTTGACAAAATACGGAAAAATCACGAAAATTAGCAAATTATTTTGAGTTGAGAATTCATAAAAACTTTCTTTTTAATTATAAGATTTGAAAATTTAATACAAGATTCTTCACATATTTGTCTACCTTCATCAAAAAAAAAAAAAAGTTTACAAGCAAATCAAATTAAAATTTGAGTGTTTGAAATTCATATTTTTACAATAATGGATATTCACTCGATTTCTCATGTAGCGGTTTTGTTATTTTATTGTTATTCAAAAATAAATAACTCTATATACTTGAAAATGAACATTTTACTGAATTTTTATATTGGCATTTTCTATACATCATAAAATTTTGAAAATATTTTGACTCTTTTTGGGATATTTACGGACATTGTCAGTTTTCAATTTTTTTAATTTTTATTTTCTATAAATATCAATAAAATTTTATTTGTTTGGTAAAAAAGCGTGAAAATGTAATTGAAGGCTCCTGATATATTGTTACAATAGCAGTTGATAAATATTCAAAATAAAAAGACACAATTTTTTTTAATAAGCATTTAAAGTTCAAATTTTGACAAAATTTATCAAATTTAAAATTTAATAATTTTATTTTGTAGTTAAAAATTTATAAAATATTCAACTTTTATAACTAAGGATTGAAAATTTAAAACAAGGCTCCACGTAACTAGGTTATATATAAATTTCTTTATGCACAATAATATCATCAAATATACTTAGTAACATTATAGTCTGACTGACCGTTTTCGATCAGAATGGTTTTTCTTATACAATGATATTATATCATTGCATTCAAATTTAACACTATCCATTACATTGACCCACTTGTAACCTACTGTACAGCAGAGCGACAATCACCTACCCACTTTTTTGATTTTGTAATTTAATTTTGTATTTGGTGGATTTGGTTGATTGTAAAATATTAAATGTTGCTGTTATTAATAAAACATTAGTTATTAAAATGTAATTTACAGTAAAATTTCTAGGTAAGTAAACTTTAATTTAAGTATGAGAAAAAATTAACTTTGATTAGATTTCCAAATAATAGGTAGTTAAAATTGTTGACATTATCTTCACAAAGCTATTTTTAAAAGTCCTGTCTGTTTAGGCCTAAAGCATATTTTTTGATTAGAGAATGGTCCAGACAAAAAATTTTTTGTATCATTGTTGAATTTAAGTGAACAATATTTTATATGTCAAATGTGAGTTTTGGGATTTTAGGAGCTTCTCCATCCTATTTGTATAACTATTGTAATTAATGACAAAATTAATTTTTGAACTGTGTGTGTGTACAGAAGCCTTAGGTAAGTGAATCATTATTAATTTATTTAGGTAGTATCTTGTGAATATTTTATTTGATATTAGTCCTACAATTATTTTAAAAACATACCCATCAATTTGTTATCTTAAATACTCAAATTTTTTAATTCCATGTACTCATTAACGAGACAACACACTGCATCAGACGTCGATAGCACGCTCGTGTGTATTGGCAATACGATTCGGCGACGTACTTCCTAATTCTGACGGAAAACTAGAAGTATATACTTCCCACAACACCACCGTATTTGTGCCTGTCTGCCACTCAACACCATCTCACAAATTATTTACATTATTATTAAGAGGACTTCGCACCCGCATATGTTGTCAACTTGGTCTTACACGTACGACATAGGTCATTTTCGTTTGCTGGTTTTTAGTATTTTTAAGTGACTTATGAGCATTTTCAAGTATTAACATTTTACATACTGATAACTCACTTAAAAATTAAAATACGTAAAAAACTAACGAGAGAACGCAGATAATGTTGTTACCTAAAAGTTTGATCATAGGTCAATAATTCACTCTAATATCAAAAATGATAGCACCTTATTGAAACTAGCAAATGAAAATTTGCTATGTCGTACCTACGTGTGTAAGACGGAGACAACACATGCGGGTGCGACGTTCTCTTTTAAAATGTTAGTGAAATAAAAACATATTTATTATTTATAAATATAAAATATATGACTTGAAGCGTCAAGTACCATCAGGGCATCAGCAAGATAGATGAATGAATTACGTGATATATTATATATAGCCACATCATTACCGGTGTATTGCAACTTCCCTTCTGTTACTAATAGGGGCGTGTAAATTAATCACGATTAAAGATACAATAATTATTGTTGCCCGACGAGCTATCCAATTTTATTGTTGTCTCCATAATTACTCATGATAAAACAATTCGTAGACCGCATCGGAATATTTATGTACCTACTATTGGGAAGACAGATTAATACTGGTAGCGCGACGCCTATCGTACCGATGGTTAGGCGGGTTCCCCCCTGCGTGGAGTCGGGAGATTGTAAGTATTTTCCCGACATTTTGCATATATTTTCCTTTAAGTGAAATGTATTTGAATGTATTTGATAATATTAGTAGAAATTTACTTACTAACGTATACAGTTAGCTATAAAAGCGTATAAAGTTGCGATACCAGAAGTAATTTATTATAAAAAGTAAAATAATCAATATAAAACTATATCTATACATTCCGAAATCAAAAGGTACAAATTGTTTCCGCCAGAGCGAATTTTGTTAATTTGTTTCCTCAATTGGTGAAGCAAATTAACAAAACGCGCTCTGGTGGAAACAATTTGTAACCTTCCGATTCGGGATATATAAATATAGTTTTATATTGGTTATTTTACTTTTTCGTATTATGTAAGATTATGTCAATAATGTTTTCCTTTTAACAAAAATTATGCATGTTAAGTTCTTACTTTTATATATTATACTGTGACATAGTACCTACTTAGCTTTTTTCGATAAATAAGAAAGTAATAATAAAATTATTTCGATTAAAGTTCTTCGTTTACTTAACATTAATTCTACAAAGTGGTGACCTCGACGAACAGTTTCATCATGAATAATACAATAAGTCTATGATATTACCAAGTATATTTGATGATATTACTGTGAATAAAGTAATTTATATATAACCTATATAAGTGGAGCCTTGTTTTAAATTTTCAATCCTTAACTATAGAAGTTGAACATTTTATAAATTTTTAACTACAAAATAATTATTAAATTTAAAATTTGATAAATTTTGTCAAAATTTGAACTTTAAATGCTTATAAATAAAAACTGTGACTAAAGATTTTAAAATATCATTGTTACAATATAGTAGGAGCCTTGTATTAAATTTTCAAGCTTTTTTACTCAACAAATAAAGTTTTATTGACATCCATAGAAAAAAATACTAATAAAATTGGAAACTGAAAATGTTTCTTAACAGTTCAAAACAAATCAAAATATTTTTAAAATTGTATTGTGTATAGAAAATACAAATATGAACAATCAATAAAAATTTCATGTATATCCGTTCATTTGTTTTAGAGTTACACCAAAAACCAAAATCGATTTTCTCGAAAAAAAGATTTTGCGTAAAAATTCCCGTTTTTCCTTAATTTTTCTTTTGTTTTTCGCGGCGCTTTTGAAAACTACTGGGAAATTTTTAATTTTGACCCCCAAAGTACCAACTAGATTCACTTTCCTATCAGAAAAGATATTATTGAAGAAAACCTAAGCATTTTTACTGTCCTAAAAGGTAATGGCAGACATAAAAATAAAAAATAAAAAAACAGACATCATTGTAAAATCAATACATTCATCGTTCCACTCAGAATCTAAAATTACAAAAAACCAATCAAGTGGAGTGAAATTACTGAAAATGCTTTTAAAAAATTGCAACACATTTTTGGCGAACCTAGTATTACTGGCACATCCAAGATGTTCATCGCCGTTGGCAATTCAAGTCGATGCATTCAATTTTGCTATTAGCTGTTTTTTAGAGCAAGAAGAAGAAAACCACAATTGTAGACCACTAGCATTTTTTGCAAAGAAATTAAGTACCACACACCAAAGTTATAGTACATATGACAGAGAACTTCTCGCAATATACTTGACTGTTAGACAACTCAAACATATGTTACAAAAGAGACAGTTTGGACGGTCCCATGACATATGCGTTCAATAAAAGATTAGACAAGTGCTCTCCAAGGCAATTTAGGCACTTGGATTATATTGGACAGTTAACTACTGAAATAAATACATTCCCATCAAAGAAACCCCAACTGCAGATTTTATGTCAAGAATTGTGCAAATAAATAAGTTAAATTATGAAGAGGTAGCAAATTCCCAAGAAGAAATCAAAAACTTAAAAATTACTTGAGGGATATTGTAATCTGAAATTAAGTAAAATAGAGTTTCCTGCGTCAAAAAATTCACTAACACAAGACACGTCAACATATTATATATTACGACCGTACATTCCTGTTACATACAGCAAACAGGTATAGTATTTGACAAAATCCACGGATTGTCTCATCCTGGAATTAAAGCGACGACCAAGTTGATAATAGCAAAATTAATTTGGGCAAATATAAAGCTAATGCATTCTGGACGAAGAATTGCTACCCATGCCATTTATCAAAGATCAAAATACACATAATTTCAGCACCAGCCACTTTTATAATGCCCACAAAGTGTTTTCAAAATATACATATTTATTTAGTTGAACTATTACCTTTATGCCAAGGATACTGTTTTAATCTAACTTGTGTAGACCTATATACACGTTAACCCGAAATTTTTTCTATACAAGATACAACTCCTGAAACAGTAGCAATATAATTATATACTGGTTGGATCACACATTTTGGAACACCATAAGTTATTACTACAGATCAAGATGCTCAATTTGAATCACTGACTTTTAACAAAACCATCAAACTACTTGGGGGAAAACGAGCCAGAATAACATCATACCATCCCCAAACTAATGGTTAGTGAAATGGTTGCATAGGCAACCTAAGTCAGCAATCAAGTGTTATGATTATACTACCCGGCATGCACATCAGCATGAAAGAAGACATAACGTTCCCACTTCTGCAGAGTTTGTATATGGATGCACATTAAGATTACTATATTACATGATGTTATTACATTAACATCAGCACATGGAAGAAAGAATATATTTGTGCACAAAGATCTAAAAAATAGTACTTATATTTTCCTCAGAAAAGATCATGTGAAGAAACCACTTTAAATACCATACGATAGGCCAATCAAAGTATTAGATAAAACTGACAAAACTTTCTAATTATAAATTTATAACATAAGTAAGGAGAAAAGAAAGTTTCAATTATTAGAGTGAAACCTGCCTATATCGAAGCACCAATCCAGCAACCCCTCAGCCAAGGCCATATGTCACAAGCTCTACCCATTCAGCAGCATCCAAACCAGAACCTAACTAGCCGGTGTGGATGACCAATTCGTCTACCAGTAAGTTTCAGAAATCCTGAATCCCGCTGAAGGGGTAGTGGCATAGGTACCCAGACTAAAATAATAATATTTAAGATTATGTTAATAATGTTTTCCTTTTTACAAAAAATATACATGTTAAGTTTTTACTTTTATACATTGTATTTTGACATATCACTTAGCTTTTTCGATCAATAAAGAAGTAATAATAAAGCTATTTCAAATTTAGAGTTCTTCGTTTATCATACATTAACTCTACGGTAGCAACCCTAGCGTACGCAGCGCAGCATGTAGCCGTTTAATCGTGCTACTCAATTTGGGACGTCTCTTCATGTTGGCGGCCGTACGAGTTTGGTCTCCTTATGTCTTCGTGGTTATCAGAACGAATGTGACTACTACGGTCGCCAGAATAGTTACCTTTCACAATGTGAATTATTATATATTGTATACGTTATTAATTGACTTATATTGTATTCGTTGTGTGGTTTATGCTGTATACAACTTCTACTTGTGAAATTTTCGTTATCTATTCTCAAAACTGTTAGTGTGATTTTAATGGATTATAGTATATAGATAATATCTATTAGATATGCATGGATTTATTCCATCTAATTGTAATTTTTAAATGATAAAAATTAATTTAATCGTTGTTTTAACTATGTATTATAGAAGGCAAACGTAAGTAAATCATTACCATAACATTTTACTAAACATTCTAGTTCTTTTATATGCCACAACTTTAAATCTTAGTAAAATTTATATTACCAAAAATTAGGCCTCAGAACTAAACTTAGTTAAGCTTTCTGAAGTTAATGCATATCTTCATGTTTTCATTTCTTATGATGTAATTTTCCTCAATCACACAAAGCACAAATCCAACATTATTAACTCTAAGTTAGGTTTTTATCACTTTTAAATGTATAGACTTAATAAAAACTCTTACAGTGATAGAGTACAAAATAGAATTTTATCAATTGCTACCAGGCTGCACTGCGGTGAAGCGTATAAAGGACGCACCCCATTAATTTTAAGTTTAATATTGTTCTTTTTTTTTGTTGTTGTGTGATTTATTTGTATATATATATTTATTTGTATCTAGTTTATAACGCTTGCATATAATATCATACAATAATAATAATTTCAGCATTGATATTGTTTGTAGCTTTTAGCAGTGCACTTCCCTTTGAAGTGATAATTCTCAATCCTTAATGAGCTTTGCATTAGAATATCCTCCAACTATTAAAGTATCACTCAATTTTCAATGCATGGAAAAATGTAGCAAACTTAATTTCATCTTTATCCCCTTGCGATGGGCAGTAAATTTCGGTGACAATGATCCAGACATTTACGCTTGTATACTATGATTAACAGAATATTTTCCATGCTCATGGTGCTTTATACACTCTTTTTATTATTACAACAGAGCCACCTCGAGATTAACACCTGAGATTTAATATAATATACGTTTGGTAGATTCATTCTGTAAATATATGTTTGATAGAGGATTTGACACTAAGTATATACATATTTGTGGCAAAGACTGGTAGAAGAGAGGAATTCGGAACCCCTGCCTTTTTTAAAAGTAGAATAGTTGTAACTGTGAATAATTTTGAGTATCCTGTATCTATAGTAAAAATATGTCGGCTAAAATTTGAGTAGTTACATGCCACTACATCTTAGCGGTTGGAGTGATCGTATTATAGGACAAATTGCGTACCAATTAAATGAGTCCAAAATAAGTACCTTGCTCAAATCCCCTATATCTCATCCTATTAATTACCTTTTACACAGCATCCTCAGTATTTCCTTTCTATTTTCTCGTCACTCTGAATCTGATTTCCATTTAATTAAAACATTTCTGAATGCAACGAAATTCTCATATCTTACTCTTAGATATTTTGTGCTTTCTCATACTCTTCTAGAGACTATTCTCTATTAAATGCCGCTTTTCATTTCACCAACAATACTGTCTTAATCATCCTACGCACAAGATGTTTCTCTGCGTAAATTTTGCCAAATTGTTATTTAACTTTTATTTATAGTTCTGTGACCTAAATAGTTGAAACTTAACTTTAACATAAAATTAAATTAAACTTCATTACTTTTAATTTTTCCTGTATGCGTGTATGTACTAATGTATTAACGTTTGCTATACCAATTATATTTTAGATTGTATTGTGTATAGGCATAAATATATAAATAATAATACCTTAATATAATAATGGTAAATAATTAATATGATATATAAATAAATAGACTACAATAGGCTAAAGTTTACTTTATAGGCTTAAGTATTTTGATTAGTATACTCATTAATCATTAATATAATAAAACACACCCAATCAGTTTTATTCTATTTCATAAAAATAATATATTGTAAATATACAATACTTGTGTAGTAAATCAAGGCCTTCAGTACAACAATGAACGGTTCCACTTTAGTAGCTTTAAATTAATAATATATTCTAAACTATACATTAAAATACAATAATGGCTAAGGTGTTGCCATCTAATGAATACCAATTAGGTAAAGGTGGCTTAGACAATTTATGTATCAAATTCTACCTATAGTGTATGGTTGCTATTAATGTCATTATTTCAAATATTATGAATTTGTGGGTCAGTTCAAAACAGCACTCAAGGTTTTGTTAGGTACCTACACTATATTAATACTGAATACCTATTAATTAACTTTTATATGGTTTAAGTACCTATTAAACGTTTACGTACGATATATACCAGATAGATACCTACTATAACAAGGATAATTGGTTTAACTTAATTATAATTTTGTTTTGTCGACGATTGTGTATTATACAATAACAATATACTATCTATAATACATATTTCAAATTATTTGTAAATTAAATTTAGTGAGACTAACCATTATATTCATAACTTATTCTAGTTGTAAATAATAAGGAACTATATAATGAATACCATAAAAGTAAGTTATACTTTGAAAAATAATTTTAACACTTGTTATTAAAAATAATTAAAGATAAAACTTAATGTAAATATTGTAGCACTTATATTTAATGTCTCCGGAAGCAAAATAATAATTTCAATACAATATTAATATGTAGGTAATACTAGTTGTTCCACCCGCTGTTGACGGTACCAAATATTTGTTTTTTACAAAATATGCTGGAAACACCTTCAATTATCAAGAGATCTATTGATATGACTTTTATTGGAAACGGTCCACTTGTTTTTAAGTCTCTATTATTATTTTTTTTCTGGTTGCCCTTATTCAAATATAAAAACCCTAAAACAAACAAGCAAAAGATTTAACAAATTAAAATAGAAAACGGTAAAAATTACATTGAAAAATAATAATAATAATAATAGTAGAATTACAATGCATCCTCTTATCTTCTTCGTCATTCCTTTGGGTACAAACATAGAATAATATAGAAGCGAAACTCGATCAGCTGATTGGGTTCTTGGTTACCCATGGTCTGAAGTCCGAACCTATAAAAACATGAAAACGGTTCCACGCACCAACATGATGTTAGATCAATGGTTACCAATATTATGAAAACGGTTCCAAGACTATGGCGGGATACGGTACGCGGGGTCGGTTTGTTTACCATGCCCTTATTTAACACCCCCCTGGAAACCATGTTCAAGGCCATAATCGCCCGTTCGGCCAATTCACGGAGTTTCATACCCCTGGTACAAAGTAGACTCACACATGAATTATGTGTCGGTTCACGAAAATTGAATATTTTTTTAATTTAAATATAGGGTTGCCATTGGTTATAGATAATAAAATAGTTATTATGATTGGATACAATAATATTTGTACTGTATTATATTTTTTCATTTAAGCTAATAAACCAATTCTTTATAAATGTGAAAAATTTGTAACACCTATTATATATTAGCTGACTTGGGAGTATTCGAAATACTTTTTTAACGTCCAATATTAATTTGAATATAATTTATAACTAATAGAATATAGATAGCCAGATAGGTGTGTTTTATCGAGATTATAATAATGTTCATATTTTATAAACACAGAATTGAAAAAAATAAATATTTTTTCTATTGAAATCTAAACCTACTAAAAAAAGAATTCGAAAAATCTTTGGAAAACTTTAAAAAAAGTTTTCCAAATACTTAGGAATATTATTATCATAAAGTATTCGAATATATATTCTGAATACTTTTTTTTAAGTATTCGGAATATGTATTTGAAATACTTTTAAAAAGTATTTTACCTAAGTCTGAATATTAGAAGTAAAGTATATGGTAGAGGTTTATATAATAAAATATACTCGGACGAATTTTACCAATAACAATGAAGAATATTTCAACTGAAGAAAAAAGGAAACGATAAGTAGATCGATTATAATAGATAGTTAGTCAGCTAATACAAATATTATTAGTCAGGCTGTATGTAAATTACGTATAAAAAATCCACAGTTGTTGACTAATTGTCACGAAATTTTGCACATGTATTATTTGGGATCCCGAACAAGTTGTAAGAGTATGGAATATAAGCCACGGGTAACAGAAATTATGTATTAGGCAATTTGCATTGCTGAAGCTTATAGAATCAAAATATTAATGTTTTTTTTTTAAATCTCAATATATTAGATAAACATATAAGTCAATATATTGTTTGGATGTATTATTAATTTTCATTAGTTTTAGTAATCATGATACTTTCAGATCCAATTTCCGAAACAGATTACAAGGAATTATTTACACGTAAGTCAAATTATTTAACTCTGTTATTTCTTTAATCAAATTCTAACACATACTTACTTCATAGGTAACATATATTTAAAGTTTTAATAGTAAATATACTCCAATTATAATCAAAATTACATTAGATATTTGTTTTTAATATTTCCCTTAAGGATATTATTGTCATAGTTTTTGTACTAGTATAATATGTTATTTTTCACACTACTGTTTAAAATATGTCTGAAAAACAATTTACTTTTTCTTACATTCTCACGTGTATTCACTATTCATACAGTTGAATATTTAAAAATGATTCCATTCATCTCGGATCAAAATTAATGATTTCTAATAATAACTATTCTTATTTTTTTTTTTTTTTGTTAATAAGCATATGAATTTTCCATTAAATACCATAAAATACAAATTATGGCTTGTGAATAGTATAGCTTAATATATTATGTATAATTTAATCAGTAAATTATGACATACTATTATATAGTGTATTTTAGTCTGAGATATTCTTTAAAATCTATTAATTATCTAAAGTGATCATTGGAAGGTATTTAATAAATATTATATTTTTCAGCTTTACCACTGAAACACGAAGATTTTTATCCATTATTTTTCATGAGATTAAAATTCCTAGGTAATTAGTTAAATAATATGAGCATACATTTTATGTTGTTAGTCATATAATTGCAATTATATGTTTTCTTTGTTATTAAATACATTTTATTTGCGGACCAGATCCAACTTGCACATGAACAAATTACACCCGGAATCAATTTAACCGGAAAAACACGTCAATCACCCAAACAGGCATCGTTTTTCTGACAGTTAAATTCAAACTGATTATGAATGATAAATAATTAGTCACCCTAAAACTCAGCATCCAACCACTTTCCTACATAAAAATAGACATGCATCAGAGCGCCAAGAATCATTGGTACCTATTTGTTAAAATTACAAAAACCTACTCAGGCTATTCAATTCTCTAAGAACTTTGGCAACCACCATCACTTGCCTTCAATCTTCTCGATTCTGGATTTAATTTTCCCGAAATTTCACTTCCAATAATTCTAGATCTTTTTTTACCACAACTATCCATTGAAGCGTCGTAAGTCTAAAAGTAAGCCTTGGCCAGTATTGGGTAAAATACTTTTGAAAAGTATTTGGAATAATATTCGAATACTTATGAAAAATAGTATTCCGAATATGTATTCGAATACTTGATAAATATATAATTCCGAATAAAGTATTTGGAATACTATAAAAGTATTCCAAATACTTAAAAATATTTTTATAAACATATGACCACTTAAAATTTTGATATTGTATGGTATTAATAAAAAATATTGATACCAAATTTCTAACTCATAAAATATAAATTTTGTATTTTTATTTTAAATCAAATGCAAGGGAATAACATGCAAATCAAACAATTTTTTACTATGAAAGTATTCAGAATAGTTTCAAAAGTATTCAGAATGCATAACAAAATATTTTTGGAAATAGTATTCTAAAAGTATTCGGAATACTACCCAAGACTGGCCTTGTCCTTCCTCTATTTCTTTTTTCTTGTCGGTTTCAATTTGATTGATACTCTAGATTTGTGGCTTCTGCTTTCCGCAATACGTAATCAAACCACTAGAGTCTTTGGAGTTTAATATAGTTTGTCAATATTAGTACTGTCATATTTTTTCTCAATTCTGCGCCTTGTCGAATAAAATAGCTGAATTATAAAATAAAAAGTTTTATATCAATAAAAAGCCAAGTTAAATAAAAAAAACATATTTAATAAAAATATTTCAATTGAATAAAAAATCAAATTTTATTAATAAAAAGCCTTGTGGGATAATAAAACTGAATCATATAATAAAAAAGTCTAATTTGATTAAAAACTGATTTAAATAAAAAGCCTAGCTGAATAAAAAATCTAAATTGGATAAAAATTCAAAATTAAAGGATTTCCCCAGCCACCACCAAAATTTTGGTATTAAAAAATAAGTTAATCTCTACAAACGAATAAAATGAGATTACAAACCAATGCAAACCGACTACCTAAAAAATTCAAAATTTTAAATTAGGGGGGGGGGGAAATGTACCTGGTTTCATCAATGTGTTGCCTAAATTTTGCTCAGTAATGTGCCCATTATATTGTGGTATTGATGATTCTAGTTCAACAGGTGGCCGTACAGAACTACAAAATCAAACGCACCTAACCAATTTATTTAATCGTGTGATTTTCTAATCACATCAAAATTATTAACTAAACAATTATTTTCAATATTCAATTTATTTAATATTAATATAAATACTATATTTATATGCTTATAAAGGATACATACCCATGGATGAAGATACTTGGAATATACAAATGACTAAATTAAGAAATCTCAATAGTAAGTGCGGATACAAAAACGATATAAAAATAATATTTTGATGAATCAATAAGGTTTTGGTTCAACAAAATACATTTATTAAATGGAATAAGTATTACATACATTTCAAACAAATTAAAGTATGTAATATTAGAGATTAGTAAAAATAGAGTTTGGCCAAAGCTTGTAACACTGTACACGAATTAACAAACCTCCAATGAACTCCAATAAAATATCATTCCATTAAAATGAAGTAGGTAGTTACCGGCCAGGAACTTTCCCCACATGTTATCCACGGGGCATAATAACAATTAACAATGCGAAGGACTATCGACGACTGACGCGTATCAGGTCCCTTGATTAATGTACCTATAATGTAAACAGCTTTTCCCAACCCGAAATAAATTATCTCAAAGGGTACGTTGGAAAAAATTGGGTATAATTTGTTTTATTTAAAACGATTCGTTTCGGAAATATGCGTTATATGATATTAAACATGAAAAATTGTGTCGCATAAATAAAACCTTAACAATTGGCTTATCTAATAGTTATGGAGTACAGAAATGAGGGATAGGCACTTGTCCGAAAAATTATAAGAACCGTTAAGAGTGGTTGTACGGTGGTTAACCTGTGACCAACTTGAGGTGGTGTTGCACAGCAAGTCTGGGGATATTTTCGATTTGCGGAGCGGAGCGATGGCGTCGAAGAGCGTAGCGACGAGTGCCGCTAGCATGGCATCACTGTACGATGTATTTTTTCAAATTAGTGTCACTGTAATATGCTCGTATATGCTGGTATGGTATTGTGGACTGTGGTATAAACTACCTTATAATTTTTCAGACAACTGCCCCAACCATATAACTTTAGATCATATACAACGGATAGAGTTACTTTAATCATTTGCTGTGTTCAACATAACCCCCCATTTATTAGTTATTTTATAGTGATTGTTAGCGAAACGCATGCGTAATAACTCGTTGTACCTTGAAATCAAATGAGTGGTGGGGATGGAATGTAAAGCGGCATAGGCGCAAAGCATGCGCAATAACTCGTTGTACCTTGAAATTAAATGGGTAGTGAGGGGTTAATATGTTGGACACAACTCGGTATACGAGAAATACACACATAGCTCCATCCATTGTATATGATCTAAGCATAGAACAATATAGAAGCGAAACTTTAACAGCTGATTGGGGTCTTGGTTACCTATGATCTGAAGTCTGAACCTATGAAAAACATGAAAACGGTTCCACGCACCAACATGATGTTAGACCCATATTTACCAATATTATGAAAACGGTCCCAAGACTATGACGGGATACGCTACGCGGGGTCGGCTTGTTTACCATTCCCTATTTCACATATGTCACGACCCCCCCCCCCTTCAAGGCCACAATCACTCGATTCGGCCAATCCACGGAGTTTCGTATCCCTGCCCCAACCCTACAGAAATGTAGATTATAGAATATTATCACGGAATAAAATATGTGTATAATAATAATATAATATTGTGGTGATACGGCGCTGTATCATCACTTCCCCAACGGGTACACTTGTCGCGTTCTTGTTGATGTATTTAACGGTCGTCCTCGGGCGTCGGGTGATCAGCTGTGTTTTTTATTTATGTTTCTTGCGGTAAACGACCGCGCTCGCGTGCCGCCAGCTTGTCGTGCTACCGGCACGTTACGGCTGCAGTAATCGAAGCTCGTTTTCTTTTCCTACCGACTCCGCATAAACCAGTCGCAACCATTACTGTTCCGTACGCTTTTTGTATTTGCGCTTTTTTTTTGTCAAAAGTCACGTAACTTTGTCGTTTCCTTTTTCGCTCTCGCGACTAACTGTTTAATCACCGTTCTCGTTAACGAACGCAAACACTATTGTTAATTATATATATATGTGTGGGATTCTTTAGGCAAGATCGCATACTCTATCAACGAATCGTCCGGTACCTCGCCTTGTTTCGCAAGTTCACGCACTCTATAGAAAAATTGTAGAAGTGTCTTGTCGGGTTGCTTAACGATGTCAGACAACATACGACGTATATCGGCGACAGTCAGACGACTATGAAATTCGCTGAATAACTTGTTCCGTAAATTAGCCCATGACCGTACGCCACTTTCAAAGCGAATGAAAGCGGCTGCCGTGCCCTTCAAAAGTTTCTTGCCGTAGATGAACATCTCAAGTCAGGCCACACACACAATTCGGTCATCTCTTCAAATCATTTACCCATTTGTCGATCGTACAATCATTATCACCGGTGAACGGCGATAACGCGTCTTCAATGTCTGCGAATCTGATACCACTATCATCGGTACGTACTGCCAACTGCTCAGGTTCGCTTGTCATGTTCAGCTGCTTATTCTGCTCCGACCGTCGTTTATTGACCATCTTGACGATTTTAGATTATGTGCTTATCATCCACTGATCAGTGTAGACTCCACGTGTGGAAAAAAGCCGCGTTTGACAGCCACTTAAACAAATACCAACGAATGGCAAAAGAAACGCTGAACGCACAGCTCCACTCAACGCAAATTGACGTCCTTCAACCGACGATATTGCCCGAAGACTATTTTGCCCTATCCCGGACAGGCCCCCAAAAATGTGGAATTCTTTAGGCAATATATAGCTACGGTAGACAAGATAGATTATCGTTAAAGACTTTATTACTCATTGCAAAACGGCGCAACTTAATACAAAGAATAACACACTGGTCATAACAACGTTTTGATTTGACTCAACAATTATAATTACGATACTTATAATACAATAAAAAACAACAAATTACTAGGTATAACACACTGCTCGCTTCAACGCTACACACACTTTACCCGTCACTAGTCTCAGCGTCACTGGCTAAGGGGCGTCTCGGTAATGGTTATGAGCGCTCTCTATGAGAGAGACTCCCTCTCCCTCATATATATTCTGCGTGTGTTATAATAAATTGTTTTTCGTCGACGCATTCAAGTATCACAATATTTATTCAACGTGTTGTCTTTAATAAGAAAAATCTCGTGCCCCTTACTTCTACCTGATAGTCAGAACTTCGTATTGTGTAAATGTAGGCCGTATTGAATTGCTCCAAGTAGTCCCAGCGCGTCTACACTTGCCAAAATATGTTAGATAGTGGTGGCGTGGCGATAACAAAATAATTGTCGCACATTCGTATAACCGGTAAACCTATAGATATATACAACAACTATATATAGTATTAGTGTATATATGCCATTCCTGGCGCACCTTATTTTATCATCAATAAAATATCACAAAGAAAACAATGTGCAAAAAGATCACAAAATTCAAATGCATTAATAATTAAAATATTTTTCACAAAATTGAAATGCAAAAATGTATTAATAGTTAAAAATATTTCAAAAAATCGAAGTATAATATGTAATTGCAAAATATTTTAATATTTTATAATATTAAAATATAATATACAATCACAAAATATTTTTCTAATCTTTTTGATTTCGATTTCTAATAAGTGTATTGAGATGGTTTACAAAATCATTTTTATCTATATTTATTTTATAATGTCCTCAAGCTAATGTATCAATACCATTTTCCAAAATAAATCTTTTATCATCATAAACACTCAAAGCTTTTTTGTTTTGTCCTACAGTAAAAATATCATGTTTCTTAGTTCTAAATAAATTTTAATAACATTTTGGTTCTTTTGTTAGTAAACAATTTTTAAAATCATTAAAACATATTTTATTTTTCACAACATTTTTTCTAACACCTTTAGCTTTTTTAACTTCTTTTTCAGTATCCAAGACTCGATGAGAATATAATTTGGATATTAAACCTATAAAATCTGTCATAATTTTTCCGTTCAATTCATCTTTAAACATGCCTAAGACTTTTTTGTTAACTAAAGGCAAATCATAAATATTATCTTTTGAATAATCTGAAGTGTCAAAATGATCATCTATTAATCATTAATTAATCATCTTTATTATCTACCTTTTCATTTATATCCTGATAGAAATTATCAGTTTTTATTTCTAATATTAGTGAGTCTGTATCTGTATATAACAATCTAACTCTATTTCCATATTTTTTCTTTATTATATTATAATAAAAATCATACATTAACAATTTAGATAAATCTAAAACACACATTCCTATATATATATTGGTTGTTTAAAACTATTTTTGTTTTTTTCATATGGACTGCAGCTAAATTTTCTGTAAAATTTGTCCTTCTATCACAATTTGATTTCACAATTATTTTTTACTAATTGGAGTGCATCAGTACTTAATCTTATATCAAAATGATTTAGAACATTCATCATGGTACGTCCATAAACACTGTTGTTCATTAATTTGAAATATTCTTTTTCAAACTCATTCTTAGCTTCTGATCTAAAATTAGTATTAAAATCAATATAAACTTTTAACCAAGGTGATTGACTAAATTATAACACTCTATGAATTTTCTCTATCTTTAAACCTAAATTAATATATAATTTTAGTGTTACATAATGTATTATATATTTTTTTCTTATCATATAAAGTTGTTAATAATTTTGGGAGTTGTTCGTTATCAAAATGTCTTTCTGGTGCTAAATGGAAATTTGAATGTAGATCATAAAGTTCATTAGGATAAGATAAATCTACTTCTAAAACATATCCTTTACGTGATTTATCAGAAATATCCATTACATCAAAATTATTCAGATTATCAACTCATTTTAAACCTCCAGTAGGTAAATATTTACTCATTGCTAGGGTTGCCATCCGTCCCGATATATCGGGACTGTCACCGATATTGAGCTCTCTGTCTCGACGTCCCGACAAAAGACCAAAATGTCCCGATTGACACTGTGCATTGCAAATTTCGCTTTATTGCATACAAATATGCATGACATGATCGAAAACAAAAAATTTTGTTTTTCAACTTGTATCATGTTCTTGTACAACTAAACGTATGCGATTAAAATCCAATTAAATCGATCATATTGATAATATAATAATCGTTAGGTATCGCTTGTTTACGTCGGACACTTTCGTTCGTTCTCAGAATCGTATCGGTCGGGCCGTACAGCGATTATCGGATTCATGGTATTTACAAATTACGTAGGACACGGGCACACGGCATAACTGCATAAGTCGATAATACTGTCAGTCAGTCGCTTTATTTACTTGACGGCGTACGGTACGATATTCTTTTTCGGAAAGTGCGTAATTTTAAATATCAACACGTTTGTTTACGAAAATGTCTGCGGCGAAAAAGAGAAAGTGCCATTTTTTGGATGAATATACGAAAGAGTGGAGTTTTATAAAAAAAGGGCGTACGGATGAAGAAGCGCTTTGTGTTATTTGTAATTTTTCTAAAATAAAGAACTCTAATTTTTCTTTCAAAATTTAGTATTTTTATACACTCCATCCTAAAATTTCTATAACGTCCCGACAAGACCCTAGCCAAATGTGGCAACCCTACTCATTGCCCAACCATAAAGATTATTTGCATCCAAATATTCTAAAAATATTCATTTCTCCTTTTTTTTAAATTTATTCCCAATATATTTATTATTTGCTTTTGAATATCTTTGACTACATACATACTACATATTTTATTTTTTTATGATCATTCCCAAATAGTGTTATAAATAGATGGGCATCATAACTTGAAAGATTATGAAAAACAGTTGGAATAAAACGTGGATTTTGGTAATTAAGATTAATGTGCTGCTCCTCTATATTCTCCAATTAAATGGTCATGATCCCGAACTTTCCTCATGTTTGCATTTTTGTTTTCTAATTCATTTTTAAGTATATCTTCATAAATTTTTAATTTTTTAGCATCATCAATATTTTTATAATATTCAACACCATCTTCAACTGTTTTAAATTGTTTACAATGTTTAATTGTGTCAAAAATTATTTTAAATTTTATCTCTAACATTGGAGGTAATTCTGATAAATATCTTTCACAAATATGACATTTATTAGATTTATCAGATTTATTATAATAATTATTTAATTGTTCTACATTCAATGTTTCCATAGGAACTGTTTTATCATATATTTCAGAAATTAGTATTTCTTCATTTTTGATACATTCAAAAAAATCTTGAGCTACGTTGGACCAGAATATCCTACTGGAAGTTTATGATCACCATTACTATATTTAATATAATAGCAAAAATTAGTAGGTATATGTTTCTGATAACAATTAGTAAAAGCCTCTCTATCACTTGGTTTACAAGTGTATATTGGTTGAAGTGTAATTTCAAAGTCAGCAAAAATTATAAAAGGGACTCTTAACGAATGATTATAATATTTAAATTGTAATGTTTTATCATAAGGTTCAGGAAGTATTACTTTAGTAACTTTATTGTTATAACAATAATTTTTGTGTTCATTTAAATTATTTTGAGTATTAAGCGAACTTAAACACATTTTACACGCAAATCTTTTATGATAATTTTTTGTAATTTGATTTCCTATTAGTTTCCATAAATCTTTAATCCAACAATAATGTCCTTTATTCATATTGTTCATATTAACATCATCAGTATCCTCATCAACCACTGTTAAATACAATAAATCTATATAATTAGTTTTTTCGATTTTAGTTATTTCTAAAGGTACAATTACTTTTTTATCTAAACAATAAATATTGTTATGATTTTACACAACAATTAAAATAACGTACGCAAAATAATTTTAATAAAAAATATATTTTATTATTACTACGGCTAATGACAATGTATCAGTTCAAACGTAATATAAAGACTGCCTGGCCTCCCGTAGTGTGTTAGACGAAGACGCTCCGTGTCACAATAGAATACCTGGAACAGCAGATTCCACGGTCATGTCGTCGTATAACACACTATTCCTGTTGTTCTTAATAATTATCATGTAGATTTGAATATTATTTTATAATTTATAACACCCCCCAGACTAAATGAAACATGGGGATCCTATGATCCACCAAGTTTCATCCAATCCGTAGCGTCTGTGAATTTCTGAAATTTTCTGAGGAGGTCAGTGTCGTCACAGTAAGTGAGAATAATAAAAAAATTTACAAATTATACAAATTAATTAAAATAACTGAATACAATTGAATTTTATACCTGAATTTCAACTTGATTACCACTTGATTTATCATCAGATATCTCGGGGTTGTATGATTTATTACGATTAATTCTTAAATTATAAATTATTAAGCTAATTGCAATAGCAAAAAATATTGAAAATACATAAATTATTATTACATAAAATTCAACTCTTAATATTAATAGACGTTCTGAGGAAACGTGTGGAAGCTTACTAATGTCAGATGTTATGTTTGCTAGATGGTTAAGATCTTTAATAAAACTGTTGTTTGTAATGTTCTAAGGTAAAACATTCTTAACGGATTCTTCCAAAAGTTTAAATAAGTTATTTTTATTATTTTCTGGTATAATATCAAACTGGGTATTCTTAACTGGTCGATTGGTTGTAAATAGTATAAAATTTCCTATATGGATTTTACATAAAGGGGATAAGCTCAGACTTCCTACACCAGCAATCTAGATTTTAGATGTTTGTGAAGAATTTTGACAGGTTATGATTCCTATCTCCGGTTGACTATAATATACCCAAGAGTTAGTTTGAGACAATTTATGCCAGATGGGTGAAATTAGGAATACGAACTTTACCTTGCAATTGTTTGGGCTTGATTGATGATCTGTGATTAGTGAAATAACACATAACTCAGATACTGCACTATGGTGGATTTGTTGAATGTCCTTACAGATTTTGTAGTTCGTTGCCCGTATATATTTTTCCCATTGTTCTAGTCTTAACGTTAGGAAATACTTATTGTCTCGGCTAAATCCTACATAGTCTGTTTCTGGATCAATTAGTATTATTGTATTTGCATTGTATCGTATCGATAATGGTATTGGGTGATACATGGTATACTCATCACTGGAAATTAAAGAAACTTCTATAAACAATTATATTTCTGAATTATGGTGATTTCTGATATTCTGTAGAACTCTATTAGAGTTTCGGTGTTAACTTCCAATGGAAGAGCATTTCCGATGGGTATGTCCATTTTAATTTCTAATAATTCTCTGTGTAGTTTCTTTGGGGCGAACATACTAGTGTGTAATTTTCCGTGTACTGCTCCATTTAATACGGCTACAAGGTTCTGGGTTTCATATGCATATTTGTTCAATATTACATCAAATATAAGGGCTTGTTCTAATATTTTGGTTTTAAATTTCAGTTTATCAATATTCGTAATACTATTATTTGTTTGTTGTTGTAAAAATCGAAGATTTTCCTCTGGCTTTTGTTGTTGCTTTTCAATCTGTTGAGTAGTGTGGTTTGTTTCTGTTTGTGATATTCTCGTTTTCTCTGATTTTAGGTTGAGGCTGCTAGCTTTGGTTCTATAACTCTATTATTTAATTTATTATGAATTCGAGATCGATTTTTGAACACATGCCATGTAGAACATTGGCCACACGTCTAAAAACATGTCCCAATCCTCGGCGAATCCAATTTTCTTTTGTCCGTTCGTAACCAATGGCTAACATCAAACTATGATGATTTGCTTCAATTTCATTTAAGTAGGGTAAGGTTGCTCGAGAAAACTGTTGTATGAATAGTTCACAAGTGTTAGAGATTTCCACTCTTCTGAAGTTTTCTGTAATTTTCTTACAAATGTTCATAGTATTTCATTATCATAACGTACTTCGAAATAATTGTATCGAGGTCAAGATAAGTTACCAAATTCCAACTGAGATGCGATAATCTAACTTCTCCATATGACTCATAATGCGCACCTTGATTGATTCCGAAAGATGTTACATTAAATATTGACATGAATGGTCTGTGGAAGTCGATCGTTTCAAGGTTCTTTATTGAAGGTTCTGTAGGTTGCAGAATGATCAGGATGATTCTGAAACATGTTTTAATCTCGTTCATGAAATTTCTTAAATAGGTTTTTATGTAGTTTGACTGGTTTATTCTTTTTAAGTATTGTTAGATTTGGAGAGTCTGGATGAGAATCTATCACAGTATATGGCCCTAGCCATTTTGGTGCTAGTTTCCCTTTGTTTTGCTTTTCTCGCATCATAACTTTGTCACCAGGGATTATTTCCAAGGATTTATGCGTTTGGTCGTAACAATTCTTTGATTCAATCTTGCTAGTTTGTAATTGTGCCTTAGCTAGTTGATAAGCTTCTTGCATATTTTTCTTTAATTCGTGACAATAATCATAGTAATTTTATTGAGATTCTGGTATCCTAGTAAATGAGTTTGGAACCGTGATTTTGTTTCAATAGACTATTTCATAGGGTTGGAAATTCGTAGCAGAATGGACTGTAGAGTTATAGTAGAACCTAGCGAATGGTACATGCGCGTCCCAATTTTGAGGATCTTTATTTGCAAAACTACGCAGGTATTCACCTAATATTCTGTGGCTCCTTTCCAATAAACCATTGCCCTGTGGTCGATATGGGCTCGTAGAAGTCTGTTTGATCTTCAGTTGATTACATACTTCTTTAAAGACTTTGCTCAAAAATTCAGTTCCGCAATCTGTGACGAGTGTCTGTGAAAGTCCGTGTAGACATACGAATTTAGTTACAAAGTGATGTGCCACAGTATTTGCTTCGTGATTGTACATGGGGACTGCCCATGCGAATTTTGACAAGTCATCTTGCATTGTTAGAATAAAAGAATTTCTGCTATGTGACTTAGGTATAGGACCAACAATATCCATGATTATTTTTTCAAAAGGGCGAGATGCAGTGGTCGTTACCACCATTGGTTCTTTTATTGTTCGATTAGTTGTCTTGCTAAGTTGACAAAACGATAGAACGTAGTCTTTGATCATTCGTCTCATCCCTTTCCACTGATCTTGATGAGATATTCGTCGATAAGTACAGGTAATGCCTTGGTATCCACCCATAAGATTTTCGTAAAATTCTTTTAGTATTTTCAGTTGTTCTTCTTGTGTCGGCTCCTCTTTTGTCATCACTTTTATAGTAATGAAAGAGTTCCGGAATATATAACATAACATGGAACAAATAGATTCCCAGTCTAATCCTATTGGACCGCACTCTAAACGTGGGCATGCCAAATGAGTGATTTTTTGTTCCGTGCATATATTCTTGAGGTTTATGAGGCTTTGAAATACATTTTTGTAGGTAGGCTTTTGCCAGTTATGTTTTTTTGTGATAAGATAAAATGCTGATATTTTTCCTGTGTCTAATGAGGAAATTTCCATAATGGATTTGTTCAGACTACGTAGTCGGAGGGTATTCCCAAATTTTCTTTGCATGGCTAACTCTAGTCCTTGTGCCATCTTGAAATCTGCCGATACTTATACTACTAGAGATGACTTTAACTCTTCGTCAAAAATATTTCCTGAGATTTCAAGAATATTTGGAGTAGTTTTTTGTTGAGTCAGCGGTTAAGAATCTTTCATACTCATCTGTTTCCTGTGAGTGTGAATCCTCTGAATACTCTGGAAATTCTGGTCGAGTTTCTGAAAATTGTTGAGAGTCTTCCGAAGGTATTACTTGTTTTCCGGTTTCTTGAATAGAGTCAGTTAGGTCAGTGTTCTGTTGTGACCTAGTGAAAACTCTATGAATTCGACTAAGAGCATCGGCATTGGTAAAACTTGCTCCCGGCGTGCATTAGATCGTGTATTGATATTCCTCTATTTTTAGTTGCCAATGGGTGAGTCTAGAACTAGGATCCTTTAGATTGAAGAGCCATCCCAATGCGCGATGATCTATTATAACATTAAATTGTTGTCCGAAAAGATATGGTCGATATACCTTTATGCCCCATGCTATACTTGAAAGCTCTTTTTCAGTGGTGTTGTAATTTATTTCGACTTTGTTTAGGGTTCTTGACGCGTATGCTATTGGTAGGTCTTTACCTATTGGACCTTGGGAAAGTACACAGCCTATAGTATAGTTACTGGCGTCGCATGTGAGGTTAAAAGGTTTTGTGAAATCTGGGTACTGAAGTATCGGAGATTGAATTAAACAATTCTTTAATGTTTCAAACGATTACTGGCATATATCACTCCACCTATACGGGACATCCTTCTTAAGTAATGATGTTAAATGCTTTGCGACTTGGCTATAGTTTTGGATGAATCGTCGATAATATCCAGATAAACCAAGAAAAGACTTAATCTCTTTAATGTTTTGTGGAACAGGACATTTTTGAACGCATTCCACCTTTTGAGGGTCTGGTTTTACGCCTTCATCCGTAATTCGATGTCCTAGATACGTTACTTCCTTTCTGAGGAATTCGCATTTTAGCGGTTGAAGTGTTGAATTGTATTTTCTGAGCCTATTGAAAATATCGGCGAGTTTTCGTGAATGGTCAGCGAAATCTTTAGCGTACACTATTATGTCGTCGAGGAACACAAAGGCTTTTAATCCATTTAGTCCCATGAGTACCCAGTTCACCAAACGTTGGAAATTGCCGGGGGCACCTTTCAATCCGAATGGCATGCGTGAGAATTTGTAGTGGCCTTTGTTGGTCGAAAAAGCTGTTTTCTCTCGAAGAGTCGTATAATACTTTGATTTTCCAAGCTGATCCAAAATGTCCGTTATGTTTGGCAGCGGAAAAGCATCTCCCACTGTCACTTGATTCAATTTCCGGAAGTCTACACAGGTTTGGTACTTGACTTTTCCATTGATGTCGGGTTTTTTTGGTACAACTAGAAGAGGGGCATTCCACGGTGAATCACTGGGAGTGATTATACCATCCCTTTCTAGTGCTTCCATCTGGTCGGTAATTTCCTGCCGATGTCGTTGTGGCAAACGATAAGGTTTATCATTTATTGGTTGCACCGCTTCTGAGGTTCTGATTTCATGTGCAATCGCCGTAGTCGCCTTAATTTTGTCACCATCCAAAAAGAATATGTCCAAGTAGCCGTTGCAGATAGACAATAAAGCAGGTTTCTCTTCCACATTAAGATGATCTGTCCGCAGGGCCTCGTGTAAACGGGCCATTCTGTTACATCCTACATGAGTTTCTGATTGTTCTTGAATTTGTGTTGTATGAACGTAAGCTTCGCTATATTCTTCGTAAACTAACTGTTCTAGATTAGGGATTTGAATTTGAATAGGGTTTTCTGTCGGATTTATTAGTGATATAAAGATGGATTTATTTCTTACGGTGGTGATGTAATTTCCACATGTAACAGTCTCTGTTAATTTTTGGTTTTCAACAAGTATTTGTATATTTTCTGCTGTATCTTGAGCTGGAACTGCCACAATAGTTTCTGTACGTGGTTGTAGTGTAATGTATGAACGATCCACGAGTGTTAACTCGTTGGTCTGATAATTTACAATCGCTCCTTGTCCGACGAGGAAAGGCTTTCCTAATAAGCCTTCATGTGGCACTGGAAAAGTGAGTTGAACCACGTGGAATTCAACAATTCATTTGTCACCTCCAACTTGTATTTCAATATTTGTAGACCATATAGTATGAATACAATGTTCTGTTATTCCTTTTAGTTGGTAAATGGTTTTATCATATACCATTACGTCTCCTTTGAGAGCTGAAAGCTTAATTCGATTTAAGTCACTACCCGATTCAAGCAGAAATCGGATAGATTGTTCAATGGTCTGGGAGCTTTGACAGGTAATGTGGCTGTCGTCGAGTTTTTGTTTAATGATAGTCATTAAGACGAATGTTGAAAAGTGACTGCGGCTGTTTTTATACTGCCTGCCAGATGTCCGCCGTTGACATCCGACTGAGATTGGTTTCCCTGATTTTTCGATGAATTTTCTGAAGTTTCTATTCCTTTTTTAGAGTTAACGTATTTTAGCTTCCGACACACTTCCTTCGTGTATCCAGGTTCCTTGCAGTATCTGCAGGTGATAGTGTTAACTATTGCCTTGGGTGGATGATGTGCTGAATTTTCACTGTTTGAAGTACTTTGCTGTGTCCGGCAATCCCGTGCTCAATGCCCCATTTTCCCACAGTGGAAACATGGTGTACTTGGTTTTTTGTTCAGGGTTTTACCATTTTGCTGCTTGTTAGATACTTCATAAAACCGTTTGGATTCTTCGAAAGATTTTCTTACTCTTTCCTTTTCGTGGGCTGCCTGTATGGCCTTGTCCAAGGTAGGAGAGTTTCTAGGTTTTATAAAGTCTTTAAGATTTCCAAGTCCTTCGAAGAATACTTGGATTGTTTGAGCTTTTAGCTATTCTCTAAAGCTGTAGCTGCTTCTAACGTTTTTCCACTGGTTTCCTGCTCCAGGATGAGTGTCTGTAATGATTCTATTTGTGAAGAGTACGAAGCCACATCTTCATTTGGTCTCCGTTTGCTTGAGTACAGCTCTAGATATAAATGTATTGTTGTGCGTTTAGATTCCAGTGAGTTTTTAACGTTTCCTTGAGCTCGTGCCAACAATTAATGGTCCGAAATTTGATTGCTGCTCGAGCTTTATTTGTCAGCCGTATCATGATTCCTTGTAATAATCTAAGTTTCGCACGATCGTTTGCACACATGATCACAAACTCGCATTGTTCAAGGAAAACTTCTAGGTCTTCTTGGTTGATGCCACTGGATGTTGAAGGTAACAATTTTAGTGCTGCTTCTAATCCAATTATGTCCACCGCTCTGTCCGATGTGGATAAAGGTTCTGTTAATTGTGGTGAACTTTGGGTATTTCCACTCGACGAACTTTCTGTTAATTTACTAGGTTCTAATAATAATTGGTTGCCCCCCCCCCCAAGTTAGGAGCTATGGTTTGATTTAATAGATTGTCATTCATTTTGCTATCAGTTAAAGTAAGTGTCCTATCTACTTCAACTAAGGTTTGACTAAAATTTAGTAAGAAGGATTCGTTATTGTCAACTAATTGATCTATTTACCTACTAAACTTTCTGAAGATAAAAGTGCTATAAGACGTTCTGAATGTGGATTATCTGGGTTAGAGAATCTGACTGGTAGACTAACACGTGGTGTTGGGACTGGGTTAGAGGTATTGGATTCAGTAGTATCCTCCTCGTTATCGCTCATTTACCATTTAATATTGTACAATAAAAAGGTTAAAAAATATTGATTGAAAATTTAAATATATATGTATATATATAGATATATATATAATAGAAAAGTTATAATTGGAAGTATTAAAATAAAGAAAAAATTTAACATTAAAATTAATTGTTAATTACTCACAATACCAAATACGCAGTTGAACTAGCCATAATGTTCAGAGTTGAATGCGTTGACTTGATCTGGTTAGCCTAAACTGCTGTGGTTGATGCCGGTTGCCTGCAATATTGTCAACGACGTATCTCCACTTAGACTGCTCTTATGTAACGACGTTCGCGTGCCCCGAAATAGCTGGCGCGGGGATCACTACGAATAGTGGGTTTCGTCTCGTTCAAGCCGTTGATTATTCCGACGCAGTATACACCCTTGATGTGTGGATAATTTTTATTACAATCAATAATAATTGTAAATAAACAAAACTTTATCAGAGTGGTATGGTTGTTGATTTGATAAGATTGTTGATATTGATAAGATTTTTGATATTGTGGTAGATTCTCTAATTATCAATAGAGAACTTCCAACGTCGTCGCTACCTTCGTAATCACGATGAACTTAACTCTAAGGAAAGACAACAAACGTTTGATTTGAAATAAAATACGTGTATATTCTTTATGAGAGGACAGGTTGTTATTAACAGAAAGACGTGACGTTGAGTCGTGTGTAACAATAATAAACGGCGATTGATCACGACGAACTTGTTTCGGGTCGAAAGCGAGGTAAGAGATGGTAGCGGAGAGCGTGCGTTGACGATCGTATATGTGTGGTAAAGAAAGGAAACGAGTGAGTGAAAGGCGGCCGCCGAGCCGTGGCAGTCGTCGTCCGCCGGGGATCACAGTGACCAACCGTCTTACAAAAACAACCGATGCCGCGGGGAAATCATGTGGCGGCGGCTCGCCACATTACTCCCCCACCGAAGGCGAAAATAGTTTTACTCTTTTATTCCTTGATGTCGAAACTTGTCGATGGACTGCATGGCGTAGGAGTGATCGGCGATCGGATCGTCGCGCAGGAAGAATGCCAGTTTGAGTCGATCCACAAAAATCCATGCAGTCCGGCGATCCAGATGCAGCTTGAAATCCTACTCACGACGTTGTAGTACGGCGTAAGGCCCTTCGTACCGGTTGAAGTGGCGTGCGCGTCGATGCGGACGAAAACGTGGCTGGCCGTGTCCAGCTGCGTTGGTACAAAAACGCGTCGAGTCGAGTCGAGATTGGCTCCGGGCGTTGAGTCGCGACGAAATCGGGTGCCTTTGCCTCCGGTGGTGCCGCGTGAAACAGCTCGCCAGGCAACCGCAACGACGTCGCATAAACAAGCTCGGCTAGGGTAGAGCCGGTGCCCGGTTTGACTGTATTGCGCAACGCAAGGAGGATGATCGGAAAATGTTGCGACCAATGCGGTGACTCGTGTACAGCGAGCGCTGCCTTGAGCGTCCAGTGAAAGCGCTCGACCAATCCGTTCACCTGGTGATGTGCGGACGTGCTGGATCCCGAAAGCCGTGCTGAAAGCTCGCATAAGCTCAGACTCGAACTGTCGTCTCTGATCCGTGGTGATGGTGTCTGGGACTCCAAAACGGGTGACCCAATTCGTCACGAACGTAGCGACGACTGTGTGGACACTCATGTTGTCGACGGGCCATGTGCAGGTAAGTAAATATTTTGCATTGTTTGACGGTGGTAGTGGGCCGACGATTTCGAGGTGGATGTGTCCAAAACGTCGATCCGGTGACGTGAATGATGCGAGTGGCGTCGTTGTATGCCTGTGCACCTTGGCTTTCTGGCACTGCACGCACGTCCTGACCCAAAACCGTATTTTCCGATTTACACCCGGCCACACGAAACGCTCCTTGACGATCCATGTAGTGGACTCGCTACCGCCGTGAACCTGTCGGTGTAGCGTGATGGTGTTTTTTCGAAACGAACAACTTCAACCTGTTGTAAGCTATATCGAAGTAGACGGGTCCGTTTGCGGTTTGCTGTGCGTCGAGTTCCAACGAAGATTCAGTTTTTCCGATGAGGATGTCCTGCAGCTCCGTGTCACTGGCCTAATCAACAGCCCATTGATCGAGATCGGAAAGACCGTTGTCGAAAGTAGACAACTCCAGCCACAACAGCGCGTCAGGAACTGTATTGCGTTCACCACTGACATGCTCGATTTCGTAAAAATATTGGGACAAGAACGCGATATTCCGTGGCTGGCGGTAGATCAGTTTTTCCGCCTTCTGTGAAACATGAACAACAGCGGTCGATGGTCCATCCGCAGCGTCGTGGGCCTCCCCTCGACTGAGTGAACAAAGTGCCGCGTGGCGAGGTAAGCAGCAAGCAGTTCGCGGTCGTATGTGATGTATCTTGCCTGCGTGCGGGAGAGTTAGCACGAAAAAAAACCGAGCGGTTGCCTGTTTCCTTGATGGAGATGTTCGACGCGTCCGTTCTGAGGCGTAATGGTGCGTCACTCTGCGAGTGAACCAGGCGCGTAGTGTCGAAGAGTGCCTCGCGACAAAGTTGAAATGACTCCCTTGCCACGTCGTTCCAATTGAGCGGGCCGTCGCGTCCTTTAACTGCCGCGGCGATGTCGTACAGTGCCGCTTGCATCTTGGCTGCCCCCGCGACGAAACGATGATAAATATTTCAGCGAGCCAAAGAAACGTTGCAACTCTTTCTTTGTTTTCAGCTGTGGCCACTGGCGAATGGCGGTCATGCTATCTGGATTGGGGCGCAGGCCTTGCGCGTCGACGACGTGACCGAGGAAAGTGAGCGAATCTGCGGCGAAAACGCACTTGGCCGGGTTGATGTTTATACCAAACTCTTCGAAACGCCCAAGAACAGTACGGACATGTTCGACGTGTTGCTCCGCGCTCACCAACGCGATCAGCACATCGTCGACGTAAGCGAAAACGAAGTCGAGACCGGCGAGAATCGAGTTGACCAAACGCTGAAAAGTTTGTGCCGCGTTGCGTAGGCCGAAACACATCACTGGGAACTCGAAGAGTCCGAAAGGCGTGGTGACGGCGGTCTTGTGTACGTCGGCGGCAGCAATCGGAATTTAGTGATACGCGCGCACTAAGTCGAGTTTCGTAAAGATCGATTTCTTTGCAAGGTTTGCTGTAAAATCATGAAGGTATGGCAGCGGATACCGGCCCGGACGGTGACGTTGTTGAGCCGTCGGTAATTCCCGCACGGTCGATATGAACCATCCTTCTTGGGCACCAGGAGCAAGGGGCTCACCCAGGCGCTAGACGAAGGCCGGTAGATCCCCTGCTTTTGCATAAGGTCAAAATCGCGACGCGCGATGTTGAGCCAATCCGGCGGCAGTCGTCGTGGGCGGGCGAAGAGAGGGTTGTTTCAAGTATGTATCGACTCCGTGCCGGAAGGTATCGGGAACGGGTGACTCACGGGTCACGCTCGGAAATTCCTGCAGCAAAACATCCTATTCACGGGCGCGTGCGACGGTGAAAAGCGGGGGTTCGATGGAACCGACGTAATCACTGTACAGGTGACTGTTTGTTTGTCAGTCAGGTCAACGAGGCGTTGGTGTCGACAAGGAGACCGAAGTAACGGAGAAAATCGGCTCCGATTATGGACCACGAGACGTCAGCCATCTCGAAAGTCCACGGAAATATGCGCAAGAACCCAAGGTCGAGGTTGAGTGTCTTCGGGCTAAAAGTTTTAATGCGTGTTCCGTTGGCAGCCGAGAGGTGTACATCGGATGGTTGATGAGCTTTGAAACACGGCGGAATCACCGAAATCTCGGCTCCGGTATTGATAAGGAACAGCTTGCCGGAGCGGAGATCATTGACGTGTACCCACGTTGAGTTGTTCACAACGTACAGTGCGGGTGTTCTGTACGCGCCGTTTAGTTTTCCGCCGTTGCGGAGTCGCTGTTGTTCTGCAGTCGGAAATTGCACGGTGGACGGTACTTGCGAGCCTCGGCGCCGTACGTTTCGTGGTAGTAGCAAATCCGGGACGACGGTCGTTGACCCGCGCGCTCTGATGATAGTTGCCGCCGAAGTCTCGCGACGAGCTATTTCAATAAAATTTATTTCATAATAAACATTTTTTTATTTTTGCTATTATAAATAATGAATAATATTTTTAAAAAGTATGATCCTTTTATTGAAAGAGTTCAAACAAAACTTAGATACCTACGAATAACACCAAACTTAATACACCTAAGAAAGATACTATTTTTAAAATAAATAATATGGATAGTTTTCTGGATATTAAAAAAACAAAGTTATTTATGTATGGAAGATATTTGCAAAAAGATAGAAAAGAATATCCTAAAGATTCAAAAATACAACTAATTGATAATTTTCTTCCATATTTATTTAGTAAAGTTGTAGTAAAATTAGAGATAAAATAGTATCTGATATCGAGTATGTAAAAAAATAAGTTCAACTAAAGGTGTGATAATCTACTCTCTAGATTTAAAAGGACCAACTATAAACTCATGTTTTGTAAGCAATTTTAAAGGTGGAGGTAATTTTAATGTTATTGCTAACTTATCACAATTTGGTTTACTATTTTTCAAAGACCATCCATATCCTGTTTTCAATCGTGATATGGAATTATGTTTTACTAGAAATACAGATGATGATGCATTATTAAAAAAACATGTTACAGGAACAGTTGATGGAAAAATTATTATTGATGAATTAACAGTAAAAATTCCAATTTTAGAATACAATGCTTTGCAAAAAGTTTTATTATTAAATGAGTTAACTAAATTTTCTCAAGAAAAAAAGTATACTTTTAGTTTTAAAGCGTGGCAAGTATTGAGAAAAGAAATATATCAGGAAGAACTATAAAAATTGATTTAACATCTCAATATTGAAGTGAAAATCCTCCTGTGTTTTGTGATTACAAACAAACAAATTAAATACTCAAGATCATGATCCTGGTGAATTTGATCATTGTCGTGTTAGAAACTATTGGTATGAAATAAATGAAAAACATTATCCTGAAGAATGTCAAGATGAAGATTTTAAGAATAATAAATTTTGCCAATCCAATGAGAATTCAATGTCTTATAAATTAACTTATCATAAAAATAATCAAGAACTTCCATTGATGTATAATAATCCAAATGATTTTAAATTATATAGAGCAATATTTCTAATTAAAACAATTTATCAACCAATAAATATTTCTGCAACTAAAAAAAATATTATATTACATATTGAGTTACATGAAAATTTACCTATAGATACAATTTGTTATATTTATTTCATAAAAGAAGATGAATTTTTGTTTGATATTAAAAAAGATACTATTGAAGAAATTTTTAGTAATTAAAATATATATTTTGTTTTCAATAGAATATTTTTATTAAAAAATATTTTAATATTTATTCTTTAATTAAATCAAGATAAACAATAAAATCATCATCATCAAAATAATATTTTTACCATTTTGGTCTATAATATGTATTTCTATAATTTGAAAATTTACTTTAACTGGTATGTACATTATTGGATTATTTTTTATATAAGGATTATTATCATCATAATAAAAATTATACAAAAGATCTTTCTCGATGTGATTAATATTGTTAACAGATGAAAAAGATGTTTCAATTATATTGCAATGTACTTCTAATAATCGTTTATTTATATTAATATTTAAGATTTCTCCAATTTGATTATATAAATAATACATATTATCAATCTCTAAACTTAATTTTAAATTTTTGTCCAACAAAAAATCAATTTTTGAAGTTAATGTAATAACATTTTTATCATTTTTATCATTTTATAATTTCTTACCTAAAGGTAATAAACTATTCAATTGTTCAATTGAATAATTTCCTTTTATTTTAGTTTTAATTTCATTACTTCGACTCATTACAATACCATCTCAATTTTTAAAAAATCCTGTGTATAAAAAATACTTTTTTTTAATGGTTGCAGGTTCTCCAGAATAATTAAAGAATGAATTTAAATAATCATCAATACTATACATATATTCATGGACAGCAGTAATATTTAATTAATTTTTATCATTTATTTTAACTGTTATAAAATCGTCGTTATTATCAACATTCAATATTGATTCTAATTCATCTATTGAATAAATACCAATATGTATTTTATAAATATTATTTGAATTTACATCATTTTTATATAATGTAATTTTACTTTATTTATCTATATTAATATATTTTTCATTGGAAGTAGGATCATACATTGTTGATTTCTTAATAAGTAATGAAAAATCAATTGTTATGTTTTGAAATATATTTATTTTTTTCAATTGCGTATTTAAAATTATATTTATTTCCTAGAAATGTTTGATTGAATAAAAAATAATAACAGAACAACTACTAACATCTAACGAACGACTAATGTTGTTAGTTCTATGGATATATATATTTATTCAAAAATACTAAATAAATATAAAGAAATGAGAGGTGTGCTTCTAGGAGAATACTATATGTATGTTTCAATATTTCGATGTTAAAAAAAAAAATTATATTTACTAATAGAAATAATAGAAATGGAAATAGAAATAGAAATGGACAACGTGTAAACGATAGTGATAATGATGAACATAAGGAAGGTATAGGAAAATTATCATTTTTAATAAAAATATCACATCTTTAATGAAAAAGAACGACAACGTGTAAACGATAGTGATACTAAAAGTGATGATGACGATACCGATGATCAGGGCTAGGATTTATATGCAACAGCATGTTTTTTTTTGCGACTTCTAATTATTGATTTTGTCACTAATGTCCACGAATCACCTCGTGATGAGATAAATGGTGATATTTTTATTTTGCATGTTTTTGCATATTTTGGATGAAATGCATATTATTGCATATACTGAATAAAATGAATATAATTGCATATTTCGATTATAAGAATGCGAAAAATGCAAGTTTCATAGTAAGTACCTATATTTAATAAAACTTGGTTTTTTTGTCAAACATAAATAGGTATGCGATAAAAGATTGAATAGTTTGACATTTATTTTTGAAAATTTAAAAAAATATGTTGTAGCATGTAACACACGATACATTTTATTTCTAAATTATTTTTTTTTTCGATTATATTATACTAAGACAAACAGCCAAATACTAATGTATTTCAACAAATAAATATTTTCTTTTGTAACTATATTTTTGTGTTTATCTTATAAAAATTTAAATGCATATTTTTGCATATTTTGGTAAATTCAATGCATATTTTACCATTTTTTATTGCATACAAATCCTAGCCCTGCTGATGATGATCGAAGTTATCGTATTAAAATTACTATGAAAAACGGAAAAACTACATACATTTTTCTGATGAATAAAAATATTAGGTCAGAATTAGATAGAATATTATCAAAGTTTTTAAAATAATATTAATAATAATAATAATTTGTAGCTAGGCTGATTATTTTTTTAACATCTGGTATTGAATATCTTATCATAATATATATGTATAATTTATATTATGATGTTTTTTTTATCGAATTATTTAAATAGTGTTTAACACTACATGCCCGAGTGTTGTATACCACGGTTGGAACTGTGTGTGGCTATTTTTTAGCTCACATGTTGCCACATAGATTGACCTTTTTGTCAACTTGAATGACCATTTGGCAGCAGTGTTGAGTGATATCTAGATAAATTATCTAGATTCAAATTAAGTATCTTCATCTTATCTGGATGAATAAAAAAAATAGTATCTAATTGGTATCTAAGATTTAAATTACGGAAATCTACATAAATATCTAGATAAATCTCGTTGTGTAATGGACGTGTTTTTTTCAATAATAGTTTACCCATTTAGTCATTTTACATAAAATATTATAATATTATCACAATACTATCTACATGAGTATAAAAAAAAATAATATCATTTTAGTGCTGTTTCCTGGCAAATCGCAATAATTGTATTCTATGCTGTTACCACAATTAATAATTACAATAGCAGTAAGACACCCTTCCGTCCGTTACGATCGAATATCAATACAGATACCAGAATTTGGGGTATTCTAAATTTGAACGATAAGAAATTACTGTATTAGAAGATTATCCCATGGTTAAACAAGCGTTTTTAAAATACAACACAACCATTCCGCCTTCAGCTCTAGTCGAACGACTCTTTAGTGAAGCAATCCAAGTATTGACACACCGGAGAAACCGTCTAGGAGATAAAACATTTGAGATGTTGCTATGCTGCAAGTCAAAAAATTAAACAAGCCTGCATTATTTTGTATGTTATTTTAATTATTTATGTTGTGTTGAATAATTAATATTTTCAAAAAGAATAAAGTTTTATTTACTTATTTTAATTTATAGTTCAAATATAATATAAAAAGTCTATAAACCAGTTTTTTAAATCAGAAAATATATGTCAAGTAGTAATTACTAAATACTAATTAATACTTAATTCAACCATGATTTTGGGATAGATGTACCTACACTGGAAATTGGTACTGTATGTCTGTATGCTCAGTACCTATATATATTTTATACTTATATTTATTCATTAATATATTTTTGATACAAAATAAACCTTCCAGATTTGCTTCCCTTAATACTTTTACTAAACCAAGAATCCAATAGCATGTCAAGCATTAATAAAAATTAACGACTATAATTTAAACATCTAGATAAAATCTACATATTTATCTAGATAAAAATCGAATATTCTATCTTCATATTAATCTAGATATAATTTAGCTAGTAATCTAATATATATCTAGATGTTATTTTTGCTATCTGAACTCAACACTGTTTGGCAGGTGTCCCCAATCTTAGACTCTACATTTGTATTAAGTTGGCTGAAGACACAACCAAAGGATTTTAAAGTATTTGTCACGAACCACGTGTCAAAAACCAAGAAGCTACTTCCACATTCTGGGTGGAAACATGTTGGTTCGAAGGAAAATTGATTATAGTTTGAGAAACCCTGATTTTTAACGACCGTACGGTATATTCCACGTTCAAAACGACCGTACCAATTTTCCGTTAATCGTTTATGCATCTGTTTATTGTAATATTATTACATTTAGAGTCTTAAAATCCGAAATTTAACAGTGCTTGCCTATAAAGGTCTAGGTGACCGGTATTCACCCATCCCCTCTATTTTTATTACTTATTAATTATTACTTACTTTCTGACCTACGTGAAATTATTATTGCATATTATTATTAAAATTATGTAAGTAACAGACACCAAAAAAAAAAACACATCGTAACTTTTCCACTTTTTCTCCATGTTATGATTTTTTCTCGGCTGTGATGCTTAAGTCCTTCATAGCGACATACCTAAAAAACGCCCGAAAAAACATATGATTTTCGGTGCGGACTGTCGCCTTATCGGAAGTATCTCAAATTAAACAAATTATTGATCACAATATTATTTTATACGGTGAATTTTATAAACATTTCTATTATAGAAACATAATATTACTATTAGCAGTATAATACTGCTCTACAAATTAGATACTTAAGTTTACACGAATCACGTTGTATAGGTTAGTCGTTAGTGTACTCTATTACTTGGTAAAATATGCAACCACTGTGTGTAAACTGTAAACTATAAAGTAAAATAATAAAATGTAGATTTTCATTTTGTTTATTACATACGAGGTGGTCCTGCACGGAGTTGTTCTCGGCAAATTAAAATTTAAATAATGACATTGGATTTAACTCCGTTAAATGTAAACTATACATATTTTTAACATAGTGTATTCGGTAGTCTTGAACTAATATAAAATACAGATTAAAGTTATATCTAACTAAAACAACTATTTTATTTTCTGTTACCATTTTACCCATGGCAACCCTATGCAGACAAATTAATATTTGTTTTCGTGAGCCAAAAAATCCATGGCTTAGCAAAAAAAACCAAATTTAAAAAATGTACTACTATATGTGCAAATCTTCGGGTATAGGATAATCTATGTACCAAATTTCAGAACCATGAATGCGATGGATTTAGCTGTGCAAACACGGACATACGCAAATATTGCCTTTTATTAATATTTAATATAGACATACATATTTATTGTTATATTGTTGTGTTTTGTGATATTATGTTATTAAACAAATATAAATGCTTTTTTTTAAATCTTGACATTGTAACATAGATCTTATACCAAAACATGGAGCATCATATAAAGCCTGCAGGGTTGGGTGGCGCGATATGACAGCAAATTACGTTACAGTGATGTATTATTATAATAATTCAATATAAGTATTTGTAAGCATGAGTTTAAAATTTGTAAGTTATCCCTTCCTTATTTTTTCCCCAAAAGAAGTTGGCCATGCTTTGTCGAGATTTTTGAACTTTGACTGTTCTAAATCGTCCTGCGCAATTAGTAAGTATTTGTAAGCACGAATTTAAAACTCGTAAGTCAACCCTTCATTAATTATCTCAAAAAGAAGTTGGTCGAAAATTAATAAAAAAAAAAAGCCTAGTTAAATTAAAAAAATATCTTAATAGGATAAAAAATTTTAATAGAATAAAAAATCAGCTAAATAAAAATTGATATTAAATAAAATGTAATTTCAATAAAAAAAAAGGTAGTTAATCTAAAAAAGTAAAGAAGAGAAAAAACTCATATCCAAAAAACATAAATAGGATAAAAAATCAATTGAATAAAAAATTGATATTTTTATGAAAAATCAAATATTAAAGTAAATTCTAGGCTTTTTTTTAATTATTTTCGACCAACTTCTTTTAGAGATAAATTAGGAAGAGATGACTTACAAATTTTAAATTCGTGCTTACAAATACTTACAAATTGCGCAGGACGATTTGGAACAGTCAAAGTTCAAAAAACTCGACAAAGCACGGCCAACTTCCTTTTAGAGATAATTAAGGAAGGGATGACTTACAAATTCTAAATTCATGCTTTACAAATACTTACAAATTGCGCATGACGATTTGGAGCAGTCAAAACGGCCAGAAGCGAACTGGCCTGGCGGGACACCGGGACAAATCCCGGTGGCCTCATACAATAATAGATTAAATGGCCTGATAATATTTTAGAAATTAAAAATATAATATACAAATAAACATAAAAATATAATAAACATAATGCATATGGTAGGTATTACCATATCAGCTCGTGTGATTTTAAGTATTATATTAATCGATAACAATTTATACGATGTACCGTCTGTAGTCTGTACCCATGTACGAAATATATATACAGATATAAATATATAATATAAGCCGAACAGCTTGTTTAGTGATTTATTTATAAATTATAAATTATTATATTATTATATATTTATATTTATACTTGTAATAACTAATAACAATACCGCCGTCGCGCGTCGCCGCCACACGGCACACATAGAGCGCTGATACTCGCACTAATCGCAGTCTGCAGATACCAAAAACATTGCTGTAATGTAATGTAAATAGGTTGTCTCCGTATTTTATTTTATTTTTTTTGCGTTAAATAGTTAAATGAGACTATACAATTATGCAATATTATAGTTAACTGTATTCTTTGTACTTATACCTACTATAATGTTATAGAAACATTATACATTAAAGTCTTCCACAAAGGTGGTTTGAATTTATTAAATATTATTTAAAATGAATTTAGAGGATAAAAAACGTGCTGCTGGTGTTGCTAAATAACGTGAAAAAAATAAAAAACTTCTTTTAAATTCAAGCAAGAATTGTAAACAACTTTATTTATTTTTTAATTCAGCATATGAAAAAAAAATAGTGAAAATCCCATTAAAACTAGAGAACTAAGCTCAGGTATGCATAATATATGTATTATGTAGTAAATTTAAATAATTTAATATTGTTTATTATAGTTTCTTTTTCCTTTTTCCTATTTATGATTTTTATATGATTGTCTTTGAAAATATTGATAGGTACTTCCATCCATGAAAATATTGAAAACAAATCAATGTCTAAAAATGATGATGTAGTTGCTTCTAATTCTGGTAAGTAACTACCACCATGATCATCATACGAGTGATACATTTTAATATCAAAAATAAATACTAACAAATGCATGTGTAAGCTAAATGAGTATGTAATATTAACCCGTCGTAGTGGCGTAATATGGTGGGAATTACTTTAATTTTCAATTGAAGGGCTTGCTGCAACAACCAGATAAATCCACTTTTTGAAATTGTCCAGGGCAAAGAAAATTCTTTTTTAGTGACTAAATACTTGTTAAAAATAATTTTGTTCTAGTTTGTTTATTATTATTTGTATAATTATTCACAATATTGTAAACTTTGAATAAAAAAAAAAATTTGGGGATGTTATTTGTTTGTCAAAGTTGAGGGGAGCATGGATTTATCTGGTTGTTGCGCTTAAGTGTATTAGTTTTTATATTATTACTTAAGTAATTTATTTATATATCAAATATCAGAAGCATTTTTAATGTTACTTTTATTTATAATTATTAATCAACAAATTAAGCCATAACGTTACTTATTTCATGAACTCGATATGATTATATGAAATTTGTACTTTTTTTTAGAAGTTATATGTTTGACATCTGAAAGTCCTCCAGTAGTATTTAATAAGTTCATAAAGCCAAGTTTAACTGTTTTATCTCATATCTTCAAGTACCACCCTTGTCAACCAAAAGATCCCAGCCTCCCATTCAATTCAAATAAGATTTTTCTTCGAGAAAACGGAACAAATCGTGTATGGCTAACATTTGATGAATCATCAAAACAACTATTTTGCACAGTTTGTTTGGCTTTTGCTTCTGAATCGAATTCATTTACTAAAGGGGTATCTGATTGGAAACATGTTCATCAACGAATCAAGGAGCATGAGAGTAGAATAGTTCATTCACGCTCTTCCGAATCTTGTTTCTTAAAAACTCAAAACAAGTGGTAAAGGTATGGCTCAACTGCTAAAAGAGGAATTGATTTCTGTTAGCTTGGATTTAACGAAATGTATAGGAAATTCTACTGATAGAGCGTCCAATATGCGAGGAGTATATAATGGTTTCACTTCACATTTAAGTAAATTATCGCCTGAACAAGTTCATGTTTAGTGTCATAGTCATGTTTTAAATCTTGTTATTTGCGATGCAACAAAAAATCCTGTCCAAGTAGCATCATTTTTTACTTTATTAAATAGTTGTGTGGTATTTTTCAAAAAATCATATTTGAGGATAGATATTTGGAATGAAGTTAGAAAGACAAATTCAGATAACAGTCGAAATAAGCGTCTTCAAACCATTGGAGAAACTAGATTGTCATCAAAACAGACTGCTGTTGAGAGAATTTTTGGAACATTTGGAGATCCAAAAAGTTCTATGTAAACTTTCACTAAAGTTGTTCAAGGGAAAATATTTAAACCTGATATAAGAGCAAAAGCAAACAATTATTTAGATTTACTATTAAAATATGAGACTATTTTGATAGCAAACATATTTATAAATGTTTTTAGTATAACGGGCCCACTATCTAGATATCTACAAACCAGTGGATTAGACCTTCTGAAATGTCAACAAATGGTAAAATCTGCACTGAGTCTAATAGTTAAGTACCAAAGAGATATGGGAAATATTATAGCTAAAAGTGATACATTTGTCGAATGGGTAAATAATCAACTAGAATTGTAAGATTTGGATAATGAAATTTATCTTCAGGAACAATTCGAAATCAAACGATTAAGGAACAAAAAACGAATGACTGATGAATTATTAAACGATGACACAATTAATGATGCGAAACAAAAATATACTGTTGAAGTTCATAATCAGGTGATGGATAGAATAGTTGAAAGTATGAATTCAAGATTTGTAAACAATAGTCCATTATACATGGATTTATCGCTTCTATCCCCAGTCAACTTCAATAGTTTTAAACATGGTTTACCAAAAACAGCCTTGAAAACTCTCTCTAAAAATTTAATCCGATTTACAGTCAATGATAATTTGGAAGAGTTCCATCAAAAATTAAGAGAAGAATTTGTAAGTTTTGGTAATAATTGGGATAACTTAAAAAAATCAGTTGAAGACGAATATGATTTTGAAAATTTTTATTCAGAAGATGAATATCAAGAAGCTGAAGAAACTGCCGGATTAAATATGACCTGTAAAACATGCAAAAATTGTGCTTGTTGCTGTTCAAAGTTATTAGTAAAATATAATTTGTATAGTAATGCGTATACAAATTTATCTTTGGCTTATAATTATTTTTTAACTCTACCGGTAACACAAGTAGCATGTGAGAGGTCATTTTCAACTCTAAAATTCATAAAAAAATCGATTACGAAATACTCTTACTAATGAGCATTTGGAAGCGTTTATGTTGATGTCTGTGGAAAAGCGAACATTAGTATCTATAGATGACGATATTTTAATCGACTAAAGAGCGGACTAGACCAACTTGTGTGCATGGACGTTGCTTCATCTCAAAGCACTAACCTCACGCGTCGACTCGGTGCAGGGTGAAGCGTACGACCTTCATATCACCGCCGACTACCGTTCTTATTTTGAATAAAGTATAGTAAGACTTAAGACAAGTTTATTCGTAATTCGTTAAATCCATTTGAAACTTGTAAGGAATATTTATGAATCATAATATAATACGTTATTTACGTATTTACGTTCTCTAACTATGCCCAACCTGATGTATTCTATACACATGCGCAAAAATGTAGAACAACAAGTGAAGCATACCTAACTCATCACATTCATCTACCATGCTCTGTCTATAAGTATAAGGTCTATGCATCGTAATTCAGTAGAATATTACATGGATGTTTTAATCATTATTGGTTAGACTGTTTCAATAATTATTAATTGTAAGATATACTTTCAGGTCCGAGCACAATAGATTCAAGATTTGTTCAGGGGCTGAGCGGTAAGTTAGGGTGGACAAAATAATTACCTATTATATCATAAACTTTTAATATTTTTTAAAAATGTATTCTGAGAACCAAACCAACTGGTTTATAAATTATGATAAGTATAATATTAAAATGCTAATGGTATTTATTTATTAAACACTAATTAAAAATGTTTCAATTAATGACTACATAACTACTGTTTTATTATTTTCGTACACAACATTATCATACATCAACGTTTCTTTTGCGGACTGTATAACCGAAATTAAAAAGTACGTCAGCTTATTTCGGTGGTGGATGTTTGTCCATCGTCCCTTCGGGCCTCCGACAGGATAGTGTAATTTTACTGTATTCGATTTGAATACAATGATTGCATTCGATAAAAAAAGATTCTGAGCGGCCGAGGGAATCTTTTTTATTTAATTTTATTCATTTCTATGGTCATGAACAAAGCGTTTTAAGAACAGCGGTGGATTGCAGACTCCTCGAAGTGCGTAGTAATTACGAATTTTTTATTAACACGTTGATATTACGATGTGAATGTGTCGACAAATAAATCTTGGGAATACCGTTTTTACTAAGCTACATAGCTAAAGGCCTAAAATTATATTCATTATTCAATCATGACCAATAGCAACCTTACAATAAACAAAAATTTATTATTATTTAGTTTCTGTTCTTACTGGATACATGGTACCTACATCCAAATTTCCTACTTTTCCGGTGAATTTTCTTAAAATGATCTTACTTAAGAATTAAGAACCTTCTTCTGACAATATTACGAACACAACAAAAAAAAATTAGCCAGTTTACGTGTGATGGAGGGTCCAAGGCAAATTTATATATAGAGATAGATAGATGGATAGATATAGTAATAGATGGATAATAGATTGTTGATAAAATACACACACAAAAAAAAGGACAGGTTGTAGGTAGCTGGAAAGTGGAAACCCTCGGGCGGCTGTGCCGTACCGTATTTCCCGTTATCGGCAGACTGCTATTGTTTTAATATATGAATATAGATATACAAATTACACGTAAAAATTCATTCTTACCGATTTCAACCCTTTAAAATTAAAAATGTTAAAAATCGGGGGACGTGGTGACACTTAGGAAGGTATTTGGAACAACTTTGTGAAAAAAAGTTTTATAGCGTCGTCACAAAATGGGAACATAAAAAAGGCCTGTTTTTTTATTACATAAGGATACATAAGGATAAGGATAAATAAATGATTGTCATAATTTTTTAAAGTGAGTACAATATTTATTTTTGAGTTTTAAATTGACTGTTAATGTATGGTATGTTCAATTTATTTGTTATTTGATTATTATTTATATTTAAAATGAATATAAAAAGCTACAAATTATTATATTTGTTTATTTGTTAATACATAGGTACCTCCGCGTTGTAACTATGTTAACCTTATTTTATAAAAGTAAAAACTCAAGATTCCAAAGTATGTTTTCAAATTTGGAGAGATTAATTTTACAATGGTCGATAGATTAATTATTCAATTTTCAAGAGTAAGGGAGGGGGCCCATTAATTTTATTTACACACGGACCCAAATTGGCGTAGTTGCGGCACTGGGTCCACCAATTTACATTTCGGAATTCTGCAGTCCTTGAGAATACTTTCCGAACTTATACATCCGCCAAAATAGTGTGTTATCACTGGATCAATATCATGAAAAATGTTCATTCAATTCCCAAACGTCAAATGTCAGATGACAGCAAGACATTGTTTGAATCAAATTTTAAAATTCTCAATAGTTTTCATAAGCGCCGGGAAAAACAACATAAAAATTAAGGAAAAACGGGAATTTTTACGCAAAATCACTTTTTGATAAAATCGATTCTGGTTTTTGACGTGTTTACTTTAAAAAAAATAAACGTATATACTTGAAATTTTCACTGGTTTTTTATAATTACATTTTCTACACAAGATCAAATTTTCAAAATATTTTGATTTGTTTTGAACTGTTTAGGAACATTTTAAGTTTCCAATTTTATTAGTCTTTTTTCCTATGAATGTCAATAATACTTTATTTGTTGGGAAAAAATACTTGAAAATTTAATACAAGGCTCCTGATATGTTGTTACAATAGAAGTTGAGAAATATTAAAAATATATAGGCACAGTTTTTTTTTATAACCATTTAAAGTTCAAATTTTGACAAATTTTATCAAATTTAAAATATAGTAATTATTTTGTAGTTAAAAATTTATAAAATTTTCAACTTTTATAGCTAAAGATTGAAAATGTATAACAAGGTTCCGCGTAAATAGGTTATACATAAATTGCTTCATTCACAATAATATCATCAAATAAACTGGGTAATATCATAGACTCAGCTCAGAATCTTTTTTCTTATACAATAATATTATACCATTGAATTCAAATTTAACACTATCCATTACAGTGGCCCATTTGTAACCAACTGTACAGCAGAGCGACACCCACTTGCCCACCTTTGTTTTATTACTATTATAATAAAAAGGTTTTACTGCTAAAATAATTAAAAATGTATTTATTATTTAAAGAAATATGTATGGGAAAATGTATAGTTTTTTATTGAGAAGGATTTTACTTAGGAAGTTAGATTATTGGTGTGTTGGAAATTATAGGTTAAGAAAATGCCTCTGCACCATCAGAAATTGGCACCAATTTACGCCACTGATATAATACGTTATTCACGCATTTACGTTCTAACTATGCCCAACCTGGTGTATCCTATACACATGCGCAAAAGTGTAGAACAACAAGTACAGCATACCTAACTCATCACATTCACCGCGGAAACCTACCTTGCCCCCTCTATTAGTATAAGGTCTATGCATCGTAAGTCAATAGAATATTACATGGATGTATTAATAATTATCAGTTTGACTGTTTCATTAATTTTTAATTGTTATACTTTCAGGTGTAAAAAATTTAAAAATTATTCAGGGGTTGAGCAGTAAGTTAGGGTGGAAAAAATAATTACCTATCATATCATAAACTTATAATATTTTTTAAAAATGTATTCTTGGACCCAAACCAACTGGATTATAAATTATAATCAGTATAATATTAAAATGCTAATGATATTTATTTATTTAACTCGTATTAAAAATGTTTCAACTAATGACTATATAACTACTGTTTTATTATTTTTAATTATAAATAAAAGAACATCAATTAATCAATTAAGGTTTTACTTTATTTTAATTTTTAATACATCATGTGGTTTAGTAACAAACAGCATGAGTACTTGATTACAAAGATTATTGGTTAAGTATACGTAGATAGCTCATGTAATGATAAAATATGGGCATATGGCAGGGTTGAAACCACGGCCTCGGTATCCAGAAATCTAGTAGAGTGAGGGGGCGGGCACTGAACAGTCCAGTTGCATATCCATGATTTTTCAATGGGGGGGGAGGGGCTGAACAAAGTTAATTAGAATTTGATATCTGTTACCTTTTACTGGGTCGTATACTACGTCTTACGGATATGAAATAATATTGTTAGTACTTAGTTTAAATAAAAATGTACAAAACTGGGTAACAAAAAATGTATTTTTGTAAAATTTGCGAATTTGTGAATGTACTCCGTAAATGCTTTGTAAAATAATTGTTCACGAGCGAATAGCGAGCAGTTTTTTGATGGGTTGATCTGATTAGTTGTAATATTTGTATGAAAATTACAATACTCATTGCATAATAAATTGCATCTTTGTCTTAACTTCATAAATGGACGTATATCATATAGGTTTTTTTACGTAAACATTATCGACATTAATCATTTATGCTTGGATTGCCATTTGTTGTATATGCTTTTGACTCATAGTAGATCTTAGAAATCTTTTCTATACAAAGAAGAGTTAAACAATTGTAATCTTAAATTTTAAAATGCTTTCATTTATTTTGGAAAAAATGCATACCTGCCTATTTAAATATTTTTTTTTTTTCATACAGGCGCACACGCCGTGGGGGAGGGATGTTTGGATGTTCAAACCCCTCTTGGTATTTTTTCTAGATGTATAAAAATTAATAAAATTTAAAAATCTTTTTGTTATTATATAATATGAGGGGTGGAAATCCAAAATGTACTATTGCCAAAATACTGATTATTTTCAGGAGAAGCGATTTTCTGTATCTTAACATTTCCAATAAAAACAAACCATTTACAACAAGATAAATTAATTTGAAAAAAAGTTTTTATTTTAATTATATAATAATATATTATTTATTTTTAAAACGATTGAAATGTGTTAAATATTTAGTTATATTTTTAATTTAATTTAAAACTTAATTAAAATTAAATTTTAGTACGCGTTTTGGAATAACATTTTTACTTCCCTATATATAGGTATACGTACAACACGGGTAAAAATACGTTTTGGCATAACATAAAAAAAGTACATTTTGGAATCAGTTTGTTTTGATATAGTTAATTAATTTTTGTCAGGCGTATAGAAATGTCACGTCCATAAATTGATTTTGAATATTTTGATTTAATGACTAAATGACACGTGCATGCGGGTGCATATGTATGATGCAGGTGATTGGTGGGAGTGTACTGCACACACTAATGATAATTTACTACACACGGCAAGACGAGCTATGGCCGCAAAGAACGAAAGAATTGCCGAAACACAACTCCTTAAAAATTATGTTTGAAGGGGTATCAACAGTGTTCGGACCATAGACATGTATTATAATATTATATAATATTCTATTATATGTCTATAGTCCAGTTCGGACTTATCTAGATAATTATTTGGTCATCTTTTGTCTTATCTAGATAAATAGTTACAAGGTATCTAAACGTTCATCTTAGATCATTTTTTTACTAATCTAAATAAATTCATCTAGATACATTTTTTATTGATAAAAATCGCAAAAAGTACAAACGCATTTTTAAATATTTATACAGATTCTCAAACAAAGTTTATGATTAATTATAAATAATGTAATTATTTTTATTTATATCATTATTATTATTATGTTCCTAGCGGCCCAATTAAAATATACCTAAATTTAAAACCATTTAAAAAATAATTGTACCTTTTTTTTATCTAGATAAAAAATATTTATCTAATCCGAAAACTGGGTATCAATACGGACCGTTTTTAAAGAGTTAAATATAGGCAATTTTCTACGTATTTACATGCGGGACGTATAAAATGTGTGCGTATCACGGTTATCTACTGATGAGTGTAGATAACCAGTGGCAGCACCAGATTATTTTATCTGGGTGGGCAAAGCCGGGGCCACTGATTTAAAGGGAGCGCCAGTGGCATATCAAAATTCGCCTTACCTATCGGGTGGTCACAACTTACAATTACAGGTAAATAAAAAATGAAGGTCACTATCAAGTGTAATACCAGCTAATTATTAGAATCATACAGGGTGGGACAGCCGGGGGCTGAGAAGATTTTAGGGTGGACCGCGGCGCTACCACTGCTAGTAACAGTAGTGAGTGACAATGAAATAAATAGCGCTCCAGTAACTCGCACATGTCATTATGACAATGACGCAGCACTTTAAACACTTATTACTAGGGCTCGGAAGTTGATGCGTTTTGCATTTTTTTTTATTTTATGTAGTCATTAATCTATCAAGCTAAAAATGCGATTTAGATGGTCTACTAAAATAATCTGAAATTTTTATTTTGCATTTTTTTGCATTTTTTGCCTTTATTTCTCATTGATATCATTTTATCACGGTCCTACATTTTAAATTATTTTTTTTTCGACAAATACGTCATTTTTCTAAAATATAACGAAATTTTCTTTTACATACATTTAATGCTTAATTTTTTTCATTAAATGTGAAAATGTCATAAAAATAAAATATACCTAATATTTTATTTTAACTTTTAAATATAGCTTATTGTTGTTAGTGTTACGAAAATAACTAGGTACACTAAAATTACTGGCCGTGGTCGAGCTGTTTATCTCGCAATGTTTGAAATATGGTGTATTTATAGTTTATACTTTATAGACTATAGTATATTTATATTTATAGTGTATTATTGTAAACAATAAAATGATTATTTTTCAATAACAACTAACACGTATTGTAGCCGCTATATTTTGTATGATATAATTTAGTATTCGACCGTCTCGTGTAGCGTGTTGTTGACCGCTGTCCTGTCTTAAGAACTTTTCTATTAAAAAATGCCTAAAAATAAAACTTCGACTAGTGCTCGTTTACGTTTAATTCGGAAGTGAAATTTTTTCAACTGATGGATATATACTTTTTTGTAAGATATGTGATGTTAAGGAGGCCGCAGATAAAAAGTTCACTGTGGAACAACACGTGTCACGTCAAAAGCATATACATGGTATTGAGCGTAAAAATTTACAAACTGAAAAATCAAAAAATCAAAGTTTACTGACACAACCATCCAGAAAATGTACATTTAATTATGATTTGTGTCAAGCCCTTTTATCGGCTAATATTCCGTTGAATAAATTATCCAACGACTGTTTTCGTAATTTTTTGGAAAAATATACAAGCAGAAAATAGAGTAGGACAAGATATAAAAAAAAAATTAAAATCCGTTTTAGATAAAAATACGGGCTTTAAAACGATGACAACAATTTCAAAAATTTTGAATGGTGAAAACGTGTTGAACCAAAACTTTCCAGACGACCTCAATAATTCCGATATTGCTCGTTTTCAATTTGCACCAATTACATCAGTAGATGTAGAAAGAAGTTTCTCAAAATATAAGAATTTACTTTCGGACAATCGCAGGTCATTTACTATAGAAAATATCAAACATGCACTTATTGTTCAAAGTAATAAATTTGATTAGGTTTTTTAATTAGGATCATTTTTATATTTTGTTTTAAATATTTTCGTAGGGTATTTATGGTTTATATTTAAATAACAATTTTTAACAAGATGTTAAATAAAAGGTTTTTTTTTCTTAAAAATATAAAATAAGTCATTTTTTTGCATTTTTTAGTTTATTAAGTCATTTTATATCATAATTTGACAATTGTTGGGTCATTTTTTGCAGTCATTTTCCATAATTTTTAGGTCATTTATTCATATTTTTTTAGGTCATTTTTTAAGGATCTTTAGGTCATCAACTTCCGAGCCCTACTTATTACAAAATATTACCTATGTGACATTTAGTTTAACACTAAAACTTAGGTTCCTATTCCCAATAATATAGCTTACTGAGTGACATTCTAGTATGAACACTTGTCAATTATAATACAAATTTAAGAGAAGAATTTTTTTTAAGTTTGTACATTAAGAGTTGATTTCCGATATTTTATTATCAACATCCAATATTTAGCTCTAAAACTTGTGATATTGTACTTTTTGAATTTGAAATTTTTTGTTTAGTGGTTAATATATTGAAAAGTGACTTTTAAATAGGCATAGATTAACTTATCTTCTACAGTATTGATACCTAATGGGTGCTTTTACTCTAAAACCGCTCAATAAACCATATTATTGGTGTTATAACACAAAAATTAATTTTCATTGAATTTTTCGGTTTTTTGATACCCCTCAACGTTTTAGGATAAATACTGTGAATATTCATTGTCTAATATTCAGGATGTATGAATTAATAGATGTTTTTATGATGTAAATATTTTAGGGCCAGGGAGTCCACCCACCCACCCACCAACCAAAAAACTAAGAGATAGCAGCTGCTACCCTTGAACCTTCTAGAGTGCACCTCTGGGTGGAGGTGACGAATGTCATTTGACAAATTGCCTGACTGCCACCAACGAAAACTGGTTGACGCCAACTGTCTTTTTATTTTAACCGAGTATAGACACCAGTTTTTACAGAAAACAATGTACTATTTTCTAACAGCCATATATGATATTTTATAATATAATAATAGATGGTTTTAACCTATGACTATGTATTTGCAGTGTATAAGAGTTTGATTTAAGACAATTAATTAAATTATAGTTAATACAATTCTAAACAAAGAACCAAAATAAATGTTAACTCTCTTTAACATTGAAAAATATTGTTTGTTGGTACAATTTTGATTAACAATAATAGTTTTTTTAAACTTTTAATAATTTATAACATTAACCTAAAAAAAAATATTTTTAGTATGACAAAATTGAGATATTTTTGGTTCATATACCAGTACACTGGTTGTACTAGTTATACATATTATATTTTCCTTAATAATGTTAGACAATATATAACTTGATGTATGGTTCAAATCATTTGGTCCAATGAATATTAAAATTCTAAAATTCTTTATATCTAAAAAAACAATAAATTAAAAATAAGTAGTAACAACACAATATATTTATATATATTATTTTAATTAATTAATTAAAAATTTGCAGATTTGGCACATGGAATACTTGAACAATTTTTTTATATAGACTTATATAAACAATACTGGTATCATTGATTTTACAATAAATTAAATTATAAAATCAATGCTGGTATATACAAAAAAAATGAAGATAATGTTATAAAAGAGATATAATAACTACTAATAAGAAATAATCTTATAAAAATTGAAAATTGGAATGCAACATTAATATATTGATATGGAACGTTTGATACTCCAAAATTGTGTTGAATGAAGCTGTACATTACATGGTTATTGTTGTAAAACTTTTCTCACCGGTTATCAATAGATTTATCCACTTTGAAAAACGACAGAGTACCCATAATTAATGTAATTACCAACAAGGTAAGTTGAACATACATTCCAAAATGATTACTGTAGAAGAAACTAATGGCAGCAGCTATCGACTAAAAATAAAATATTTTTAAACATAGACTCACTTAAACACTTAAAAATATCACAATATTCAATTTTCTACAAAGTGATTCACAAACTTTAACTCTTTTTCCCTTTAATAATTAATTTATTCAAATTCTAATTTTTGGAATTTTTATATATATTACACGTTTTCAAATTCTAAAGATTTTTTGGTCTTCTTAAAAAGTGTTCTGTGGGCTAGGTTAGGTGTGATATAAGCTTCTGTTTTTCAGAAAAGGTCCCCCCCCCCTTTTTGAATGTAAATTAGTTGATAATTTTTTTGAAAATGTTGGTCTACCTAGTTCAAAATTCCAATGAGTAGTTTCTCAGATATTAAAATGTTTATCATAAGGATAATAGTCCTTAAAAATGATTTTACAAAAATATAAAATTTAATATGAATTATTAGATCTAGTATTTACTAAACTTGGATCATTTATACAAATTCTAATTATTAATAGATTAATATTATTTACTAAAATGTTCAAATCACCATAACTTCTATGTTTTCTAAACCCATTACCATGGACCTATTACCCTTAGTACACAAAGTTAAACAACTCGACAACAATTGTTTGAATTTTATTTTAATACGTCATCATTTTTAGAAAAATTATCTGCTTAATAATTTACAGAGAAAGGGAAATTCTTTTTTGAACAAAAAGATTTTCGTAGATCCACAAGACACTTCTTAAGTTGAACAAAAAATTTTAAGAGTTTGAAAATATCTTAAAGTGCCTATATTTAAAAATTCCAAAAATCAGATTTAAATAACAAAATGGAGGGTGATCATACTTATTAAATTACTCTGTATAATGTATATCACAATTAACTGTTCAACACAAAATATATACCTGCATAAATTTAAACAAAGCCATAGCTGGAGCACTATTTTCAGAATATCTTTGTCCAATTACATTGTAAATTTGAGTATTGAAACAACTGTCGCCAAAACCCAAGAGAAAACTGCAGAAAATTGCTAGGTACTGACTAAAATATGATTTACATATAAATTATGATGAGTAATTTATGTTGAAATTAATATACAAATAATTAATATTACTTAGGTTCGATGAAAGATTTCGCTGTTGTATCACCAAATGGTGATTCGTCTGGTAAATTGATAAATATCAAACCGTATGCAAAAATATTTATAATAAAACCAAGAGCAACCACAGCTGAATGACTAAATCCTTTGGATTCAATGTTGTTATCAGAAGTTTTTTTACCCAAAATGCTGAACAGAAAACCTCCTACAAAAAATTGGTATGTATTGTAATTGTTGAAGCAATTGTCACATTGCTTTAACCTAAAATTTCGCCAACGCCAATCAAGATTCCTGATAAACCCACAAGCTGTTTACTGTTGGTTCCCATACTTGTAGTGAATCCAATACTTGAACTATAGACACCACTATAAAATGACAAATGTAAACCTGTAAAATAATTCACAAAACAATTAGGTAACAAGTATATTATAATATAATTATACTACTGTCTACTAAAAATGATTTTTCCGCTCACCAGTAAAAAAAAATGACATGTTTAACAAACACATGTCTTCAGTTAGAAAAAGAGACAGAGAATTTTTTATTTCTTGAATAGGCGATAAAGTTTCTCCTCGTTCATTTTCAGTGCCTTCTGAACTTAAAGGCGATCGTAAAAGTAAAAATAATAAAGTACCCAAGGAACATACAGCTATGAGGACAGTGAAGACTAACGTTCTTGTTGATTCATCCAAATGATTTTTATCGTGAAGTACAAAAAACACAAATGTATTTCCTAAAAACATACTGAAACCAGAAAAATACTTTACGTGTATAGTCGTATAGATATAATACCAAAATAACTATTAAATTGTTAAAATACCTCATTTGCAACAACGCCCAAAATACTCCTGAGTTTCTGGACATTGTAGAAGAATCAGAATTTAATGTTAAATATGCTCCTTGCCCTGTCCAAATAACTGAAGCACCAAAACCGATTACCGCAGACATGAAGTAAAGTAAAAAGGTAGTCGGCCAGAGAAATGATACTAAGAACATACTAAAACAAATTGTTATGTTCAGTATATGTCTTTTATAATACACAATACTACATTATTGTAAGGAAGTACAAACGTGTAACAGCATGCTCCTATAAACATAGCTAATCTGGAACCTGCAAAACTGACAATGGATGGAGATATCCAATTACATAAAGCAAACACAATATAGATAATGGACAAACTAGTATAACCATCACCAGTAAATGAGGGATAGTCATTTTGAATGCTTTTTAGTATGGTTTTCTGAAAGAAAAAAAATGATTATATAAATAAACATAAAACAATATTCAATAAACATAGTGGTGTAATTGGGTGTAATATAATATTAGATGGGTACCTTGGCTAACCTTTTTTTATGGTAGTTTATCTCAGATTCGGATTATCTGTACACAATATTTATATATTCTACTTTAGTTTTTATAAATATTAAAAGGTCGTGGATTTCTATATGGATTCCTACAAGTTATGTAAAATGTTGGTAATTAGCACATTGATTATTAGGTAATAACTGTAGAGTCATCTACGCATTACATTTCAACTTTTTTGAAGCGTATACTCACTAAAAATGTTATGACTTTATCACTGAATAAATTTATAAAATATATTTCATCAATAATTAAACAATAATTTTAAAATTTTAAATTCAATTACAATTTTTTATATCTAAAAATACATAAATTCTTAAAACTATGGAACATGTTACTAAAAGAAAATTTTGGGATGAGTATTTAATATAGTTGTATTAAATTTTATTACAAAAACTTAAGTTTTCTTTCTTTATTTTTAAAATGTATGATTTATCATCAAAATAAGGTGGTACGTAATTTTATCTCTTTTAAGTTTTAACAGCAATACACATTACCGAAGCGGTACTGAATGGCTTCATGTATTAGTGTCTGTAACTGGAAAAAAACTATCCTCAAATCTTCAAAAATACTCTTTAATTAATAAGTAATAATATTAGTAGTTATTTACTTCAATATTTCCCATTGTTTGAAATGCGGTGAAAACAAACATGAAGGCCAAACCTAACAGGCTAACATTTAATAGCCTTTTATCCATTTTGTTTGTTTGTTTATTAATACTGAATGGCCAAATTGTTTTTTTGAGTGTCTGTAAATATTAATACTAATTAATACAATATAGCATATTTACTTAAATTTAGTTTATACTAAACATTTTTTTTGTATAAACTATATTTCAATGAAACTCTTAATTCACGAGTAAAATCATATTTCTTATAGGTGAGCATAGAGACATAACTGACAACCACATAAGAGTCATGTTATGGTAGAAAACTGAACAGTTAAATTATTATTATTTTTTATTATACTTGAACAAAATAATAAACATATTCAAACATAGTGAACTAGATAGTACTTACTAAATAGTACTTAATTTTACATAATATAGCACACATTTTATAGGTAGTTTATAGTTATATTATTATTGGATACCTGTTCATTTTGAGTAAAAACTTGTGGGATCAGGAAATTTTTTAAAACAATTAGTTAGTAATTAATACCTAAAATAGAAATACTGTCATAAAAATGTTTAATAATTTAATTTAATCAATAGACCATTTAATTAAAAAATTGCATAACCATTTTTTTCATTTTATATTTGAAATCATAATTTATCACAATTATTACAATGGATAAATTCGATACAAGGTTATTAACAGGAGATAGTGTTTATGAGCAGGCACTCAACAGTGCCACCCAGCCATGTACTTTTTAGGTTTTACTATATTTTATTTTTTTTTTAATTCTTTTATTTGAGTAGGTCTCTAGGCCAGTGATTGTCAAACTTTTTGGGTCCACAGCTCCTTTTGATTTTGACTTTTGTGTGTCGACATTTTTAAGACAGATGGATCAGCATCATTGTCATTTCGATACACTACTTATAGAGTTATAGGCATGATAAAAACTCATAGAGCTCTTATCTTCTAGACCTCAGTGCGTAACTAGTTAACATATTCCAGGAGAAGACCATTTTATATGGTGTGGTATTCCCTCGAGTATTCCTGTTACAGCAATATACATCCAAGCAATAATAATATTTATTTATTTATTTAGATATTACCATTAGTTATTTTAAATTATAACATTCTATCTTTCTGTATGTGTTTTTCTATATTTTCATCATTATTTATAAAATAATTATTAAATGGATTTACTTTTAACATATTTATAAATATTATTATTCAATAAATGAACAAATATATTTTTATGGATTTTTTCAAGTATTGTTATTTAGTTTTCGGTGTCCTATTAACCACTTCTCTAATAATAAACTAAATTTGTTTAGTAATCATTTGACAACTTTTAATTTAATTTTTATAATAATAACGTAATTGTATATGGTTAGGTCTTTTTAGTGTCATTTTACCTATTGTCCTAAATACAATTCTATAAAACAGGCCCTACTCAAGGTTAGGTTTTTCTGTTTATTTGAGAAATTATAATTATTTTTTATTATTATTGCGCGCTGCTTAAATAATTATCCAGATAATTATTTAATAAGTCGTGAAATATGTTAAAGTATTTATCAACTTCAGACTTTATTCATGAGTTCATGACTATCTCCCAATTGTCTTTTTTTTAAATGTACATAAGTCTAACATCTAAATAATTTGATTTAATTGAAGAGGTTTTTACTTTTTTGTATATTTTCAATATTGTCTTAATCTACTACAATATACAGTATGTGATATGAGACTGAAAAATTTTAGGGATTATAAATTTAAGATAACTACCAACTTTTTATAAATATATTATGATCAATAAAAGAATTACTTTCATAACTTACTCTGGTACCTATAGTAATTTATACAACAAATAAAAACACATTTGAGCCATTCAATTTAAATACCTAAACTAGTTTTAAATCATCTTTACTAGGTATCTTTCTTTAAGTATCTTTTCTGGTATTAATATTTATGTCACCTTCTATTGTCATCTTGCTTGTTGTAATTTTTATTATTATTTCAATAATTAGTTAATTTTTAAATTTAATAAAACTGTTGTTATATCCTCTGTATATTTCAATTATTTTACATTTAATCTCCTTACTATTAAAAGTATCCATCATTAGTAAGTTCATTATGATTGTGTTTATCTACCTAATAAATTTTGTTCTATGAGAGCACATAGCATGTACTTAGAAAAAATTGTATTGTTTTTAAATGTACAGATATTAAATTATTTAAGTGGAAAGTAATTAGTATAAGACAAAAGAACTTAATATTTTTAATAATATGATGGGTGTCAGGTGATTTGTAAATTACATTATATGAATGCCAAGAGCACGGATTTAGGAACTTATATTATGTTTTTAGTTATTTATAGAGAACAGTCAATGCATACAAAAAAAAAGTAGAAAGTGATTTAAATCAATAGACAGTGGTCAGGACAGTACTGGTTTTTTGTAGCGCGCTAGGCTACAGTTACTCCCCCAATTACATAATATTGTTTAAATCTAGTGCGCTACTTTTATGCTACATGTTCCAATAGAAAATTGGTAGTTTATAGTTTGTACTGATTTAACATTTGGTGACTGGACGGGTTTTAACTACACCAATTAATCGTGAATTAAACCCGAAAACTGCATTAATATACTCATCATTACTATAATAGTTTAACTATTACCAAATATTTTGAAGGTAGCGACAAAATAATAGTAAGTCTTGCTACGCTAACCGAAAATTTCTAGCGCACTTAAGTATATTGCTACATTAGGTGTTTTGTAGCAACACTATGTTAATTTCTACAACTAAAAAAGCATCGCTACAATTGGCGCGCTACTCTCAACTACTATCAATAGGGACTACAATCTGAAAATAGGAAGTAACCAAACATTATAAATTATAATGAGGGTTATAATAGTAATAGATAAAAAATTTATTAAAATCTATAAAAAAAAAGACAACGGTACAGGTACTAGAGTCCTGTATGCCCATATTAGCCCAGCCGTAGCCGGGCTTGGACCGAGCCCAGATATGCACTTAGTGTGAACTGTGAGTATTGAGTAGGCTTACGAGCTCATATTTCAATTACGAAGCAGGCTCATTTTTATCTATGGTCACAGATCACTTGTGTTTTCTTGTTTTACACTGCATATCACACAGAATATGATAATATTATCTAATCTAATGGATACTTTGATTTTCAGGAACATGAAAATATTATTCAACTAAAATAAATTGGGCCGTACCTGGCCGTTTATATAACTAAAATACATAGGGCAAGGCTGGGCTAAGTGTAAGTGAAAAAAATGTGAACTTTTAAAATCAGGCCCATGCAGAGCTCTAATAGGTTCAATAGGATACAGGCTATAATACTCATAAAATAGAAAAAAATAATAAAATATATATTTTGTAATTTAATTAAAAACTACTAAATATAATATGTACCTATATTAATTTTTTATTATAAATTGTTTAATAATATAATATACATTGAGCGATAGAATAGGAAAATACTTTTAAATTGTCTTAAGTTGATTATTTTACCAATTAATAAACTTTAGCTCGATGATTACAATTTTCACTATGAATTTCATTAAATATTAACTTTAAAGAAATACCTAATAAAAGTAAATTATACCTAAATAATAATTTTGATCAGTATTTTAGTTTTTCTCATTGACTACAAACTATTTTAACCAGTGCTACCTACAATGGGAAATTACATAAAAATAATCTTAAATTAAGGAGAACTTTCTATAACTTACATATAAGAACACTTTAAAAACAACAAAAAGAAATAACATTCTAAATACTTAAGTGAACTAAGTTGAAAAAATGACTTAAGATTAAATAATATACATAAATAATTAACTTTAATGACTAAACTAAAAATAAGTTACTTCTAGTGGGAAAAGTGACTTGTTCTTAACCAGTAAGAAGCACATTTTTTTAGTATCTTACAATTTTATCCCTAAATCAGTTTAATTTTGACAATTGCCAAAAATAATGTTAATTACAATTCAATGACGTAGGTATAATAATATTAATAATGAAATTTAAATATAAATATAAAAAATTACAGTATTTTACTTTATAATAATATTATAATCTCTATAAACATTAATAAGTAGAATATACCTGAACTTGAAGCCACGCTGCTTGCGTTCCTGACGAGTACTACATACTAACAAGGAACAAATAATAATTATTAACTAATAGCGATTAGAAAACACTAAACAGAAAACAGACGAAAGGTAAACACCAAATAAAAGGGACAACAGAGCTGAAGAGTGAAGACTGAAACTCTGATGTAACTCGAAAGTGCAGTAATAAATATTACAACCGGTTATCGCCTATCGGTTTTGTATTTAAATAACAACACCATGGTCATAGACAGTGTATAGAGGATAATATGATATATAATATTATTATATTTTACTGATTCACAAGTTTCACTGATAATATATCTTCATTTTTTATACAGTTCAACACTCAACAATCTGCTGTGGCAATGTGGCGACGCGGGACTGAATATTTAATCCACCACCGAATACAAACCGTGATAAGAAAAAATCATTGGTTCCCAATTTTTAACAACTGATGGTAACCAGTAACCACCAAACCAAAGTCGTTTAACTTATAATTTCATCATTGTCCATAATCACCATAGCCATTGGCGTCCGCATGGGGGGGGGGGGGGGTTGCTATCGGGCTGAAGCCCCCCCCCCATTGCCTGTATAATATTACTTAAAAAATAAAAATATTCATCAAGTTTCAATTGTCAACTATAGTAAGCAAGACGTAAATTTTATATACGTCTGACCAGAATGAATTCATTTTTGAAAAAACATTGTATTTGCATACCAATTTTCCTAAAATTATCTGTAATTTTTCGGTAAAAGTATGAAGTATTTGTATGAGAGACCTTGCATTAAATTGTCTAGCCATACAAATTAACTGTGGTTTTGACGAAATTTGAATTCTTAAATGCTTATAAAAAATAACCATGATGCCTATGTATCGTTAATATTTTACCTATAATAAAAACTTTCGTATTACATTTTTAAATTTTTTGACCGGATAAATAATTTTTTATTGACATTTATGGAAAAAAAATTTAAATTAATCAAATACAATCCAAGTGAGGATGGTATAACCAAGCTGGTTACCAAACAATTTTAATAAATTTTCATTTTTTTTTCTCCAATTATTTTGAAAAACACAGCACTACAATTTTGACCTGCTAAAAGTACCAACCCCCCCCCCCCCATTGAAAAATCCTGCGTACGCCACTGACCATAGCCCATAGGTAATATTTTGAATACTTGGTTGGTTTAAAAAACAACAACTTTTAAAGCAAACGGTATTACGGTAAATCAAAATGAGTTTTTGAAAATTCAAACATAGGTACAATAGGATCTTGTTGTCTTATTAAACTATTAAAGGGTACACGGTACACTCATTGATTAAGTAAATTATTTACTTAATCAATGGTACACTTAAACTTCTTTAATATATTATTAAGTTGATTATGAATATTTTATGACGAGACGAATATTAATTATTAACCAAGATGCATTGGAGGTAAAAGTTATCAGTACGTTTATGTTGTTTATTTATAAAGTATTAACTAATTAATAATTTCAGCACCTATATGGAAACGTACCCATGTGGATCAAATCAACATCCAGAACCATTACATTTTATTCAAGTGCTTAGGCTTATATCAATTTACCCATTGGTTAAGCCTCCAAGGTATTTTTTTTAAAAATACAGGACATTTTAAATCATGACTATTTTTGTACTTAACATGGATGTATTAAATACATCAATGTATAAATAAGGGCGTAGTCTCTCAAAATTCAAAAGTTATGACTTTTGGTGAAACTATGAAACAATTTACGAGAAACCTTGCATTCAATTTTCGAGGCTTTTATACCATGTATACAAAATTCTAATGTAAACATTTTGTGATAATTTCAAGTGTCTACGATTATTCGTTTTTGAGTTACACCAAAAAAATAAAATCGATTTTGTCAAAATTGGTTTTGCATAAAAATTCCCATTTTTCCTTAATTTTTTTTCCTGATTGTAAGTACAAATATAAAATACGCATTCATCGCTACTCTCAGAATCTAAAAAAGTTTATTGGAAAGCTACATTACATTTTTACGATACAAACTGTCTGAACATTGGATATTCACCCTTAAATTAACGATTACATCGAACGACTTCCTTATTTTGTAGCAATTCAAAAACCAATAACCATGGATACTTGAAATTTGCACCAAATGTTTTTTTATCATTATCTATGCAAAATCAAATTTTCAAAATATTTTGTTTCGTTTTGAATTATTTCTAGACATTTTCAATACTCAATTTTTTTTTTTTTTTTTGGATACGTGTATTATTTAGTATTTACTACACACAATAATACATTTTCAAAATATTTAGATTAATTTTTAACTATTACATATTATAGTTATTTATACCATTACATCACACTAGCTGTTCTGCAGCGGTAATAGGTAGTATTTACTCAAAATTTAATAACAATAATAATGTAATATCATATAAATAAGCACTATTATAATATATTATTATTAATAAGTAAATATTAATTAATATAATAATACATGCAATGTTTTCAAAATTAAACCAACCTTAAACTAAATTAAATTAATTTAATAACAATATCAAAAAATATATCATGAAATATACTTGCGGGTATCAATAATAGGTTTTAAAAAATATCGAGAATATCTACATCATATTATGCGAAAATAATGCGATATAATGTTAGCATTGACTGAACAAAGGTGTAACTGAACAATTTTTATTACACGATAGTGGACTTGGAGTCGATAGAATTTTCCAAACTCCAAACTCATTATGCTAAATTCGCCCAAAGGCAAACCGCCCATATATAATACAATATTATACAAATTTAAATTTTACCAACAATTATTACAATACAAATTAAATCTATGCTATAAAATTAATGTTTGATTAATAATTATAATAAATTATTATAATTTGATGTTTCCAATTCCAATTTAAAGAAAATATTGTTACCTACAAAATAATGTGTTCTGACTTGCTTTGTCTTATTGATGAATGATCTTGCGTTTGCACCTTATATCTGACCCTGCATATTCCTATTATTGCTAAATAAATAATTGATGAAGTAACTAAAAAAAAAAGGAAATTAAATTGTATAGGTACTTTAACTGTTTAATTCAGGGGCGTCCATTTAACTTTTTCAAAGGTATGCTAACAACTAAGAAGTCCAAAAAAATATTTAGTATACATCAAATGACGCCATTTGTTTAATTGTTTGTGGTTTTGAAATGAAATGTTATATTACCTATATTTTGTTATTTATTAATGTGCTCGTACCTAAGTTAAAATTTGTTTTTCCGATCCCTCGCATACAATAGTTATGTATACGCCAATGATCCCTGCTATAAAATATAGAGGCAATAGTGACCCTATTCTTATAGTCTGATGTACGCATGTACCTTTAGTAGGGAATGGTGGTATACCATATATATGCTAGCTGAATAGTTGATATGTTATAAACTTATAAACTTATAAGTTATGACCGATTGTATTTCTTAACAGTGAGTAGATAATAATAATAAATAAATATAAAGTAATATTTCGAAAACAATACTACACTATAGTTCAGACAATAATCAAGGTTAGGTATTATAACATTCAAACAGGCATAAGAAATTAAAATCAGGATACTGACCAGTTTTTAAGGAGTTGAGTATAGGCAATTTCAGTATAATTTGCATGTTTGGCGTGTATATTGTGTTGCGTAGTAAACAATTATTAGTGTGAGTGACTTATTTGCGCGACCGCATAATATTAAGGACGCACGCACATACACATGTCATATTTTACTATTTTAGTCATTAGAATATTAGTTCAAAATATTTAAAACCAACACCTGATAAAAATACTACTAGTACTTAGTACTTCCAAGTTCAAGTAGTTTGATTTTAAAAATGTAAAGATGCTTGAATGCGTAAATCAGTTTACTTTGCATTATTCGGGGGTACCTACTTTTTCAATTTTAGCAATATATATTTTTATTTGTTATCACCCTACGCTTATGGATTGAGGTTTATAAATTATAAAATACTCGATGGATTAGACTAATTACATTCGAGAATATATTTCCACATTCATTTACTACTCACACAATGACAAATATTTGCCAATAATATGTTTGCACAATTTCCTAAATTGTACTACTTAAAATATTCAATGCTCCAACAGCCTTAAGATATCAATACCGATCGTTTTTAAGAAGTTCCATATAGGCAATCTTCTATGTGTAAATGTGTGCTTAGTAAGTGATCATTAGAGTGAGTGACTGTGCATAACATTAATAGCGGAGCGCTCCCACACGTACACGTACATAATATTATCAATAACGTAGCACTTTACACACTAATTACAAATGTGAATTTTAATGAAACATTTAGATTCGTATTTCCAATAATATAGCTAACTGAGTGACATAGTATGAACACTCATTATACAAATTTAAGAGAATACGTTTATCCAGGGCTGTATATGAGTTGATTTTTGATATTATATTTTCAATGTCCAATATTTAGCTCAAAAATTTGTGATATTTTACTTTTTGAATTTGAATTATTAAGTTTAGTAATTAAAATATCGAAAAGTGACTTTTGAATGTCACACACAAGTACACAACTAAACCATCTTTGGAAGCCTCATCTGTCAACAAACTAATTACCAACTTGAAATTATTTGAAATCCCACCTAAAAATAAAACATTGGTAGATACTATATAAACCAGATATGCGCTATAATTGTCCGCCAGGAGATTTTCCGTTAACAAAACCAACTCTGTAAGATTCAAATTTTGTTAAATTCATTATTTAATATTTGGTGTAATAGTGTTCAAAATTAAAAATGTTCCATACTGTTTTTATTATAATCTGTAATCAATGATAACAATTAAAATTTTCCGATTTCCTTCGACCATCGTCAATCTCAAAATATTTGTGCAACTCAGTGCAAGCGTTACTTTAAAATGCGAATTTTGCAAAATTCTTTCTTAATAAACACTACACAGTTGGTGGTACAAAGGTACTGTGAAAATTAAATAAAAATAACCGTCTCAAGTTATCAATGTTTTGGCTCTATACGTTGATCAGTCAGTGAGACAGTCAGGACACATTCGATTATATTATATTACCTATATCGATCCCGCCCGGCGTTGCCAATTCCAAATATAGTCGCTTGTGAGTATGCGAGCAGTATATCGTCGTGAGGTGCCTACTCATAGCCGTCTCAAGGGGGGGGGGGGCGTCATTAAAATAAATGAAAAAAAGAAAAATTTGGTGTTTTTATTTAAGGTATTATTTTTCTTTTTATACTGCAATATCAAATATGAGTACCTATCAACATTGATTAAATATACAGTTATTAAATATTAAGTATATTTAATCAATACTAAATGTAAATTGTATTATTAAATATAAAATTATGTAAATAATGTGTTAAGTCTTATTACGACATACCTTCAATAATATATTCAATATTCATAAAAACAAATAAAAATATTACCTAATACTTATGAGTTATAAGACTACAATAGTAATTTATTTACATGCAATATATTTTAAATATGTATACATATTATTAAAATAATTAAGTAATATACTTATAAACTAAAGTAATTCATATCTTTGGTAGTATTAAATATTTTCTTCACTTGAGAAAGTTTTTTTTTAGGATTCTTATTTTCCAAGTTTAGTTTATTAACTAGGTACATCTTTTCCTATACCTTTTTAAATAGCAATATTAAATTCCTCAAATAGTGAATGATTAATTTAAATTTTGAGAATGACCTTTCCACTGTCGCTAGGTACTGTCCTATGGAATATAAATTATACATGCAGTTATAACATCGCAGTATGGATTACGGAAACTATTTTTAATTATAAACAATCTTAATTGTTGTGTTTAATAATTATTATTTTTGCCTGGTAAAATATGGAGAAATGTCATCATTATGTTATATTTATAGAATAATATTTCAATAACACATCAAATATCTATACTGACAGTGAAATTTGATTCATACATAAATACCTACATTAAAATTATGTGATTTTGATATTTGTTATCAAATACGAAAGTAGAAAATTAATATTAGTTGGACTGGGGCCTGGGGGCCCTTCAGTCTGTAGGCCTCAGTCTCAGTGATCAACAACCCCCACCCCCAGGTAGTTGTGCCACTATAATTATTATACCCAAAGATATATGTATACTATGTTATAACCAACTCATTATTAATTTTACCCACTTCTTAAAATAAATCGAATTAGAGTAGTTTTACTGAATTCTGTAAATTATATTCACTTATACAATTTACAATGTTGACTGTTGTACACGCCAAACGCAGAAACGCAGAACGTATGATTTATAATAAAATCTACTAATTTGTGAAAATAGTTATATATTTCTTTCTGTAATGTATCCAGAATAATGAAATTGGTGTCAACTTTGAAAAAATCATAGAAATAAAATAAATGTATTAATTAAATAAATATGATTCTAATAATAATAATAAAAACATAAGTAGGAACCTTTAATTAATAAGTATTAAACATATTTAAGATACGTGGTTAATTATAAGATAAAAATGTGAAGTCAATATCTTTTTGTGGGTGGGAGAGTGGCGTCAAATATTGTTGCCCTAGTTATTGTGGCGTTATTGGTGATTAGAGCGGCACTGTAGCCTACTTAAGAGTAAAATTTAGGTAGGTATAAATGTTGTAAAATGAATAGGTACTAATTATAGAGAAGACCAAAATGTAGGTGAGTTACCTTGGCTTCGCCACTTACTCTAAATACAAAACAATTGATGTAAAATTATGTAATATCATTTGTAATCATTTGTAATCACCGAAAAAATATTTGTAATCGCTCAAAACCAAGTTTCTATGTGGCGGGGCCGTGGTGACAGCCCGCACGTACAGAAGTTCGACTTGCAGGTAACTTACATCTAGCGGAAATTATGTAATATCATTTGTAACCATTTGTAACCACCAGAAAAACATTTCTAATCCACTCATATTCGGCTCAAAACAAATTGAGTCCATTTACTCTTTGACATACGAAAATATCCTGTTCTCTAAGAAATTTTCTTTGAACGTCCTTTTGATTAAATGGTGTATGTCAATTGTTTTAAATTTTCAATAATAAGTACCATTTAATTTTTCTTTACAATTTTCTTTTCTACCCACATCTCAAGAAAGAAGTTTTACTTCAATATACATATTATTAGTTATTTAGCTAAATAATATAATAGTATAGGAAACATTTCCATCCCCTTTTTGAGAGGACCAAGCCCAAGCGGTTAGTTCGATTTATGGAGCTTTACTATATAGTATAATTATTATAGTATTATCAATTATGGTTCAGAATAAATAGATTTCTAGTGTTTCTACTATTTCTAATGTTTAGGTAATATGATTATATAATTTGTTTGCAATTGAAACTGCCTTAATTTCATTGCTATTAAGACTTAGTTTCTCCTTGGAATTTTTTCTTCAGTAAAATATTCTTATTTTTTTACCAATATTAGAATTTTAATAATAATAATAAATCAATTAAAATTAAGAAATATAAATAAAAAAATGTATTCAATTGTATATTTATAACAATTAAAAACTAACCTACCTATAATTATAGCTAATGCCTAATATATAAATTATAAAATAGAAGTTAATGGTTAAAATAAATAAATAGGTATATAAGTTACTAATATTATACTTAATTGTACATATTTTATCGGTCTTGATAGTTCCAACTAAAATAATAAATATATAAATAAAAAAAAATATATATAATATATACCTATATTACAATTTATAATAAAAATTTACATAAAATAGCTAGAGGGCTTTGTTGTAGGACGTTGGCTGTAATAACTTTGGATAAAATTACTCGAATACGAAACAAAGCGATTTATTACTCTGGATATGTCAGTAAAATAGAATCAATTTTAAATTAATAAAAAAATATATCGACTAGATGTCTTCATTTTTCATAAGTTATTTATTGTTTATTCTATACATATACTTAATAATTAAGATTTATGTGCGTCAAATTATTATTTTTTGGTCACATTGCAATATCTTTAACTGATAAAGTGTATTTAACTCGATAATCGATAAATTATTACTGAAATTAAATAATTTTATTATTATTCGTTATTTAGTTTTATAGTTGTACCACTAAATCAGTAGTGTTAATAATTTATTACTATAGATAATTCAATTATCAATCTTCATTTTAAATTGGTTAAATTTATTAAAAGTAGATACCTACTTATTTATGTTTAATATGTACTTATTAATATTATAGTGAGTTAGTATGTGTAATATTTATAAGCCACGCAATAGATTTTTAAAAATATGAAAAAATATCCTTTAATGGATATCTGTTGGTTATTATTAATGTTTTTGAAATAAAGATGAAAAAATAAAAATTTCCAGACAGTAAACAGTTTATACTGAAACTAAAAATTCTAAAAAATAAACATTTTTCATTTTTTTTCAAATCTTTTAAACCGCCATCTCCTCCCCATTTGAACCCCACTTCTCCCTTGAATACGATAAATATACGTTAGATTAATTACCTATGAACCTAGCTATATCTAATATTATTATGGCTGCTCATATTTTTGTGTTATGGTTGAATAGAAGTGGTATTTCGTCGAGTGGCGACATCTACAACCGGTTACTTACACATGATGAATGATGATTTTCCTTTCTCGTATTATTATTATCATGTGTTACTATTGTTCTGCGTTGGTGCGCGTCACTGACCTGCATACCGCCATTCCCATACTATAGACAGTTTAAAATGTTGGTTAGTTGATTACATATTATCATTCGAAAAACATCACTAAATTTTAAATTTTATAAGAAATAATAATTATTAATTTGAGTTGATCGTTTAACGTAATGATATGTGCGCTCTACGGTTGTATATAGGTACTATTTATTATTAACTAATAATTTATTTATTTCGTTCAAGTCGTCGTCAAATTCAATAAACCAGTATCATAAAAAAAGTTTAATTTACTAACGACTATAATAATATAACATCCGCAGGTGTTTAAAATGTCATTAAATGACATTTGTGTAATTCACTAATTGGTATAGTTTGGTGGAGTTGTACCGAGCAAAGGTAGGTAAAAATGCATACGTTATTTAAATATATTATTATTATTTTTATCTTACTACATTATATTAATGATATTATTTGTATAACCAAATTAAATATGTATAACTATTACGATTATTAATACCTACATTAAACTTAAAATTACGAAATATTGATTTATATTTTAGTGTAGGTACATATTGTAGTTTGACCTAGCTTAAGTCTAGACGAAAAATTACGTAAATTAATTATTCTGTACTCATTATCAGCTAACATAATTTGGTATTTATTTAAAACTCGCCCTATACTACCGTCCACATGCATAATATTTAAAATGAACTATTATTATTATTATTATTATTATTAAATAGATACATCTAATCTATTAAATATTAGTTTATTTACAAACCTTTTAGGTTCACTTAAATGTATAACTTCAGATTGCAATGACATAATTTGTATTACACTAACTCACTAATTAATCAAACATTTTGTTATAATTATTTAATTGCATAACTTATGTTAATTCACCTTAAAATCAGTTTATTAAACCTATAATTTCTATTGCACTCATTAACTTACATTAACTTTCACTTATGTAACTACTCATTTTTATTTTCATTCACATTTATGTATCTACATACATTTATCGTTTGTTGGTATTTATCTATTATAAAGTACCCAAATACCTGTCTACAGTAGGCGTCGAGTGAGTTGACGCGTGCGTTGATGACTTTCCTTGGGTTGTACTAAAATGGTTTTTTCGTCTTTATCTCTGAAAGCTTTCCGACTTGGGCTAAAAGTATAGTATTTCTTGACCTTTGTATAAAACCTGTGTTGATATATAATTAATGTTTTTATACAAAAAACTCACGTTGAAGATATTATTAAAAGCCTGTAAAACAGAAAAATAAAAGACTTTCAAAAATCACACTAACAGAGAATTAGCAACTGATTATTGAAACTTTTAAGTTGTGGTCAATTTCCATCATATTGTCTTTGTTGTTACGTTTACGTGTGATGGAGCGTCCAAGGCAAATTTATATATAGAGATAGATAGATGGATAGGTATAGTAATAGATAGATAATAGATTGTTGATAAAATACACACAAAAAAAAGGACAGGTTATAGGTAGCTGGAAAGTGGAAACCCTCGGGCGGCTGTGCCGTACCGTATTTCCCGTTATCGGCAGACTGCTATTGTTTTAATATATGAATATAGATATACAAATTACACGTAAAAATTCATTCTTACCGATTTCAACCCTTTAAAATTAAAATGTTGAAAATCGGGCGACGTGGTGACACTCAGGAAGGTATTCAGAACAACTTGGTGAAAAAAAATTGGAAAAAAGTTTAATAGTGTCGTCACAAAATGGGAACATAAAAAAGGCCAGTTTTTTATATACATAAGGTTACATATAAGGATAAGGATAAATAAATGATTGCCATAATTAAATCGTAATTATAAATATAATAAAAATATATATAAAATTATAAACACAAATAATTTTTAGGAATATTAATAGGTACACAATAATATTATAATATTCACATTTAAAAATGTTTACAATAATGATAACACACAATTTTAAAAATTCTTTTCCACTAATTTCGCCAGATTTGTATTTATTGATATAAGAATTAATTGTTAATTTTTTTGTTAAATATGCTCTATTTGAAATATATTTTTCTTGTTCTATACTATTTATTGCAATATACGTGCTAGTCAGCGTTTCAATAATAACTTTTAAAAATAATAATTTGAGCATGGCATTACAATTTAGAATAATATAATTTGTTGTACCCATTTTTCAAACCATGTATCGTAAAAAGTTGATAAAAATATTTAGGACAAAATTCAAACGTTCCATCGATAAATATTTTGTCACAACTACATAAAAATTCTAAATTTGATTTTGAAAAACATATTATATTCAACATATTGTCGTTTATAAGCAATAAATTCCCACCCTTGTATGTATTCGTATCCAAATTATTTAATGCTGTATGCACTTCGGTTACATTTTTCGGTAACAGTAGTAGCGTTTTTCTACGAGTACGATAAACACTTCGTCGTATAGAATGCATATCGTTTAATGTCAAATCTAACGCATTTGATTGCACTTCATTCCGAATTAATTTTAGTGGTCGTGTTGTAATTGTAACTTGGTCTGTTGCTTTTCTTTTTAACGAATTAGCAACAATTTGTCTATTAATATTTAAACTTGCTTCGTGGCTATGATAAAAGTTAGATTTTAAAAGCACAGTTTCACAAAAAGACATAAGTATTGGGTACCTATCAATATGATTTATATTTATATTGGGTATCATCAATGTTTATTCTATATACAGTATATTGTATTGTAATAACTTAAAAAATGAAAAAGTAAATATAAATATAATTACGACGCCTGTCAATAATTATATTTAAATCAGAAAAGAAATATAATATAAGTACGACTCCTGTCGATACTTATATTAAAATCAGATGTTAATATATATAATATAAGCTATTACCTTCCTCCAGGTGTTCGGAGGGCTCTCGAGATCGTGTATTCGAGAATTATATCAAATACACTGTACAATATATTTTATGTAAAAAGCATGTATAATCTTATAACTGCAATCAATATAAAATATTATATTAAATGTCTTACCTGATTCGCAGTTGTTTCTGTATGGTATTATAGGAGTTTTAGGTTTTTAAATGAAATAAGGTAAAACTTCAAATACACAAAATTGAATTAAGGAACGCACTGATTATTGCTCGCATAAGGAGTCCAGTTGTCGCTCGTCGAAATCGGTTTTTTGGTACTTGAGAGGTTGTTACTCTGGTGATAGGTGCTCATGCACTGATGATAGGTGCTCATGCACTGATGATAGGTGCTCATGCACTGATTTAAGGGACGACACGGATATGCCGACCAGAGAGAAGTAGGCGGTATTTATCAAAGGCTTTTTACACTTCCCCGAACTAAATTTCTCTTCGGCGACAAGGACCTTTTTACCGTACATTTTCTCTGGCGGCATATAAGAACTCCGCACGCCCTGCGTCCCGCTGGACGCCGGTACGTGCTGATTTCTTAATTCGTGATCGCATAATGGATATTGTACTTATTTGTCAATGACAACGGTTTTATTAGGGATGTTCGATTTCTACAAGCGACAGTCTGGACATTATTTTATTACTCAATAAAATTTTATTTAATTTATAATAATGGTGCGTGAGCATATCATTACAGTATGCAACAAAACAATTAGGCTGATAAAATATATTCGATGATAATGAAAACTTGTTTTCGTCCATCACTCAAATGCATACGGCGTGATCAAAATATGTGCGTAATAATAATAACGTTTCATAAAATTCCCGATACTGTTATAAAATATATTAAAACTTAAGACATAAAGTAATAAGATTTTGAAATCATAATATTTGTATTTTGCATGTTTTAAGAACAATAATAATCTTTTAAACAATAATTTGAGCATAGCAATCTAGAATAATATAATTTGAATACAAGCGCAATTGGTATATTGACCGTAAAATATAAGAGGCGCAACAGGTACACTGACCCTAAAATATATGCAGCGCAATTGGTATATTAACCCGAAAATAAAAATTTTATTTTAAGCGCAATTGGTCTATGCCCGGCGGAATGCATTCACCGCGCACAACGCCCGTTGTCGGCGACGTCATTATTTGTTTGCTGTACGGGTGGAGGAAACTCGAGCATTATAAGAATAACCGGTTTCCGTCAGACACGCTGGGGGGTTAGGGAGGATCGAATTAGTAATGATTGTGGAAACCCAGAATGCTTGCCATGTTGCCAAGTCTACGTAACAGGCCATTATTTATAATAATTGATAACTCCTTTTTTTATTAAGTTAGAGAATCGATCAAATGCCATGAACCTTCTCCGTAATGAGCTTTTCAATTTTTAAAGAAAAATCATAACGATCGGGTCAGTAGTTTCCGAGAACATAGGCCTCAAAGGTTTTCATTTTCACATACATATAATATAAAGATAATTGAAGCAGTCGGTAATTTTCGTATTCGACGTCGGGCGCTCCCTACTACAATCTGTGGCCAACTCAGTGTTTAATGGTTCACTTGCATTCAGTTTCATACTTTCAGTGGTTTCTGATGGTTGTTTTGAAGTGATCGTCCGGTCCACTTATGCCGATCGTAAATTAAATAAAACTTAGTACTTTGTGGAATATACCTGTGTTATATAATATCATAATTGTGTGTATGGTATTATAATTCAAAATTGTTTAACGATATTTGAAATCGATTTTTATAATTTTTTTATAATTTTAAACATTACAGCGTTTATCTATAGTACACTATAATAGTACCTAAGTAGGTATACCTATTATTAATAACAATATTCTATTATTGTGAATATTGTATACACGATATCGATTACAATTAACGAACCTAAGGTAAACCAATATATTGTGTAATTTTTAATAATTAATCGAAAAACCAAATTTATGTATAAATTAAGTTAAAAAAAGGTGGGTAAGTGGATGTCGCTCTGCTGTACAGTAGGTTACAAGTGGGTCACTGTAATGGATGGTGTTAAATTTGAATTCAATGATATAATATCATTGTATGAGAAAAACGATTCTGAGCGAAAACGGTCAGTCAGACTATGATGTTACTAAGTATATTTGATGATATTATTGTGAATAAAGTAATTTATATATAACTTATTTACGTGGAGCCTTGTTTTAAATTTTCAATCCTTAGCTATAAAAGTTGAAAATTTTATAAATTTTTAACTACAAAATAATTATTAAATTATAAATTTTATAAATGTTGTCGAAATTTTAACTTTAAATGCTTATAAAAAAAAATTGTGCCTATATATTTTTGAATGTCCGTAGACAGCTCAAAAATAGTCAAAATATTTTCAAAATTTTATCGTGTATAGAAAATGCTAATATAAACATTCAGTGAAATTTTCAAGTAACTACAGTCATTCGTTTTTTAATTACAATAAAATAAGAAAATCGTTACATGAGAAATCGAGTGAATATCAAATGTTGTAAAAATATGAATTTCAAACGCTCAAAAAAATTTAATTTGATTTGCTTGTAGACATTTTTTTTTTTGATAAAGGTAGATAAACTTATGGGTAATCTTGTATTACATTTTCAAATCTTAGATTTAAAAAGAAAAATTTTTTTGAATTCTCAACTCAAAATAATTTGCTAATTTTCGTGATTTTTCCGTATTTTGTCAAGATTTGAACTTTAAATGCTTATAAATAAAAACTGTGACTAAGGATTTTTAATTTTTTTCATCTGTCTTTGAAAAAATAACCTAGGAGCCTTCTATTAAATTGTTAAGCTTTTTTACTCAACAGATAAAATTTTATTGATATTTATAGAAAAAAAAATCATTAATGTCATAATTCATATTATTATTACTAGAAAAAAAATTATTTTCAGCGAAGTTGGCGGTCTTATTTTATTTAAAAAAAAATATATATAATATACATTATACAATTTATACAGAGTGTATCTTATGTCATTGTACGTGGGGGTTCTTAACAACTATGGATCGATGACATAAAATTCCCTTAAAATGAAAAAAGACGTGTTTCTTTATTTTTAACAGGCAATATTTTTAAAACAATTTCAAAAATGTTATACACGCGGGTGTACCAATAACAAAATCAACTTTATTTTTTCTAATGGTAACTACTGTATTTTTTAATGGATTATGGTAAAGCTTTTTTTTCTGAAAATGTTAATAGTCAAATCATCAATTTTGGTTCGCTAGTTTATGGTCCTATAAAGTTTAGACAAATATGCATTAATACTTTGAATTGAAATAATTGGTATAGGTTTGATTTACAAGAGCTAAATAATTTTTTCTTATAAAAACATAAACAAAATTGTTAGCAAACATAGTTCATTATTTTTATTTTAACATACAATCATCCAAATCAGTATTATTATTTTAATTTGTTATTATAGGCAATCGTAATCAATTACTTCACAATTACTTTTCTTACAATATCATAAATTTGGATTCTTTATTAGGCGGCTAAAGTAATAATAGTAAATTGGTAATTCGATTGTTGATATTAATGTCTTAGGTATGTATGGGTGTTAAAAAAATAGTATAATGAAAAAATTGGTGCTCTTCTCGTAGTGGGATAAACTTGAAATTTGAATCATATAGGTTCCCTATATTGGTAGGTATTACATGCAAAGTATGAATTTAGGAGTTGAAATTCATAAGCCTTCTTATTTTTTAATTTTGGACATTTACATTTTATTTCGTACTTTTCCTATCATACTTTTCTTACAATAGCATTAATTTGGATTCTTTATTAGGTGGCTAAGGACTAAGGTAATACCTAATGGTATTTGATTCTTGTTATAATAATATTGGAAATCTGTAATTAACTCAGATTAAAAGTATGCCTAAGTTAGGTAAAAACCTATATTGAGATTGATTATTTATCTAAATATCTTGCAAATAGTTTATTCTAAATTACGATTATTAAATAATTCTTAAAGAATTTCAACTGTCAAATTCATACTTTGCACGCGATACCTGCCTATATAGGGAACTTATGGTTCAAATTTCAAGTTATAAAAAAAAATTATTTAGCTCTTGTAAATAAAACCTATATCAATTATTTCAATAAAAGTTATTGATGCTGCATATTTTACTAAACTTTAGAGGACCATACTTAATAAACTAGCGAACCGAAATTGATGATTCCATTAACAAAATATAATTGAAGTTACCATTTGAAAAAATAAAGTTGATTTTATAAAGATGTTATAAAAAAATTGCCTGTTAAAAATAAAGAAATACGTTTTTTTTTTATTTCAACGAAATTCTATGTCATTGATCCATAATTGTTAAAAAAACCCTGCATACAATGACTAAGATTCACCCCAGCTGTATACATTGCACATACCATAAGTCGTGTGTAATAATATTATTATACGTTGTGTACGCGCATATTGCACGACACAAAGTGTCTACTGTTTTTTTTCCCGTGTCACAAACAAATAAATTTATAGCGACTATATCCTTTACAATATTATAATATTATTGTAGAATTAATATTATAGCGATACCTATGACACGATAAACAGCGCGAAGTCTATGTTACTGCAGACATTACTAAGGGAACAGCGTGAAAAAGTGTAAAAAAAAACCCGCGTACAATGAGATAAGATAGACCCTGTGTTTATGTGTATTATACTATTATATTGTTATATTGGTGGTTTGTTTAATTCATTTAATTATGATAAATTGATGATACTATTATAAATTATTATTACTATTTATAATACAATTACCATTATTTCTATAATTAGTTTTTACAATGTTGAAAATTTAAATATAGTGAATATATAATTTGAGTACCTACTAATTAATATTATATTTACAGGAAAATATCAAGTTGGTAATTCAAAATTATGTATTTCAAAATGGATAGGAGGCTATACAACATAAACCTGTTAGGCTTATCGTTCCTGTTTCTTTTCGGTGCATATCAAACAATAGGAAATATCCAAGTAAATATTTTATAAGCATTTTTTTCTGATTGCAAATATATTATGAGGAATAGTTTTTTTACAGTTAACATAATGTTCAATGTTCCATGGCGGTCATTGCCCATTAAAATTAGTGCAAAAGCCTGCAAGACATGCATGTGCTTAGTCTGCAAAATCAATATTATGAATATGTTTATAATAATAGATAATAATTAATAACAATCTTAATATCCAGTGATCAATTAAAAAAAAAAATTGTTACCTACTTAATTGAAAATTGTTTTATATTAATTAATATCGGCTATATTTTTTTTAGGAAACTTTACTGAAAAGTGTGCAAAATGAGGATCCTTCATTTACCGGCGATGGTTATACTAGTTTGTCAATTAGCTATTTTGTATTTGCAATGGCTAATTGGATTTCCCCATCAATTGTCAATTTCACGGGATGTAAGATAGCTATGTTTATAGGAGCAATTTGTTACACGTTTGTACTTGTTTACACAATATTATTATCATTTAAAATATACACTGACTTTGTATTTTAAATACTTACGTAAAATTGTACTGAATGTCACCATTGGGCTTAGTATGTTTTTAGTATCATTTCTCTGGCTGTCTTCATTTTTACTGTATCTTATGTCTGCGGTACAAGGTTTCGGTGCTGCAATTCTCTGGACAGGACAAGGAACATACTTAACACTAAACTCCGATTCATCTACAATGTCTAGAAACACGGGCATATTTTGGGCGCTATCGAATATGAGGTTTTAGTTTTAGTACACTTTAAATATTTTTGGTATCAAATACTTAGGTACCATTTCATAATTTATATACTATATTATATATAATTTCTATTTATGTTTAAGTATGGTTTTAGGAAATATATTTGTGTCTTTGGCACTTAACAATAAAAACGATTATGATGAACCAACCAGACAATTTATCTACATTGTGCTCATAGCTTCAAGTGTAGTTGGTACATTATTATTTTTACTTTTACGATCTCCTGTGAACTCAGTTGGAAATGTGAATGAACGAGTAGAAACTATAGGTTCTATTCAGGAAATCAAAAATACGATGTCGCTTTTTTTAACCAAAGAAATGCGTTTATTAAATATAACATTTTTTTTTACTGGTTAGTATAAACATTGTTTTCATATAATATATATATAACACTACACTATTTGTTATTTTTTCTGTGATTTTTGTACAGGTTTACATTTGTCATTCTATGCTAGTGTCTATAGTTCGAGTATTGGATTTACTAAAAGAATGGGTCCAATAGTACACAGCTTGTGGGATTATCTGGAATATTGATTGGCGTTGGCGAAATCCTAGGTTATAATTATAACATTAAACTATTACTTTGAAAAATCAAAATACATTCAAACTTTTGCAGGAGGTTTGATATTCAGTATTTTGGGTCAAAAGTCTTTTGAAAACAGCACTAACTCGAAAGGATTAAGTCATTCAGCAGTAGTTGTATTAGGTTTTATTGTAAATATCGTTGCATACGGTTTGATATTTATAAATTTACCGAACGACTCACCATTTGGTGATACAAATGCCAAATCATTTATTGATCCCAAGTAATGTATAAACCTATTTTTAACGTACATTATTAACATGAAATAATATGTATACGTATAGACGTAGTAAATACTTACTTAGTTACTTACAATTTTAGTCAGCACTTAGCACTTTTCTGCAGTTTTCTTTTGGGTTTTGGCGACAGTTGCTTCAATATCCAACTTGACAATATAATTGGGCTAAGGTATTCTGAAAATAGTGCTCCACCCATGGCCTTGTTCAATTTCATGCAGGTATTTGTTTTGTATTTAATAATACTACTTGTAATATTTATAAATAATATCGTTATTTTTATATTTATTGTATTTTAGTCAATAGCATCTTCTATAGGTTTTTACTATAGCAATTTTTTTGGAATGTACGTTCAACTAATATTATTGATGGCCTCATTAACTATGGCTACTTTGTCGTTCTTCAATGTGGATGAATTTACTAATAGACGGTGAGATTAGTTTTCGATCATTCAATATAAACGTGTTATTATGGTAGTCATAACTTATAAGGTGACACCTTACATAGACTTACTCTTCCGATGTTTTGTCATTTGTATTAAAAATTGAACCAATATTGGATTAGCACATTGAACTCTTCGTCGATTTGATTGATTTATTACTGAGTATGGAGTGACAATAAACAATTGTAAGCAATAAACATCAGACATATTATCCTTGATTGGCATATTGCATAGTATAATATTATAAACCCTCACAACATGGTTGATATTTACTACACATAACAAGCGAACATTATCTCCAAAATATCATTAAAAATACAAAAATTGCAACAATTTTTGGAGGTTTTTTTTAGAGTTCAGCCAAAATTGTTTGTCTAGTTTTTTTATAAATAAATATGTTCAGCCTAAATTCTATAGACTTAAATCACCTAAAATTATTATGAATTTATCATAGTTCGTGTAGGTTAAATAAATATATAGTAACAATAACAACATTTTAAGTACTCGCTTTTTTATTTATCCAATTACATTATATTATATTATTTTTTATAAATTAAAAATATGTATCTACAGAAATGTATTTATTTACAATTCATTGTTTGTTCATACTTTATAGATATTATGAAGAATTATAAGAGTTAAATGTTTGGCAAGTGAAATCATTTGACCAATTGTACGTCAAGTTATTCGTGTATTATTCTTTTCATGATTTGTAAAGTAATATATGATTTATATAATCTATAACTATAGCATGTACTTAATAAAAATAAAAATCTTACATTTTTCATACCAAAGATTAAGGTAATATTTCATAGAATTACTATAATGTATTATATTAATAAAATAAAATATGTTGATAAAATAATATATTTTAGATACTTAAAATTTCAATGTTATATGATAATCAATTTATCATTTAGACTTAGATTTAAAATAATATGTTATAGTGTTATACCTACGACAGAACAATATATTATGTATAGATACTTCAAATTTCAATGTTATATGACAGTTAAATTATCATTTTTAGATTTAAATTTTAAATTTTACGAACAATAGTACTTACCTATAATATAGTATTTGTGTAGTATATGCACTGTAAATAACTAGGCGTTTAATTCTCATTAAAAGTAACTATGTTGACTAGTCATTAATAGAAAAATTAAATATAAGGTTAATATAGGGAGTAAAATAGTTGTGTATATTTTATGATAAATTTAAAATTGAATGTTTTTATTTATAAGTTAATATTACTTAATAATGTATAACTATAAATATTTATATATTAAATCAAAGGTCTTGAAAATTGCAATTAATGTTTTTTTTATTTTTTACATTATATGTAGTCGGTTGTCTTATAAAGAGCAAAACGGTTTTAAATGCTTAACAATTGCATTCAAATATTCAATTGTTGGAAATATGAACAAATTATAACTGAATGCATACTATATGCGTATTATACAAAACAATGATATCTCGGTGAGAGAAAAATTGAAAATTAAATTGAATAGTTCCATTGCATTCATCGAGAATATTTCCATAAGAAACTATGTATTTTACTTTGAAAAATATTATATTTATGAAAATAAAACTACCAAAAACTACTAAACATAAAATGTCATTTTTCTCAAAATGGCATGGATGGAAATTACGGCGTATTTTCTTAGTATATAGGTATATTATAAATATATTATATACCTGTATTGTATAATTTATGCATTTCATAATATGTAGGATTACCTTTTCGTAAACAATATAATAATTATAACATTATAATATAATACCAGTGTCGACAAGATCTGCAGTACTCGTATGTATAGAGTGACTTAAACCAGTGGCGTATTTATAGGGAGATATGGAGGACAGATCCCCCTTGACCTTTTTTTTTTTTTTCATTTTTTGGAAAGTTAAGTTTTCTCATTAAAATAATGGAGCTCATATGAAACGATATAAGATAATACTGGACACTTGATAAGTATTTTAGTTCGACGCTAATGATTATTAATTAATTATTAGTAAATATTTGAATTTTTGTCTGAGGAATTACAGTCTATTTTTAAGGAGTAAATATAGGCAGCACGGAGAGTACTCGTGCACGAAGTGTGTACGTTGTAAATTACCATAAGTGCGCGTGCTACACTTATTAATTATTATAATTATTTATCTTAGACCTTATGGCTAATATGGCTTGTACTATGTCTATATAGCTACTCATAGACAGGCCCTGCGCATGAACTAAGAAGTCAGTTGATGGCCCTGTCTAAATTAGTAACATATTCATCGCGGTTCTACTGGTCAGTGACATACATAGAGGGCGCGATTTAGTGACTGAGTGACCAATGCACATGTTATTTATTATATTATTATATATATTGTTTTATTATGTTTAGTAATTTAGTCATAGACTAAGTAAGTAACTCAGTCAACAAAAAGTGTTTCAGATATTCTACCGCAACATTAACGTGCATTGTTCGTCTAATAGTGTGAGGCCCGTCGTCTGTGCTTGATTATAAATTTATAACCTAACTTTCACACACACGTCATGACACTTATGTAAATTTGACAGTTTGACATTGATTTTAAAATTTTCTTTTCATAATATTTTGTAAAAGGTATATAGCCCGAGTGCGTACTACAACCTGGCACAACTTATAAATAATAATTATATAGCACGACTCATGAGAGCATCCCAGTTCATTTCAAATTGCCCAGGGTGAGCTAATTCAACTGAATTACAAAGAAAAAAGTTATTTTTTTTAAGATTTATAATTCAAATATTTTTCATTGATATAAAATATAATGTTGAAATACCTATTTAAATATTTGAAATTACTTTTTTCATGGCCCCTTCGATTTTTCGGGTTCAAATGGATTACCTATATTAAGTATTATTACAATGTCGTTACACAAGTGACGTACTCACAACTTAAGCCTATAGGCCTAAGAGAAGTGTCTTTTGACGCAGCAGTATTTTCGATGCTTGCACCGTCGGGCGTCGGTGACTCGTCGCAGTAGTGTGTATAAAATGTGTGGACCGTGATTTCACTATTTCAGACACTTGTAACCGCGATTTATGGAACAAGAGTCAAGAGCCACGTCTGTATGGTCAACGCTACAGTTCATCCCAATTAATAATTAAGCACGTGTAAACAAATCTACTGTACCCTCCTTCATAGTACCACAGGTTAACGACCTTAGTAGTTGAATCCTTAACCCTAATAAAAAAAAAAATAATATATCTTTTATTACTGCTGTATACACAAACGTTAAAGTTCACGACAGACCTACCAAGGTGTCTGAGTTGCATTTATTGCAGCAAGTTACACCCAAAAGGAGTTGAACAATCACAATTTTTTTTATGAGTTGTCATTTTTTACGGCCAACGAAGTGCTCGGGATCAGCTAGCATATTATAACTTATAGTAATTTATGATTTCTGAGTTATAACTGCAATCGAATTTTGTAAACTTTTTAGTTTTTTTCTGATAGGTACAGTATTTGAAATACTTTTTTACTTATATAGGTATACTCTTATATATCACTAATTATTACTTATTAACTATATTAATTTGAATGTAATTTATAACTAATAGATAGCCAGATAGATGTGTGTTATCGAGATTATAATAATGTTCATTCATAAACACAGAATTGAAAAAATATTATTTTTGCTATTGAAATCTAAATCTACTAAATAAAAGTATTCCAAATACTTAGAAATATTATTATCATAAAGTATTCGAATACATATTCTGAATAATTTTTTAAGTATATACTTTTTATACAAATTTAAGAGAATACGTTTATCTAGGGCTGTATATGAGTTGATTTTTGATATTTTATTTTTTATGTCCAATAGTTAGCTCAAAAACTTGTGATTTTTACTTTTTGAATTTGAATTATTAAGTTTAGTAATTAAAAAAAGTGACTTTTAAAAAGGCACGGTTTAACTTACTAATTTCTACAATATTGATAATGGGTATTTTTACTCTCAACCCGCTGAATAAACCATATTATATTGAATATACCAAATCTAATTTTCATAAAATTTTTCATACTATTGATACCCCTTAAGTATATATTATAATAACAACTAATAAGTATAATAAATAGATTATAATCGAATCTAAATAGTCGGCTAATACAAATACTATTATATTATTGGTAGGGGTATATCTAAATAATGCATAATATATGAAGTCAACCGTTTTTGACCAATTGGTGCCAAATTCCGCATACCTATTATTTGGGATACCGAACAGGTTGTAAGTATATACATATAATATAAGCCACGGGTAACATCAATATTATATAATAGGCAATGTGAATTGCTGAAGCTTATAGAATCAAAAAAATACTCGTCGCTATAGTCGTAATGGCCCGTTGCTTTAGTCGCTTGTGATTATGCGAGCAGTATATTGTCGTGAGGTGCCTACTTAAAAGTAAAATGTAGGTAGGTATAAATGTAGTAAAATGTAGGTACTAGTTATAGAGAAGACAAAAATGTATTAGTTTTCTTCGAGTTTTCATCCCCTTTTTGAGAGAACCAAGCGGTTAGTTCGATTTATGGAGTTTTACTGTATGCTATAATTATATATAGTATTATCAATTATAATTCAGAATAAATAGATTTCTAGTGTTTTTACAATTTCTAATGTTTAGGTAATATTGTTATATTATGATTTATTTGAAATTACATATTTGAAAAATATTATATTATAATATAAAATATATTATATTTGAAAAATTTCACGGCAATTAAGACTTTCCGATATTAAATTTTAACAATAATAAATGAATTCAAAATAAGTAATACAAATAAAAAAGTAAATTCATTTTTTTTTATAAAAATTAAAAACAAACCTACCTATAAGTATAGTTAATGCCTGATATATAAATTATAAAATAGAAGTTAATGGTTAAAATAAATAAATAGGTATATAATTAAAAAAATATATTTAACATTAACTTGTAAGCTGTCTTAAGTTTTGAATGTTGCTATACCTATATTATAATTTATAATAACAATTTAAATAAAATATCTAGAAGGTTATATTGTAGGACGTAGGTTAACTTTGGATAACATTACTCGAATACGAAACAAAGCGATTGATATGTTTGTAAAAAAGATGCAATTCTAAATTAATAAAAAAATATGCCGACCAGATGTCTTAATTTTCATAAGTTATTTATTGTTTATTTATTTTTTATTTATTGTTTATTTTATACCTATACTTGATAATTAAGATTTATGAGCATCAAATAATTATTTTTTGGTCACATTGCAATTTCTTTGTGTAATATTTATAAATCGTGCAATAGATTTTTAAAAATATGAAAAAATATTCTTTAATGGATACCTATTGGCTATTATTAATGTTTTTGAAATAAAGATAAAAAATAAAAATTTCCAGACAGTAAGTAGTTCATATTGAAAATTCTAAAAAATAAGCACATTCAATTTTTTTTTAATTTTTTAAACCGCCATCCCTCTACCCAACTGCACCCCACTTCTCCTTTGAATACGATAGATATACGTTAGAATAATTACCTATGAACCTATATCTAGTATTTATATGGCTTTGCATATTTTTGTGTTGTATTTGAATAGAAGTGGTATTCGAGTGGCGACATCTACATCGACTAACCGGTTATTTATACATGATGATTATCCTTTCACGTATTTTTATTATTATGTATTTTTATTATTCTGAGTTGACGTGCGTTGCTGACCTACATAACGATAGTCCCATACTATAGACGGTTTAAAATTTTGGTTAGTTGATTAAAAATTATCATTCAAAAACATCACTAAATTTTAAATTTTATAAGAAATAATAATTATTAATTTGAGTTGATCGTTTAACGTTATGATATGTGCGCTGTACGGTTGTATATAAGTACTATTTATTATTAATTTATTTATTACATTCAAGTCGTCGTCAAATGCAATAAACCAGTGTCATTCAAAGTTTAATTTTCTTACGACTATAATAATATAACATCTGCAGGTGTTTAAAATGTCAATAAATGGCATTTGTGTAATTCAATAATTGGTATAGTTTGGTGGAGTTGTATCGAGCAAAGGTAGGTAAAAATGCATACGTTATTTAAATATATTATTATTATTTTTATCTTACTACATTATATTAATGATATTATTTGTATAGCCAAATTAAATATGTATAACTATTACGATTATGAATACCTACATTAAACTTAAAATTACGAAATATTGATTTATATTTTAGTGTAGGTACATATTGTGGCTTGACCTAGCTTAAGTCTAGACGAAAAATTACGTAAATTAATTATTCTGTACTCCTTATCAGCTAACACAATTTGGTATTTATTTAAAACTCGGCCTATACTACCGTCCACATGCATAATATTTAAAATGTACTATTATTATTATTATTATTTAATAGGTACATCTAATCTATTAAATATTAGTTTATTTACAAACCTTTTAGGTTCACTTAAATGTATAACTTCAGATTGCAATGACAGAATTTGTACTAAACTAACACACTTATTAATCAAACATTTTGTTATAATTTCTTAATTGCATAACCTAAGTATCACCCTAAAATCAGTTTATCAAACCTATAATTTCTATTACAATCATTAACTTACATTACCTTTTACTTATGTAACTAATCATTTTTATTTTCGTTCACATTTATGTATTTACATGCATTTATCGTTTGTTGGTATTTTTCTATTATTAAGTACCCAACTACCTTATTAATGCAGTTATACGAGGAAGATTTTTTGCTATTTAAATAAGAAGTTTTAAAAGCTAAAACATTGATTTAAATTTTTTAAAAGAACGGATATATTATATATTACTGTCATAATATATACCAACTATTTTTAATATAATATAAGTATCTGGGTGAAGTTGTAATCAGTTACATATTTTTTTTTCTAGTAGATACCTATTAACATGCATAATTAATTGATTTAAATACCCACAGTATTAAAATATACACAAATAATTATAATAATAAATATATATTATCAACACCTTTCAAAATTATACCTAACCTAACCGATGACGGTTTTAAAAATCATGTTTTAAATTTGATAGGAGCCACAAATGTACCTACTGATAGGTAGGTGAATGGTTATATTGTAGCAAGACTAATTAATTATCTTAGTTATACCGATAATTAATAATAATCATGCTATAGATGCTATACCATCGATATATTTCAATATATTTCAGTTGATGTCTGTTAGCCTATACTACTAAGAATATAATATATTATTGCTATTAAAGTATTTTATTTTACCATTAATAATACAATACCTATATCTTTTAGATACGTTGGTTAAAGTATATGGACTACTTATGAGAAACCTTGTTTTACATTTTCAATCCTTAGCTATCAAAATTAAAAATATAAAAAATATAAAATAATTTGAAAATGTTCTTGATTTTCGTGATTTTGATGAATTTTGTCTACATATAAACTTCAAATGAGGGGACGGAATGGCCAAGTGGAATAAGGCGTCGGTTCAGACGCGTACTGTCGCCGGATTAAATCTTGACCACGGGCGGCTCCTCTCTCTGGGCAGGCAAATATTTAGAGCAGAGAGTGGCCGCCACCCTAAGACCGGACATGGCAGAACCTACGGGTGCCCAATTTAAAATTCTGCCAAAACTAAAACACACGTGTTTACCAAACCCTACAGTACCCTCCCTCACAGTTGACAATGATATCATAATAATTAAAAGTAAATAATACTAATAATATAATAGGTAAGTTATATTCTTATAACATCAAAGTAATTCAACTCCTCAGAAGCGTTATTTGTATGCAATGATTTTCACTGAATTCAAATTTAACATATCCATTATTATTTATTATTATATTATTATTATTATTATTATTATTATTATTATTATTATTATTATTATTATTATGTTATTTTTTATACACCAAGGTACACTTATTGACACTTACTGAACAGCAGTCAGGGCGGTTATACGTCATAACATGCCCGCTATTCTTTTTTTTGTACCTATAATACTATACCTATTAGTATAATTTTACACATTTTTATCAAATCTAAAACCTAATAAAAATTGGGAACCCGTGTTTCTTTTTATCAGTGTTTGTTATTAAAAAAATTAAGTTGATTAAAATGTTTATTTTTATTGTATTTATATTATATAATTGAAGATAACCAGTCGGTGATTTTCGCATTCGACGTTGGGCGTTCCCTACTACAATCTGTGCCAAACTCAGTGTTTAATGGCTCACTGTTCAGTTTCATAATTTCAGTGATTTCTGATGGTTGTTTTGAAGTGGTTGTCCGGTCCACTTCCGCCGTTCGTAAATTTATATAAAACTTGGTACTTTGTGATATATGCCCATGTTTTATAATATCATAATTGTGTGTATGGTGGTTACAAGTGCCTACAATTCAAAATTGGTTAACGATATAATGTACCTATACTTTGATTTTTGTTATCCACAATATTATTAACTGTGAATATTGTATACACGATATCAATTACGATTCACGAACCCAAGGTAAACCAATATATTGTGTAATTTTTAATGATTCATCGAAAAACCAAATTTATGTATATATTAAGTTAAAAAATTACCTGACGATATAAACCGTTCAAGAACTATTACTATATACAATTACAAATCTATAAAATATAAATCTAGTCAAACTATAAAAAAATGTCTGTATTAGAACTTTATTATCTGACGTGTTACGTAAAATCAGCCCCTTCATTAATCAGAAAGAAGTGTATTGATACTTGGTATAGGTAGGTACGTGATATTAATTTGCTTGAGTTGCGTGTATCTACTAAACATAATGAACTGAATATTATATGGATCAGCTCATATTATGAACACATAATCTATAATAATTTGCAGTCTGTTTTTTTATCTTTCGAAGTATTTTGTTTACACAGATTGTTTTGGTTAAAATATAAACTATAGGTAAGTCACAAAAATGTTAATTGTCCTCGCAAGAATTAAATAGGTTAGGATACCTACCTATTTAATTATTGCAGTTGAAGTGCATCATTAGAGATAACAAGTTTAGATATTGCACTACATATTTATAGTGATTGTATAACAATTATTGAGTTAATTATAATAACTTCTAAGAATATTATCGCGAGATAGCCAACAAACAAGTACTACAATTCACAAAAGAAATTACTATAGATAATTTATTGTAAAAAAAAATATAGGTATTAATATGAAAACAAATCATTAATGTCATTATTCATATTATTATTACTAGAAAAAATTATTTCAGCCAAGTTAGCGGTCTTATTTTATTTAAAAAAATATATATATGTATAATATATATAATATATAATAAACATAATATAGTATAATGTTCAATATTGTTGGTTTGTATTTAATTTAATTATAATAAAACATTGATGTAACACTAAGTTATTACTATTTATAATACAATTACCATTATTTCTAGAATTAGTTTTTACAACGTTGAAATTTAGTGAATATATAATTTAAGTACCTACTAATTAATATTTTATTTACAGAAAATACTGAAAATATCAAGTCAGTAGTTCAAAAATATATAAATCAAAATGGATAAGAGGCTATACAACATTAGCCTGTTAGGCTTATCCTTCCTGTTTCTTTTCGCTGCATATCAAACAATAGGAAATATCGAAGTAAATATTTTACAAACATTTTTTCTGATTGAGAATATATTATTAGAAATAGATTTTTTTGCAGTTAACATAATGTTCAATGTTCCATGGCGGTCATTGCCCATTAAAATTAGTGCAAAAGCCTGCAAGACATGCATGTGCTTAGTCTGCAAAATCAATATTATGAATATGTTTATAATAATAGATAATAATTAATAACAGTCTTAATATCCAGTGATCAATTAAAAAAAAAATTGTTACCTACTTAATTAAAAATTGTTTTATATTAATTAATATCGGCTATATTTTTTTTAGGAAACTTTACTGAAAAGTGTGCAAAATGAGGATCCTTCATTTACCGGCGATGGTTATACTAGTTTGGCAATTAGCTATTTTGTATTTGCAATAGCTAATTGGATTTCCCCATCAATTGTCAATTTCACGGGATGTAAGATAGCTATGATTATAGGAGCAATTTGTTACACGTTTGTACTTGTTTACACAATATTATTATCATTTAAAATATACACTGACTTTGTATTTTAAATACTTACGTAAAATTGAACTGAATATCACCATTGGGCTTAGTATGTTTTTAGTATCATTTCTGTGGCTGTCTTCATTTTTACTGTATCTTATGTCTGCGGTACAAGGTTTCGGTGCTGCAATTCTCTGGACAGGACAAGGAACATACATAACACTAAACTCCGATTCATCTACAATGTCTAGAAACACGGGCATATTTTGGGCGCTATCGAATATAAGGTTTTAGTTTTAGTACACTTTATATATTTTTGGTATCAAATACTTAGGTACCAATTTATAATTTATATATTATATTATACATAATTTCTGTTTATGTTTAAGTATGGTTTTAGGAAATACATTTGTGTCTTTGGCACTTAACGATAAAAACGATTTTGATGAACCAACCAGACAATTTATCTACATTGTGCTCATATCTTCAAGTGTACTTGGTACATTATTATTCTTATTTTTACGATCTCCTGTGAACTCAGCTGGAACTGTGAATGAACGAGTGAACACTATAGGTTCTATTCAGGAAATCAAAAATACGATGTCGCTTTTTTTAACCAAAGAAATGCGTTTATTAAATATATCATTTTTTTTTACTGGTTAGTATAAACATTGTTTTCATATAATATATATAACACTACACTATTTGTTATTTTTTCTGGGATTTTTGTACAGGCTTACATTTGTCATTCTATGCTAGTGTCTATAGTTCGAGTATTGGATTTACTAAAAGAATGGGGTCCAATAGTAAACAGCTTGTGGGATTATCTGGAATATTGATTGGCGTTGGCGAAATCCTAGGTTATAACATTAAACTATTACTTTGAAAAATCAAAATACATTCAAGCTTTTGTAGGAGGTTTGATATTCAGTATTTTGGGTCAAAAGTCTTTTGATAACAGCACTAACTCGAAAGGATTAAGTCATTCAGCAGTAATTGTATTAGGTTTTATTGTAAATATCGTTGCATACGGTTTGATATTTATAAATTTACCGAACGACTCACCATTTGGTGATACAAATGCCAAATCATTTATTGATCCCAAGTAATGTATAAACCTATTTTGAACATACATTATTAACATGAAATAATATGTATACGTATAGACGTAGTAAATACTTACTTAGTTACTTACAATTTTAGCCAGCACTTAGCACTTTTCTGCAGTTTTCTTTTGGGTTTTGGCGACAGTTGCTTCAATAACGAACTTTACAATATAATTGGACTAAGGTATTCTGAAAATAGTGCTCCACCCATGGCCTTGTTCAATTTCATGCAGGTATTTGTTTTGTATTTAATAATATTAGTTGTAATATTTATAAATAATATCTCTAATGTTTTATTGTATTTTAGTCAGTAGCAGCTGCTGTAAGTTTTTACTATAGCAATTATTTTGGAATATATGTCCAACTAATATTATTGATGGCCTCATTAACTATGGCTACTTTGTCGTTCTTCATTGTGGATGAATCTACTTATAAACGGTGAGATTAGTTTTCTATCATTCAATATAAACGTGTTATTATGATTTATGGCAGTCATAACTTATAAGGTGACACCTTACATAGACTTAGGTAATCTTCCGATATTTTGTCATTTGCATTAAAAATTGAAGCTTTGTTGGATATTTCCGATATTGGACTTTAGTCCCTTGATCGATTTGATTGATCTATTACCAATTATAAATAATAAAATATTTTCTGTGAGTTAACTGAGTTAACTGTATTATTATGTTACTCTAGTACTACAGTACTGTATGTTTAACATGTTTTAAAATTTAGTTAGTATTTTAGTGTTTAATATTTTATAAATGTATGGATTATGAAAAACCTAACCACTTGATCACAGATAATAGTTTCATATTTCAATTACCTAATTAAGTCAATTAACTTGTTGATCAATGACCTATAATCCGTATGGTGAAGGTCAAAGAAAAGTTTTTGGTATGTCTTGCAAAATACAAATGATAGACGGTCATTGAGGTTAAATTATTAGAAGATTTTTTAATAGCGAGACTGCCCCAACTCGTAATAGTTTTAGAATATCAAACATTGCATAATATGGTGCACCAGAGGCGTAGCTAGACCATATTTGATAGGTAGGTCAATATTAACAAACTTTGATTTAATCAAAATTAATTATATATAAACAGTTATAAAAAAATGAATAATTCAATTAGGTACCAATACGGCAATTTTATTTGATAGCTACGCTACTAATCAATATCTCTAAAAATAATCGTCATTAAGGTCAAATAATTTTTTGTGATTACTTTTAGTAGATATTCTCACTAATTTATCTATTCAAAATTATTGATAAATATATACATTTTAAAACGGAAACTGATAACCACGAGTTTATCCATTGTTTAAGCTAATATTTATCTTAAAATTTTCTAATAATATAAATCTCTTGTTGCGTACAAATGGGTTATTAATCTATAATTCATAATAGTTTAAAGTAAAATTATGTGGAAATAAAGTGTTATAAATGTGTTATCTTTTTTTATTAGCTTTCTCTGTATTAGTGTATAACTATACAGTTATTAGTACAGTTTAAAAAAAAAATATGTTTGCTGTTTTGTATTGGGTTATTATTGAAACCAAAAATTAATAACTATAACCATTGATTATAAATACTATAGATCGCTTACTGGCCCGTATTTACGCGACACGAAATAATAAGTATTTATAATCAATGTTATAACTTATAAAAAACAGTTTGTGAGTAACGAGTATAATGTAATGACAACGAACAGTTGTCAGAGATAAACATAAGACATATTATCCATGATTGGCATAATATTACACAGTGTATTATTATGACCCATAATATCATTCATTTAGCCAAAATTGTTTTTCCAGTTTTTTTATAAATCTTAAATTCTATAGACCTAATCAGCTACAATTATTATGAATTTATCATAGATTGTATTAGATTAAATAAATATATAGTACCTAGGTATCAATAACAACATTTTAAGTACTCGCTATTTTATTTAACATTTAAAATTTTAATTATATATTATACTAGCTGATCCCGTGCACTTCGTTACCCGTTAAATGTACCAAATCTATATGACTTAAACTTTGTTCAATTCGTTATTTAATATTCGGTGTATGGTGTTCAAAATTTATCTTAACTTTTCCGTAGCCAGAAATAAAAATTCTGATTCACAGCACTATATTATCAGGTAGGCAATCTACCTGCGGTAGATCGCGGACCCCGTACTGTTTGTACGTAAGTGTATGATTTAACTCTAAAGTATCAAAGTTATACCAAGTTTGTCGTATTCCACCTATGGTGGATTAATATAATCAATTAATACAAAATCCTAACCTAACCTAACTGTACTAATATCAGCTGAATAAAAAAATAAAAACAATTTTAAAAACACCATACACCGAATATTAATTAACGAATTTAACAAAGTTTGAGTCGTATAGAGTATTGGTACAATTAAAGGGCAACAAAGTACACAGGATCAGCAAGTTTTGCATAAATTAAAAATATTTATCTACAGAAATGTATTTATTTGTTCTACTTATTTACAATTCATTGTTTGTTTATACTTTACAGATATTATGAAGAATTATAAAAGTTAAATGTTTGTCAAGTGAAATCTTTTGACCCATTGTACGTCAAGTTATTCGTGTATTATTCCTTTCATGATTTGTAAAGTAATATATGACTTATATAATCTATAACTATAGCATGTACCTAATAAATATAAAAATCTCACATTTGTCATCCTAAAAATGTAGGTATTATTTCATAGAATTACTACCTATAATTTATTATATTAATAAAACAAAATATGTCGATAAAATAATATGTGTTATACCTACGAATTACGATAGAACAATATATTATGTATAGATACTTCAAATTTCAATGTTATATGACAGTTAAATTATCATTTTTAGGTTTAAATTTTAAATTTTACTAAAAATAGTACTTACCTATATATTGTTTGTGTAGTATATGTACTATAAATAACTAGTCGTTTAATTATTCTTAAAAGTAACTATATTGACTATAGTCATTAATAGATAAATTAAATATTAGGTTAATATAAGGAGCAAAATAGTATACATTTTATGGTAAATTTAAAATTGGATGTTTTTATTTATAAGTTAATAATGTACAACTATTAATATCTATATATTAAATCAAAGGTCTTGAAAAAAATTGCAATTAATGTTTTTTTTTTATTTCTTTACATTAAAAGTAGTTGATCGCCTTATAAAGAGCGAAACGATTTTAAATGGTAATTTAAAATTTTATACATTATATGAACACACTAAAATACAAAGCACAACTGACAATTGTAGAATTGTACAAGAATAAGATTGTCGGTACATTTTTCACTAAACTTTTTTTACGGGACTTTTTTTTTTCGATTACCGTATTATGTTTAGGACTTGTATAGGCAACACGTTGTACACATTCTTATCAATGTCTGGCTAGGTCAATAATAATATTATTAATGATTAGTATTTAGTGGCTAGTTTTAGACTTTTTGGTTTACAGACATTTTGTAATCTCTATACCTACTCTATTGTCTAACTCATAGTCTCATAGTTGAATAGTTCAAACACGAGTGACACAACACATAAGTAAGTAGTTGTCTGAGGTCTCTAAAATGTTAAATATTTTCTGAAAGTAACTTAATGATCTACTGTTACTGTTTTTAGTTTACACAAATACACATTGTATTATATCATGGTTTTCAAAACTGAAATATAATAATATGATGTAGGTACCTATGAGGAACTAGGAAGTCGAGCCAATGTATTGAAAATTTTTGAGAACTCAATTAGAAGTTGATTTTCTTTAAGACAATTCTACAGAACAAGTATACATTATAAATATTGCAATTCAAGTTATAAAAACATTAATATTAAAGTGAATACTAAAACTTAAAGGTAAGAATATTATTGTGGGCACCTCATGATATTTTATTGATTTATTAATTTAATAGTGAGTTATCTGTATGATACTATTACTACCTTAGATCATATACTATGGATGGAGCTATCCGTATAATTGCCATAGCACCGAATTGTGTCCAACATCATCCCCACCACCTTCAAAATTTTACGGTACACAATACTAATGCGCATGCCCAAAAGTCAGTAATCAGTATCAAAAATGCCAACTGATTACACATTTTTAATAACTAGTAACTACTATTCTGATTTCTGAATAATGTCCATGCATAAAAAATATTAATTAACATTTTAACAATATTTATTAACCTTACATTTTACCTTTACTTTTTACAATAGTACACAATATTTAAATTAATCTTAATTACATAAATATATCCAATTAGTAATTAGTTAGTACTTGCCACTTGGTAGCAAATTTAATAAGTTGACAAAATTCAAAAATTTGATTTTAAACGTTTAAATATTTAAATTCAATGTTATCAATAAGTTGACAGTATGTCACTATGACAGTATCATTCACATATATTTCTGAGCATGCGCATTAGTGTTGTGTACCGTGAAATTTTGAAGGTGGTGGGGATGATGCTGGACACAATTCGGTATACGGATAGCTCCATCCATAGTATATGATCTAAGATTACTACATTATATTGTCTGATATCATTATTTTATATAGTTATATTATAATATATCTAATTGTGTGTGTAGAATTATATTTGTGTCCAAAGGCCTCAGCCAGTTAAGTCATAATAAATAATAAATAACTAGGTATGTTAAATAAATTATATTAGGTACTTAAAATACCCATAACTTGCTTTAAAAATAAAATATAAATAAATATACCTGTAAGGTTCTTTAGAAAATATTTTTACTATATGTTTATTTAAGCTAACATTACAAAATTGGATCTGCTCTACATAAATTTGTTATGTTGCTCATAGGTCAGAGATAAAACAAATAGTGCACTGACATATTTTTAACAAATTTTTAATTTGTAGGTAATACATTGCGGAACCACTGGAACCAGTATCCACTTTTAGTAGCACGGAGCATTTGAACATATTTAAATTTCAAAGAACACATAACAAGTTTGGAAATTCAGTGTTCTGACAATTGGATGTGATTCATTTTGGAACATACCTGGTAACTCCACGACACAAAATACTAAATAAAATTCTATTGAAGTATGCAATTATGTGAAAATTGTAAACATAAATTTAGGTACAAAACCTTAATACTAAATTTTTTTTTAAAATATAGTCAGTTGTCCTAAGGGAGTGGGCGGGGGAGAAAAAGGGGACAAGTGCTCAAGGACATCCATCAATTTAGTGAGTGTCATAAAAACAAATGATAAAAAGAAAAATTTGAAAGAATTATTTTCAATTTTATACTGTAATACCGAAGAAGAGTGCCTATCAAATTTTTATATTATTATACTATTAACTATTAAGTATACAATTATGTAAATAATGAATTACATAAATACATACTTGCATGCCTATAATAATGTATAAATATCATTATTACCAAAAGATAGAATATTATTGATACATTATTAATGATGATATAATATGATTATAAATTATAACTTTGTAGGTGCTATACCTTTAGATTGTAAGTACCATAACAACCTACCATAGATTTGTTTTTATATTACAACAAAATGTTCTTGTGTTTATAAATATTAAAAAAATTCCAAAATATTTTGAACATTTTAATGAATAGTTTATTTTTTAGAGTTACACCAAAACACAAAATCGATTTTTCAAAAACTGCTTTTGTGTAAAAATTTCAGTTTTTCCTTAATTGTTGATTTATTTTTCTTGATGTTTTTCAAAAGTTCTGGGAATTTTTAACTTTTGACCCTCCAAATTATTAACTAGATTCTCTTTAATACCAGAATGAACTTTATATAACAGAATATAATTCCAATATAATTTTAAATATGTGGCTTGGTGTGGCGCAGCATGTCCACTCAACTGCGGAAACACATTAATTGTACGTAACGGCCAGCGTTGCTAGTTCCCGGATGGGTGCCCAACCAGGATTTTTAGCAACAAATCCTTGTCACACATACAAAAATATGTTTTCAACCATTCCTCCTTACTATAGTTGAAATTTAAATTTAGATATAACAATAATAATGACACTGTTTAACACTTAAACTATAATAGCCTATACCAGTGGTGTTCTACAGATTCTGAAAATTTTAAAATTGTATTCATTACAATCATATTTTCAAATTCCTGATATTTTTTGTACATACTACTTGAAGAGTGTCCTGTGGCGGTACAAACATCTATTTTTAAAATGAGAACATCACCCTCTTCTACTGTAAATCATTTGCAGGGTAATTTTCTTGAAAATGTTGATGTATCTAAATTAAAATTTTAATAAGTAGTTTCTGAGATATTAAAATGTTTGTACTAAGGATAATAAATACCTTAAATATGGTTTTATAAAAATATAAGCTATATGTAATATTAGATGTAGTATCCATTATACTTGATCATCTTTACAGGTTATTTATATTGATGGATCAATATCAATCACTAAAATGTTCAAATCATTTAAGTCCATTACCATAGACATATTGTCCTTTGTACTTATACACAGTGCTCGAATTGGGGGGGGACGCGGGCGGACGGAGTCCGCTTTCATTTTTTTCATAGATTTCAGCGTCCCCCTTCATTTAATTAAGCGGGGAACGCTAAAAACGAGTCCCGCTCTGACCCCTGGGGATGCTTACTTTTGAACGGTGTATTTGGATTTATTTTGTTTCGGTTATTATTACCGCCGCGGTGGTTTCATTGGTTTGTACACTACCACGATTAAAGATATTATGTCTACCTTATCTCTATTATCTGCAAGTGTAATAATTTTGAAGTGATTTCGGTTGTATTGCCACCGTATACGTGTTTCTACATTCTACTTTTGAGAACTTTTTGTTTAATTTTCACAACGGGTTACTTTACAATTTATTAGCTATGGAACGGTGTTTTTTGAACTAAAACCAGCGTCCGTCCTCAATTTTTTTTCCAATTCGAGCACTGCTTATACACAAAGCTATATAACTCAAAAACTACTCGTTCGAATCCTGTATAACTAATCAGTTGACGTTATTTCGGTTTGTTTTTATTTTTAATTCGCCCTTGATAAAATGCACATATTGTCGATCAATTTTTGGAATTGTAATTTTTTTGTTTATCAAAATGTTGTTCACCTCCACTCTTCTATTATTCGTTAACTGTTTAATATGGATTTAAGTTTAATAATAATTTATACGTGGAGATATTTTCGGCAATTTTGCTTTCCACGCAGAATTAATTTCAGCCGAAGTCATAACATTATAACAATAACGGTTCATATGCATGTATACAATATGATATATATAGTTAGTAATTAGGTAGTTACCTAAAATAAAATTTGTGTATTGTAAATACCTACATTCAATTTGCATACCTCCCTTTTTTTGTCAAACGAATTTGTGCAACTCAAAGTTTAGTGAAACTATTTCAAATATACACGTAGGTACCTATACGTGATGTTCGTGTAAACATCGTTTTGCATAATATTATTCTTCTCTATAGCCGAATAGATTAGGTACTAGCTGTTATCGATGACTCAATTTTAATACAGCCTATAAGTGCGAATTTAAACTGTATAGTGCTTACGCACAACACGCATAACCATAATTTTATTAACCATGAAGGTATTATAATTATAACTTTTATGCATGCTTATAATAATAGCCAAACTGCAGTACAAAGTCATCATTCATCATTAATTTAATATAAATTTACTTTTTTATTTTAAATCTCAATTTCCTAAAAATAAAGAATTGATTTCATTGGATAAAAATTAAAAACCATTCCCGTCATTCAATATTTAAAAAAATTGAATAATATTATTTTCTGAGTGCGGTTTTTGCTGGCATTCTCTTTTTCGGTTTCCTTTCAACAGGTGTTTTTGCCCATATTCAAAGGTCACTTTCGAAGATTCCGAAACTACAGTGGTCAATCCACCGCTGCAGCAGTACTGCAGTAGTCGGCCACATATGGAAAGCCCTTAAGTTCAACTTGTTTCTAAAACGGTGTCAGGCTGCATAGTGCACTGTCTACAGCATCATCTAGGAAAACCGCGAAAACGAAAAAATCTGTCGAACCAAATGCACTAACTGTTCATTATTCTTCTTCTCAAAATCATACACAAAATCGTTGATTATTTTTTCAACTACTGTACCTATAAACGGCTAAGAAACGGCCTAATATCAGCAAATTAATTAATTTATTTCTTCTACCAAATCTGGTCGAACAATTTATTTAAAAAATGTGTTCTATAAATATTTGATAATGGTCCTTAGATATTGGACAATACATTTCCTAGTATTTAGCCATTACGTAAACACTATTGTATCGTGCGTTAAAAAACAATGGAACTAAAAACCAACATGAATTGTATAAGTGTTGAACTAGACTCGATCTCCACGCCCACATGTTTTGTTGTTGTTATTGTTATTATAAATAATCAGATGCGACAGAAATAACATAAAACATAAACATATTCTTAACCTTTTGCCATATATAGTCATATAGATACTAGAATTTGAAAAATAAAAATAAAATTGTCTGGATTCTTATACTTTATTATTAAGTACTATATTATGATTTAAATGTGTAGTTATATTATAACCTATAAAATCTGAACACTTAACGAGCCATGAGAGTTTTTACCGTAAGACATGTTTTTGAACAAAATAATTGGTTGCCCCTCGTGCAACAAATATTGCACAGTTTAGTCGAAATTCTGAATTTAGGTAGGTGCTTTAACAATTATGAACTAAAAAAAAAAATGTTGTCAAGTAGGTGTACAGTAGGTTATTAGTGTATTGCTGTAATGGATGGTGTTAAATTTGAATTTAATGATATAATATCATTAAATAGCTACGAAAAACGATTCTGAGCGAAGACAGTCTATGATATATTCTTATAAGTATATTTGATAATATCATTGTAAAAAAAGTAATTCATTTAATAATTCACATGGGGCCTTGTTTTAAATTTTTAAGTCTTAGCTATAAAAGATGAACATTTTCTAAATTTTTTAATCACAAAATCATTTTTAAATTTGATAAATGTTGCCTAAGTTAGAACTTTAAATGCTTACAAAAAAAATGTGTGCCTATGTATTTTTAATATTTTTCAACTGCTTTTGTAACAATATATCCGGAAACTTGTATTAAATTATCACGCTTTTTTACACAACAAAGGAATTACAGTCTATTTTTAAGGAGTAAATATAGGCAGCACGGAGAGTACTCGTGTACGATGTGTGTACGTTGTAAACTACCATAAGTGCGCGTGCTACACTTATTAATTATTATAATTATTTATCTTAGACCTTATGGCTAATATGGCTATATAGCTACTCATAGACAGGCCCTGCGCATGAACTAAGAAGTTAGTTGATGGCCCTGTCTAAATTAGTAACATATTCGTCGCGGTCACCGGTCAGTGACATATATAGAGGGCGCGATTTAGTGACTGAGTGACCGATGCACATGTTATTTATTATATTATTATATATTATATATATTGTTTTATTATGTTTAGTAATTTAGTCATAGACTAAGTAAGTAACTCAGTCAACAAAAAGTGTTTCCGATATTTTACCGCAACATTAACGTGCATTATTCGTCTAATAGTGTGAGGCCCGTCGTCTGTGCTTGATTATAAATTTATAACCTAACTTTCACACACACGTCATGACACTTATGTAACTTTGACAGTTTGACATTGATTTTAAAATTTTCTTTTCATAATATTTTGTAAAAGGTATATAGCCCGAGTGCGTACTACAACCTGGCACAACTTATCAATAATAATTATATAGCACGACTCATGAGAGCATCCCAGTTCATTTCAAATTGCCCAGGGTGAGCTAATTCAACTGAATTACAAAGAAAAAAGTTATTTTTTTTAAGATTTATAATTCAAATATTTTTCATTGATATAAAATATAATGTTGAAATACCTATTTAAATATTTGAAATGACTTTTTTCATGGCCCCTTCGATTTTTCGGGTTCAAATGGATTACCTATATTAAGTATTATTACAATGTCGTTACACAAGTGACGTACTCACAACTTAAGCCTATAGGCCTAAGAGAAGTGTTTTTTGACGCAGCAGTATTTTCGATGCTTGCACCGTCGGGCGTCGGTGACTCGTCACAGTAGTGTGTATAAAATGTGTGGACCGTGATTTCACTATTTCAGACACCCGTAACCGCGTTTTATGGAACAAGAGTCAAGAACCACGTCTGTTTGGTCAACGTTGCAGTTCATCACAATTAATATTTTTAACATATTCATTATATGTATTACTACTTATTAGCCATTAGGCCTCGTAAATGATTACATAGAAAGTCGTTAAAATATAAGATGCATGCAAAAATGCATTCAAATTACATCAAATATATGCACGATAAAAGTTATGTGCATACAAATAATATATAGGTAAATAACTAATATTTTATAATAATTTAAGTAAAATGTTACGTTTTATATACCTATATACTAACATACCCAACATAATAATATTACACAATATTCATCAAGATATTTAGATATCATATAAATTATAAACCATTCACAAAAACAAGTATCAGCCAAACGTATAATTTTTTAGTGTCACTTGCATAATAATAATATATTGAGGTACAACTGCAGTTAGGTAGGTATACAATTATAATGTCGGGAGATGGAGTGGCCGATCGGACTAAGGCGTCAGTTTCAATGCGTACCGCTGCCGGTTCGAACCTCGGTCACGGGCGGCACTTCTTTCCGGGCAGACATATTTTGTCTGGAAAGAGAGACCGCCATCCCCCGATCGGGCATGGCCGATACCTACGAGTGCCCAAATCAAAAATTCTGCCAATACAAACACATGTGTAAACAAATCTACAGCTAGTACCCTTCTCCACAGTACCACAGGCTAATGACCTCAATAGTTGAAGCCTTAACTCTAAAAAAAAAACATGTCTTTTATTACTGCTGTATATACAAACGTTAAAGTTCAAGACAGACCTACGTTTCGGTAGTAAAATAAAAATAATCGTCTGAAAAAGAAAACGTTTCTGTGATAAAATAATCGTCAACAAAAAAAAAAAAAAAAAATGAAAACAAAAAGCGTTTCGGTAATGTATAATAATCGTCAAAGTCAACAAAAAAAAACCGTTTCCGTACGTATAATAATAATAATAATATAATAATCGTTACTCCGCACTTGAATTGTTGGGTCGGTCTCTCTCGCAGACGTCTTCCGTGCGTACAAATGTACAATACTGTACACATACAATATACATACATACAATAATAATAAATACAAGCAAAAAAACATCACTCCCACTTGTTGCACACACGTCGATCGTAAATAATCGTCAGCCCGCGGTCCCACGGTGTACAAAATCTATTTTTTTATTTTCCGCGCACCTCGGGTTGTGACACGTCGGGGCCGTATAAGTATGCGTATACGTATCAACTGTGTATTACGGTGTATTATATGTATATAATAATAGTATTGTGCATAATAAATATATCGTGTGCAAGGGGGAGACCGGGAAAGCCGCGTTAGTGTGTTACAATCCGTGCACGCCGGCCTGTCGTCACCATATTACAACGAAACAAAAAAAACAAAATCGTTTTAAAACGGCTGAGGCGTCATAAAAATGATATGTATACCGTGCGCTGCGCGGTGTACACTTTCGACCGAATAAGAGCGCTTTAATTGGCTCAAATGTTGATAAAGTCGATATTAATATATTTTATATTATATTATTATTACGTCGGGAGCGTATAATACGCATCATGGGGACCCATTACCCGTATAATAATATATGCGCATGATGTATGTACCCACAGGCCTGCAGTGCAGCGGGCGGCGAGTGTGAGTGGGTTCGAGCACCATATTAATATTATTATATTATTACTATATATTGCTTTTACGTATTGTTACGACTTGTGGCGGTGATGTACGAGCGCACAAATCACGGTTTGTCAATAATAATATTAACATTATACATTACGGTTATGATCAACGCGTTAAGTGACCCATCAAACGACACTTCAATTTCCAAGGGCCCTGTCGTCATTAAACGACCGAGGGGATGTGAACTCTCCGGCCAAAATACACTAAGCACCGCTTTTATACCATATCATACTATAACAATATAATGATATATATTCATTCTAATATACACATTGAAAATGGTTTATATTAACGCAGACAACTTTTTTATGTTTACGCACAGCGCCGACGCTAGCATAATAATATAATACAATAATACATAGATACAGATACGTATTTTCTTTTTTCTTTTTTTTTGGGGGGGAGGAGGCCATCGATCCGAGTGAGCGGCACTTTTTTTTCAATAAACGTACGATATGTTCATGTTTGGGCTTGTATAATAATATGTATTAGTATATAATTAAAAAATATAAATATATCATATTTATGTTTATAAATCGCACGGTTGAGCGTAAAGTCATCCTATTATAAATGCGACTATTGAAACATATCTTGGTGGCACTGAAGCGCATATAGTTATAGCGGCGGATTGCATACTAATTTCTTATTAAATTTTATTTTCATAATTTTTTGTTTTATGTATAGGTACACTACCAAATCGGTTCTATCTAGATTATGAACGCGAACGACCGATAATGGTGTGGAAAAATCGTATTGCGATCGACCTATTTATTCAATTAAAGATGATCGACTGGTTTCTATGGACCACTGCAGACGTAGATTATACTACGTGTTGCGTTTTAGTCGAGCAAACGATTCGGAACGGACCGACGGAATAATAATTGAGCTATTGCGGTTTTATCCGTGTGCACTTTACCCGAGCAATTGTTTCCACGTTTTTGTTTTCTTTCCACAGTATAACTGTATAAATGCCATAGGTATTGGCGCAAGATGAAAATAATACACTCAGTTTCAAACTTATCATTATTATTTACACCTATAAGTTGTTTATCTTACAGTTTCTTAAGTACAGCTACGCTGGTATATACCTATCCTATAATATTATAGTTACACATAATCATGTAACCATGGAACAGACGTGCGCGGGCTGCTGTGCAGTCGATAGGTATATCGGTGCATATTATATGTTAGGCACTTTGACGCACTTATATATTATTATATTATTATCTGATAACATATTATCTGGTGGTCAGCGTAACGTAAAAAAACATTATTTGTATGTATAGGTGTAATTATCGATTATAATGTGTGAATAATAATATATATAGGTATCGTTTTGTCGTTTTGATCATTGATTGCGAGTATATAACAACTGCAGTATATACCTAATAATGCATATTTTGATCCTCAACCCTATACTAGCAGGATTACGAACGTACTTCTCAGTACAGGTACATGACGTGTTGCACTAATATTAACTATTAAAACTTGGAAAATAAATAAATAACAATAATCGTTTACGAAATGGTTCATGTAACGGTTAGATTAGGATGCTATATATATATATATAATAACTTACATGTATAGGTAATAATATTGAGTACGCATAGGGTAGAAATGAAAGATAATTTGTTAGTTTTGTAAAAAGTCAAGTGAAAAAATCTTTATTTTATTTCCGAAATCAAAAAGGCTTACAATAAGATTTAAAATGTATTAAAACTATGTAGGTTCAATTTTGTTTACGAGCGTGGGTTGTGAACCGTTATTTTTTCAGAAAATCGTTTAGGGTGGACATTATCTATAGTATTATATACTACGATCGTAACGATCATTACGATAATAGACACCAATACACTTACACTGTGTAATAAATATATATAAAATGTATTGTAGGCCAACCCCTGTAATTAGGTCACAAAAAGGTTGCCGTTATCCTCTACACGTGGACTCATGTCCTTAAATATATCTCATGGGATGTCGTAAACTCATATACATTATTATTACGTATAATATAACTATTATACAGTATTATATTATTATGTAGGTAGGTACTGTAAAGGATATCGTGTGTCAATTTACGATAAATAGATAACGTTAAACACATTTAATGTCATAATATTTATTGTTAATCTTATTTATAATAATGCATAATATTATATTACATGGACATATGGTTAGGTTAGGTTATATACTATATTTAAATTCTACATATAAGACTACAAAATTGTGTTAACAATATATATAAATTAAAATAACCATATATAATAGGTATAGTATTATGTAGATATTATATAGCAGCGTGTTGGATAGTAAGTACCGAAAGTAACGCGTTACTCTAAGTCTGTTACCACTTACCAAGTTACTTTTTTCATTTTTGTAATGCATTGCTTCATTTGGTTAGAACTGCTTCCATTTAACGAAAATGTAATGGAAATGTAGTTTGATAAAGACATTTTTATACTGGTATATTGGGTATCACAAATCTAAAATTAAGTAGAAATTCAAAACATTCCACTATATAACCTACTTATATTGTAATTTTGACTTTGGTAAAAATAAATCGTTTTTACCGGGTTGATAAATTGCAATCAATTCTCGTTATAGTATAATTCAAAATAAACGCGATGCGACAACGTATACACTGGAAACCTGTACAAAATATTAACTACACAGCATAGTGACTTCCCTGGATTCTTTAAACTGAACTAAGTAATGTACTAAAATTATACTCCGTTCGTTGTACACGTTTACCATTAACACGTGGATTAGAATAAAAAACGAATGAAGGTTTTTTTTTTTGTGCAAATTTTAAACACTTTTGGTCACACGTTGTAAAATTGCAAAGGCCAACGAGATTTACGACTAGACGACTGACCCGATTTTTTTTTTACACTTATGCAATCTCCTATTAATTTTTTCATTCATTTAAACCAAAATCGTTGCAGATGTCTGTCGTCTGCGTGTACATGCCGCCACCGAATTAATATATATATAATATATTACATTAATATGTATTATACACACACACACAAAATATCCGCTCTCCCGCGCCGCCTGTACCGGATCCCATGTAATAATAATAATCTAGTCTGATGATGATAATAATAATAATAACGACGACGCAACTGTTATTCCGCTCCCACGGGAGACGGGGCCAAAAGTTTTGTTCTAGCAATATAACTAATGACAGTGTGGCGGTTCACACCACGGTCCTGTATATCATATTATATTATTATGTTTATAAATGACGTAAGCTGCTAATCGAAAAACACAGGCGCGCGCGCGACCAGCTGATTAATGCGTGAAAACTATATGCTATAATATTATATTTTGTCAACAACCCAAAACACGATATTTTACTATATAGTATTGTCATAACGTTTGTCATTATATATAGCGTCGTTGAGTGCGTTGTGGTCGACGACATCAATGGCTGTGGGACTCGGTGGCGTGTTTAGGCCCCGAGGCCTTCGAAGTATATCTGAGTTAGGGTGTGGGGGGCACGGGACCTTTACTATTACATTACAAAAATGTACTACCCTCAATACCCTGCCGTGTGCACCGTCGCGTGGTGGCCATATTATAATCAATTAGGTAAGTCAATAAACACACATGATAATATCGGTAGTATATATTATACCTGTGTAATAGAATACCTATATATTACATTATATAGTGTGGCCAATGGCTATGACGGTTGGATCGCGATACATCTACCTATCTGCTTGCGATAATTAAAAAAAAACAATTTGAAATATTAGGTATAAAATATATGAAATATAAGTGTAAAAAATATAAATTAATACAAAAAATAAAATTTGTTCTATTTGATTCCAATTTAGCATCCTGGTCAAATTGATTCGGTATTATATACGTACTCAATACTATAATAGATGCACTATGGGTAAAAAATAAAACCATTGTGTTCAAGTTTAAGCCTATTTGGAATTTGGATGAGCCCTCTAAATCGTTTACACACGCGTGCACGTGTATAGGGGCGGTTCTATTGTTATTTCAATGAAACAAAATAATATAAATTATAATATAGTATATTATACCATATAATAAATGGCAACATAATTACATTATTTTACGTCGGAGTAGCTATTATTATTTTATTTAGTCAATCACGCCGTATACTTTGTTACCCATAATATAACTTTATTAGGTATAATATTATTATAGTAACGAATAACGACTATCGACTGATGCACAGATTCCAAGCTACCTACCAATTTATTATTTTTTATCAATATTATAGTGTGTTTTGTCTCCACTGAATGTATTATGTCTCGATAGTTCATTGCTCTTCCATTCGTGAACTTTATAATTTACTTTCTTTTAAAGACCATTAATTCGTCTTATTGATATTTGTTCGAACAAATAATAGTATTCCATTTTTTTCACACCATATCTATATGGTTACACATAAATTATATTTTATATTCGATATAAAATACATAGTATTTAATTTCAATCATCTGTGTAAGCACCTACCCAACATTTTTAATTTTAAATTGACGAATTATTACAACATACCTAATAATGCTTGTTAAAAACAGTAAAAACTAAACGTTGGACTATACACTGTACGTTTGTGCTGTAGATAATAATATAATATGTTTCTTGTGTTCTTGTTAGTTATAATATAATATTTTCATTCGACTTGTATTTTTAAATTTTGATTGATTGTATTTACTATATAAGTCTATCGATGACTTTATTGTCCACCGAGTTTTCTATAATGATTAATAAAAAAAATAAAAAACAATTATATGTGACAGTTACAATTTTACTCCTTCTAAAAGACCATTACGATTAATATAATGGTACATAACATGACGTTTATATTATATATGCATGATAAACGCTCTATTTATGAATGTCAGAAATTATATTAAGAATTCTCAATATTCTGAGTAAATTTCAGTGAGATAACACGTAGGCAACCAGCAACCTCGACGTATAAAACATGTAGTCATATAGATACGTAGAACTTATTGTTTGCATGTAAATTTACATCAGCTATTTGAGTCACTAAAATCTTCCATTATTATTATATTCGATACCTAGTTATTATAAATTTAAATAATTTAATACAATTAAAATTACCATTGTTCGTGATAAATATTCCAATTTAAATCTGTGATGCACACCTGTTGTGTTGTAAAAGTCAAACGTTCAAAGAACATAGAAAATTTGTGTTTAGCAGATCAAATATTGTGTAATAACCTATTTTAATACAAGACCTATCGCTAACTTGGGTATGAACATTATCTGTGTTTTCTCTTAGTTTTTTTTACAATATTTTATTTTTTAAGCTAGGCAGTTATGAGAATTTGAAACAGTAATATTTCATAACTAGCTTAAAAATCAAAATATCGTCAAAAACTTACGTGTAAACGCAAATACTTATGTCTTTACTTCGATAATGACCTGCAAATGAAATTGGTTCTGCTGAACGCAATATAAGTAATCAACATACAAAGGCTTGTCTAACAGGCTTTGAACTGAAATATATTTAAGGAACAACTTACTTTGCATAATATATTTTATAATTAGAGTAATCACGAAACGATAAAAAAAAACAATAAATTAAATATATCTATTATTGTTGAGTGGACGTTGCCCATCGGACTATCAGAGTGCGTATCTGGTAGGTATCATATGTTTTTAAATAATAAAATCAAAGCGGCAAACATTCGAAAAAATTAACCATGGCACCGTTCCTCGATATTTTTCCTCTACAAGGAAAATGTATGAATCACAAATAAGTTTTTGTTAATAAGTAACCATGATGAGTCATGGAAACGAAACCTTACAAAAAATTGGCCAGAAACATTTTATCGTGTATCCATCCCAAAAACATTTTAAAAATTCGTACGAGATATAGCTATAGGTACTGGTTAATATGATCTCTATAATAAAATGTCTCGATACGCTTGCTCAGTGGCGTAGCCAGGGAGGTGGCTAAGGGGGCTATAGCTTCCCCCCCATTGACTATGTTGACCTTAGATTTATCAAGATTAATAAAAAAATAAAAAGTGTAAATAAAAAACATATTGTATTTATATACTTAGCTGCCCCCCCCCCCCTTCCATACAAAATTCCCGGTTACGCCTGCACAGGCGTTTGCTACTTAATGTTTAGAAATGTTATTTAAGTATAGGCAAATAACGAAGTCATTAATAGTATGTATACTAAAATACGCTTAAAAATGTATTTTGGAATATACGCGTCTCGCTTGTATTATTATTGCCGCGTATAGATGAAAAAATTAATATCGACTTCGAAGTGCGCACTAGTTTTGAAAATATAAACAAATCAAAATTTTTTTTTTACGAGATTCTTGTGACCTATGGAAAATATTCCCAGAGCACGTGTGTTGCTCCGTGTACGCACACAACACACAATAATATATATACAATACATAACACATATTGGTATTTCCTTCGGCGGAATCGCAACCGAAAACCACAGTTCCCATATACCACGCACATTATGAGAACTATACGTACACAATATCGGCGACGACAATGTGGGGAAAATTTAGTGTTGGCTTTTTTTTTACACTTTTTCACACTGTCCCCTTGTATATAGTAATGTCTGCAGCAACATATAGTCTCCGCCGCCGCATTCCGTTCCGGCGCTGTTTATCATATCATATCGTAATAATATTAATTCTACAATTATAATATTGTAACGGATAGTCGCTATAAATTTATTTGTTGGTGACACGGGAAAAAAAAAAACAGTAGACACTTCGCCTCGTGCAATATGCGCGTACATGACGTATAATAATATTATTACACACGACTTATGGTATGTGCAAGTGCAATGTATATAATAATATTGTACATATTATAATATTATATAAACAAGAGCGCCGCCACCGTCTCCAGGACAATATTATTATTACTATTACAACGTACATAAATTAATAATTATTATAATATCGCGACAATTTGTTTTGCTGCAAACCCGAAGAGACATAAAATTATTTACATATTATATTATTATTATAATATCGCAACGGATCACTCGAGGTCTCCGTTTCGTTCGCTGTACATTCACATTTATACCTATAATATTATACACATAGGAACGTGTCACGTGACACGTATATAAATCTCTGGAACTTTATCCGGCGGACATCTGAAGTTTACGATGCCCGGGGTACGTATTTGTTTTCCTATACGCGACGACGATTATGATTATGATACAATGTCATTAGAATATTTATGCGAAAAATATGCGATTATTATTATGATTATAATAATATTATTACGCGTGTAAGTATTATAAGTCGCCTGTACAAATCGTATAATATAACATATTATACCCGTGCACAATATATTATCCCGACAGGCGCATTTTTTTAATCGTCGACGTTTATCTAATTATTTAGTGACATATATTATAAGAGTGTTTAGTCACGGCGATTAGTTGCGCAGTGTGGAAACTGGAAAGCGACGGTCTCGGACGAGATTTTCAGAGAGATAAAAATGTCGTCCTCTGTCTCTGCAGATCGTTTTAATTGCGCGACATCCACCCGAGCATAATGAACAATAATAAACATATTATGTACTTACGCTTCAGATATGTTAAGAAAAAAAAAATAATATTAATGTAAATTCAATGCTTCGGGTGTCTCGTGAAAATGGTCTTAAAAATCAAAATTGTTTTTCAAACCAAACACGCGTCGTCGGTGCGGTGTAGTGTTTATATTTTACAGTAGCTTACATTTTTTTTCGGAAGGGTTTATATTTTTAGTCAGATATATCATATAAAATTACATTGGCTTTTAAAGACATTTTTTTTCGAACTGCTCCACATAATTCGCAATAAAATTACCATAAATGCGTACTATATATGGGTAAATACTGCATACACGCGAGAATATATTATTATCATCTCATCTAACGCGCACTAGGTACATTATTATTAACTATTAAGTGAATAGGTAATATGTGTAATTTCAATGAGCTATTTCGATGCGTTATTCGGCTGCAGTGACGCCTGAGGCAGCAATTATTAAATATTATTTACATCAAAATTATAATATATAAGAAGACACATACAAACAATCCAAACTTCAATTTCTAAGTTCTTAACATTTTTTATAATAATTATTTATAAAATATATATTATTTATTTACATATTCAACTGTCTGCCAGCTTACTCCTAAACTGTTTTTCTCCGTCTTGGTAACGTATTATAATTTTTTGTATAGTTCATAACTTACAATAAAATCAAAAATTAAAATATATAAAAATTCCTAAGTGAAGCATTGGATAATAATCTTATTATTAATTACACTATAACTATTAACTATAGATCAGTTAACTCATAATATTAGAAGTATCAGAGTAAAAACGAATTCTTCTGAACTTAAAATTTGTTTTGTGATGTGTGTTAGTAAGACAGAGATATTTGCGTAACTTGTACATATAATTATATTATTGATTTTTTGTATAAATGAGTTAAGATATTCTATACACATTATAATAGTTTTTTAAAAGTTATTTGATATTTTTTTTTGGAATAATAAATAATATATAATATTATATAGTTTATATTTATCTAGATAATAGATAATCATAAATTATTATAATTTATAAAAGTAAACATTGTTATACATGCTCATTAACAAAATTTAGTATGTGATTCAGAACAAAGCATATTATATACAAATTATATTGGTATATTGTTATTAATTATCATAATAAAATCACAGTTAATAAATTAGATTTTGTTTTCTTATTAGTTATTACTTATTAGGTACCAATACTTAAAGTTTATGTTATATTGTACCATTATTTGTACCTATAAAAATCAAAAAATGAGAAATTCACAAACGTTTTATTTTTTAGAATGATGATACATTTTTACAAAATAGAAGTAAAATGAAAGCCGAATCATATTTAGAAGAAAAACATATAATGTCCTTGGTGAACCATTTAACCAGTACGTTGTTAATACATGAACCCAACGATCCAATAGAATTTCTCGTGAACCAAGTGGAGAACATTATACATTTCCGGGATCACAGTGGCAAACCGCCGATTCTGTTCAACGACGACAATTTAACAAATATTTTTAAGGGTGTAGACTATTTAAATAAGGGTACGATTGATCTAAGTGAATACTTCAGTGGTGAGTTTAAATAGCGGTGAATATTTGATACGCAATTACCTCCTATATACAATAATCAAAAAGATTAAAACATCTATACGGGAAATTGGTAGTAGTGCATTACATGGACGAATTTACTCGCAACTCGAAGTCGACCAAAAGCTACCAATCTCGTTCAACACTATAGGATATATAAAGGCTCTCTAATATAGGCCAAGTCGTCTACTAGCCGAGTGTTGAACACTCGCTGCTAGCCCGCGAACAAATTTGACGACCTACTTTAGTCGCTATACTCACTGGCTATTTCACTATCTGGCTTTCTGGAGAGTGAAATCGTTATTTGTGTTATCGACATGTCTATAGAAAAATCGCTTAGTGTCCTAGAGAGTAGCGACTAGCGACTAGTGCTATAGAGTATAGACTATAATAGACAATAGTGAGTAGTGACTATCAATAGTCGTGAGTCGTGACCGAGCGACCGAGCGATTTAATACTTAAAGTGTAGTCGGACTATAGTCACTGATATATATAGGTACACGCCGGTAGTAAATTCTCCCAATTGTAATCCACACGCGTTCAGACATATCTACCCTAAACGTATTACTAAACAGTAAACATTAAATAGAATTTGTTGATTTTTATTATTTTATCAACAAAATAATAATATATACCTATATAATATGTAACCAAAATACTTAGGGCCAGGAATGTAAACTGATTATCTGAATATATTAAAAAGACACCTATAGAAATTTAAATTTTTATCAAAATCTATAATCAGGATTTGACAGATCATCTGGAACTGGAGTGGTTTATTAGTTGTTACTTATTTGGGATTCAAATTAATATAGATTTATTCACTACGCAATATGAGCACAGCGTATTATAAAATAAATGATTAATTATTAACTTACTAGTACCTGAATACTATTTTGTTAATTTTTTTTATAACACTTTTGTATGTTGTTATACTTGTTACTATTATAGTTAATAAATGTAGATTGTACTTAATATACAATTGTACGATTATACCTACCTATTTATTTATTATTTTCGCTGACTAAAATAAAAAGTCCAGATGATCTAAATGATCATTAGAATTGTATTATTCCGGAATATAAATATTTTATATTCTCTTTTAATAATAATAATACTTTGTGAATTTAAAAATGTATTTTTATTAATTTGATGTCAATGGTTTTTTATTTATGGTTACTTACTGATTAGCTATGAAGATGGTAGGATTGAATGAAAACGATTTTAACCAGAATCCACAAGTGGACGAAACTAATCGAATTGAATGTAAAATATTCGTATACGAGGCGTAAGTAAAGTATATTAAATACTATATACTTTTAAGTTACATAAACTTTACTTAAAATGTCATGAGTTGTTATGAACAGATAAATAGTTTTAATTTTGAATAACAGACATTGACTGTAGGTACCTATTTAAGAATTATGGTTGATTATACAAAGTTAATTAATATGTTCCTATATTTATTTGCTAGTTATTATAAAATATATTGTAATTACTAAGTGAAAAATTCATAATATAAGCCAATGAACATTACATGTTATTTTAGGAATGAACAACATATATCTGTATAATTAGTAATTACTAATTATCTTTGAATCATTCATAAATGACTTGGAATAATCAATTCGTAACTACCTATTATAGGTTATTGAGTACCAATATTTTTACTTATAATCCCATCGCAACTTAGGTCTATCGATAATGATATTCAATGTTGATTTTATAGAAATTTATAATATGAACTGACGAGAATTTTCTCTTATAACATAATTTTGTATTATGAAATTCAATTAATTACACATTTTCTATAGTATTCTACTCTTACATGTTTAATAGTTTAGACAACATTTGATATGTATCATGATGTTTAAACCTCAAACTATAGACAATGTGAAATTTATTATTTAATTTAAACTATATTTTTATATACTAGACTCATAATTCATAAAAAAAAGCCAAGAGACTTGTAGATAGCGTGTTACATAATTATTATAAATATTTGTGTTCTGGAAAAAGCATATATTTTCGTAGTTATTATTATTAAGAAATTATTTCAAAATGTTGAATACCTATATTCAATGAACCGGTTAGGTATTGAAATAATAACATTATATTATATTATTGTAATGGACATTTTATAATAATTGCATTTATATATTTTAAACCATCGTTAACGACGTTAACATATAATACATTTAGTTCATTAGGGAAATCACGATATTTCCTATGAATTTAACCAATTATAATATACACGTCATATTTAATTTCGGTATTTTTTTCATTGCCCAATATGTTAACTGTACACGATATAATAAGACATATTTTTGTAACAATCCAAAGTATATAAAAACATTAGAAATATAGACATATTTTAGAATATTATACAGGTAATAAAAATTATTTTATTCCAAATTTTACAGAAAGTTTGCGCTTATAAAACAGATGACCACGATGATACAGTAAACGCAATAACGATAATTATGGGACACGTCATGTACAAACAACATAAGTGATGGACATGTAATTGTTGAATTAGTGAGAAACTTATTTCTTCGGAAAATATATTATATAATAATAACGTTAATGGTTCATTTTTTTTTTTGTCTACCGCCTGTTGTACACATCACCGTATAATAAAAACATATATTTTATATTATATGCGCGTAATGGGTCTCTTGGGCCTCTTGACGGTTTACACGGCCGTAACGGCGGGGTGGTTGAAAATGAATAAATTCAATTTTTTTTTTCAAAGCCCACTTACTATAGGTAGATTATATACAGTCGCGTCTTCATCGAACGAATCCCCTGAACACAATATTATATTATACGATGTCGATGTGTATGGGCAGTGGGCACTTACACTGCGTGTGGAATATATCACAACATTCACAACAATAATAGAATTTTTGAGATGTACATATACCTACGCACAATATAATAAATACACATGCTACATAATAGGTACATCGGTCGTTAAAACAAATTCAATTGTATCGATATTTGTACAATGCTCGTCCCTTTGACCCCCCCTTTGTGCAACATCCCCCTGCTTTGTGCTTATATTATATCCGTGAACGAGGAACGAGTGACCTAGTTTCTGAAACGATTATCCCAATTTGTCACGGTGACCAAAGCATTTGTGTACAAAAACATGTTCTTTCTGTGTTCGTATTATTAATATAGTACGCACTATATATAGAGGGTCAACAATGACTTGACCCCAGCAAAAGGGTTGTTCGGAATTTTAAGCGGAACACAATAAAAATCGTTTCCCATTTATGTTATATTTACTTAATGGGAAGAAATGTTTTGTACTTGTACCGCTGGGTCTGTTATAAGACCCCGTCGCTTTTGATGGAAGGTTTGAACGATGTGTGAAACAGTATACTGTTCCTAACATGTTTATGACCTGGGAGCCTAAAAACGTAAAAAAAAAAATGTTTACATAAATATTATTACAAGTTGTAAAACTGATTTAAGTTTGACAAAAAAAAATGTTGTAAAAGAACCCATTACCTGTGGAATAATTTTAATTTAAAAAAAAAAGTATCCAGGCTATTGAAAAAATTATCTTTATATATTATGTCACATTATTAAATTTTCCATCAATTTATATATGTATACACTTGTGAAAATGTACAATTATAGTTATATGTAAATAATAAATTCTAATGGACTACAGTTTTATATATGAATCTTTAATAGCTGTAGGTACCTAATTACAAATGTACCAATTAACTATCATTATAATGTAGTTATTTATTTTATATGTGATAATTATTATATTAACTAATGACTATTAAGTTCAGTTTAATGTTACTTAAAAACATATTAACATATTATTGTATTATAATAGTCTATAGGTATAAAATTTACACGTAGGAATTTCTAATGTTAAACTTCTACTCATTGTACTTTCCCATCGCCATTTTTAATTACTATTCAAATTTACTTATTGTACCATTTTGTATAGATTGTACATTTTCATAAATTAACGACGTTTTTTCAAAAAAAAAAAAAGGTAAAAAATTCATAGATTTTTAAATATTATAGCAAGCGATTCCTTCATCAATAGTTATTATTTTAATGATATCATTAAAATAATTATAAGATTGTTAATTAAATTCAACTAATATTTTTATTTTTTTTTTTCGTTTACCTTCTAAGACTTAATAATATTTTTTACTATTTATTCTGTAATTACCAGTTACCAAAACGTAGATTTTATCTAGTTAAAACCAATTTGTAATATTACCTTCCCGTGATGGATTTAAGCGCATACCGACGCTTGCATAAAATATTATTTACTAAAGGCATACATTTATAATAAAATTCAAAATTACGATTGCAAAGTAGGATATTAATACATTTTTTTGGAATATTTTTTTTTACATATTTTAAATTTTAAAGCGTTTCAATTAAAACAATTATTTACATTAGTGTGGCATATCTTAAGTTACTTTATTTTTTTTTAATAATAGCTATTCCAATACATATACATATGTTTGTTGACTATTGTAATAGTGTTAGTGTAATAGATACTTTTAAAACCAATTGAAATTTTTGTTTTCATATCAAAGATTATTTTACAGTAAAATTTCAATCTTTTAAATGATTAAGATCCTCTAAAAAATATAATATAGTTTAATATTTTTCACTTGAAGTCGTATAGGTACAACTAGGTGCTTTTATATCAATTATTATTATAAATATGATTAATATAGTGATTACGAAGTTTATGAAATTAGATGAGAATGGTAAATCTTTTTATAGTTTTGTATTAGTTTGGTACTCTTGTGATTTTAATAAATTCTTCCATTTGGTATTTGGTCAAGAGGACTAAAAAGGTTCTCGTAGGTATAATTAGTGTATAATTATAATTAATGGGATTATTTGTACAAAGGTACTATCACTACTCTTAATAGTCTTTAAAACGATATATTGAAAACATTAGTAAAATTATAATTGAATATAATTGTATTTGTAAATTCATAGGAAACTGTGCGATTATTATAGGATTTGTAAAGAAATTACAACGACGAATATAATCAAAGTACCTAGAAATAAACAAAAATTTGTATACCTATAAGTATGTACTACGAAGATATTAAACTAGCTATAATTCCTGAATCATATATTTAAAATTCCATTTGTTATTGATTAGGTTACCATTCAAATTTGTTAATTATTTTTTCTAAATATAAATTTCATAAATGAAAACAAAACAAATACACCGAATAATATACACGTAAAACCAAATACCTATTCATGGCGTATTTAATATTATCTATATAGACTATAATATATACGTTTATATATTATATTATTATATACCTACAACATTACACGAATGCTATACATTTTAACTGAAGAGTGAAGACAACTATAACAAATGCGTTTTACAAATTCTTCATATTAATATCATTTAAATTATGTTCACTCAAATGGTTTACATCATACAAAATATACAAATTAATAATATGCAAGTTCGTTAATTTAAAAAAACTAACTGCGTCCCACAAGTGAAACTAAACATTTTAATTAGTTTGAATCAGCCTAGTATAGATAATATCTATGATATAAACGTATGGTAATTGTATGATATTTACATACCCAAAGAATTAGTTTGACAATAATAATCGAATTTTTGATCGATAGACATTGCCCATTAGTCATAGTTAAATCTTAAATGTGTTTTAATTTTTGATATAAAAAAAAAGAAGATAATTTATAAATTATTGAATGATTTAAGTTCACGTATTACGTATATATAAATATAACATTTCAAACATTTCAAACATTATTTGAGCGTTATGCCGATATATATATATGTACATACCTACTACAATATAATATATCTCAATGTCCAATGCTAAGATAATGTTAAGATTTCACTCGAAAAGAAACTGATGTGCCTACTAATAAATTACAAATGATACAATTTTCTGATTAACCATCAATTAAAAACTCCATTCTTAAATCCACTATCTCATCTATTACCATTCACCACCCTAACAATCTACCGAGGAGACTTAAAAGAAAATTCCACCCGACACTCCTGTATAGTATTGCAGAAAATAAACCAATTAAATATTAATACGTTTGAGAATCGTTAACATGTTGATTTTAAAAATCATACTCAACATTAAAAAGAAAATAGTTGTATTAATAATACGCATCATCAACTATACCTAGGTAGTAGGTACTTACCTATCCAAGTATATTATATTTATCAATAATGAATAAATACATGATAATATATTATTATAGTTACTTCTAAATATTTATCATATCTCAAAATTCAAAATAATTAAAATCATTTTTTGAATTTTGAATTTTGATGAATTACAGGCTAAGCCGTAGAGATATTGAGTTAGGTAGTGTAATTTTAAATAATTTATTCAGAGAATATTTTATTATCATAATTTCAACCCTATAGTAATTACTTATTAATATACAATAAAAACACATCGATCTAACACTATATTCATTTTTGGACCTTTTTATAAGCATATTTTCCTTACATATTCTGAATATGTACAGCCCTCCTATGGAGTCAACCATAGACATAATATATTTTATATTTATGTATATGAAATTTATAAACTTATAAACCGTTTTTTTTTAAATAATTAAACTATGTGGGGTTCTATTCGATTTATTTAAAAATATGTTGGATAGCGTTGTTATGAATAATAGGTATTCGTGTAAATAATATTACTACCAATTTTATAAATTATATAGTGTATGAATATACCTATAAATTGAAATCATAGCAAGGAGCGTATAATGGCGATCTATCATAGTATCACGAAATCAAAGTGCAATATTTTGAACAGACATAATATTTTGTTATCGTCGAAACGGTAAAAAGAACATCAAATTTAGCAGTAGTGTAATAAAATTGGCACGCCAAACATTTGTAAAACCTACAGCATGTTACATTGTTACCTATATAGGTAGGCTGTAGGCATTGATCTGTATGGGGGTGTAACTTGTTAGGTATTCGTTTCGTTTGTGATTAATGTTGTTAATAAGATTATGTGGCACGATGTAATACTAATCACGTGCACTATATTATACGATATACATCGCAGACGGTAGTGTTTAGTTGCGATTATTTCTACGAATCGTCACGTAATAATACACCAAACGTACACAGCCCATCCTGCCGACCGCCCCCTCCGCAACACCGTTGATCCCTTTTGCCAAATCCATGGCCTAAGATATTATATTTACACCTATGATAATACCACACACTATATTTATACGTATATACTATATATAGGTGTATGTACCTACCGCACTAAATCAACCTGTCCGGAGGGTTGTTTTGCTGACCGTCGCGCGTCGTCGGGTCCGGTTCGAGCCGGAGGGGACGATTACGATTTTCGTAGTTCCGCCGCCGGGGTGCGTTTTTGTAATATTATTATTATTATTTTAGCTTCACGTAGAGGAGAGTGGAGTCCGGTGAAACGTGTGTAGAACCCCGCGGGACCAAACCTCAAGCTGTGGCGACAAACCGGTTCGGCTTTTATAATATGCTCGTCCTAATAAACCCAATCGTCTGCGGCGGCCCCAAGGGGTTGTGTGGAGGGTGGGGGATTCGAGCTCGTGCGCGCGCTCTTGGTCTCTGATATAAGCGCGACCGAACGAGAGCGGTGGCGGCGGCGGCGGCGGTGAGTGGCGACGGGTACGATTCGACGTCACTGGCGAGGTCAGTCTGTCGACGGCATCCACTGTTGCAGGAACCATCTCGTTGCGGCGTTCATTAATCTATCGTTTTCCCGTCGGATTCGTTCGCGTATTATTTTATCAGTGCGGCGTGTTTTTGCAGTGCGCACATCGATTTAAAATAATTATTTTATATTACGACCAAGCTCGGTTTATTTTCATTTTTTGTCCAGCGTGTATCGTGGTGTGCGGTGGCGGTAGTTAACCCGAACGTAAACCTATGTGGCTGTACAAATATCGGTACAAAAGCGCGGGCGAACCATCGAGGAAATGACCACCGCCGCGATTTCGCGGCTTCGGCCTGACGGCGGTGGTGTCGCGGGCCGGCCGTCGCGCCGTCCCCGCTACGTCGTCGAGGCCAACACTACCGTTCTGCTGCTGGTGTCGCTTTTAATGTTGGCCCTGGCGACGGCGTCCCGTGCGTCCGACAGCTGTGATTGGAGCGGAAGGTAAACATTTAAAAAGTGTACATCTCACTCGTAGAATTATGGCTTGTTAAGATAATAAGATATTAGATAAGAATAAGGTATTATAATAAGATATTAGACAAATAGTATAGGCAATATAGGCACTCTGATGTTCAAATGGATTTTGCTGTAGACGCATACGTTACAATGTAATCATGTCATGATCGAGTGATCTACTTAAAATATCTGAGTGTTTTCTAGAAATCGACTAGAAAAACTTAAACGTACCTATCTTTTAACGTTGACTGACAATTAGATCAGTTACTAATAATGGCTGTTATAGTCATCATGCTACAGTAATAGTAGATTATTTGGCGATTTATTTATAATTAAAATATGTTACAATATTTAAATGAATAAATACAATTCGCACAATAATCCTTTATTTTTAAACGCATTAAATACAATAGAAATCAATTTTTTCATACGAGTAGATCCACATCATTGGTATAATTAATTTTGTTTTTGATATCAATATTCTCGATAGTGTCAATAAATATGTGTTATGTAATCTTAAGATTAGGAAAATAAACAAGTGTGTTTGTATTCGCATCTTATATATAAGTGTCAATATTATAAACATAACATATGCTTTTTTAGATAAAATATATTTATAATATATCATATAGTAAAAAAATCATGATAACAGATATATAAATGGTTTACATTTGTTTCAATCATTTTTGAAAAAAAATAATTTATTTTACAATTAATTTACATTGTGACATTTTGTACGGTATTTGTCGTATTTCTATTTGTAAATTACTTAATGACATTGCATTATATTAAATTATATTATTACACACATTATCTATATAGAATAATTCGTCCTCTAACTTAAATATAATATGTCAAGATATAAAGAAGTTTATGAATATATTTAATATTAGGTATATATATATATTTAGTTATACTTATTAATTTAACTATAACTATCAAAATTAAATTAAATTAAAACATTTCTTGTCATGAATTATAATTCTTAAAGAATTGAGAAGTTGACATACATTATAAATGTATTAATACTATACTTATATTATTTTGTTTTTGTGTTTAGTACATGTATTTAATGGATATAGGTATAATAAATGTTATGAAAATCAGTTAGCCACTGTATACCTTTATCGATTTTTATATTATACATTATATTATAGTCTTTTATCTAAAGCCAATTAGGTTTCACTCCTTTACAGGACTGAACACAATTTTTTTCTACTTCAATTAGGTCACGTGCGCAAAACTGGTTCCAATAAAGCTCTTGAAACGGACCGACCTGTTGAATACATTCCCTCCCCCGTGTTTTAATTATAACTGACAATGAAAAAAATATAGTCAGATAGGTACAGATGAGATATAAACCAGAATTGTGTGGTTTGCCAAATTCGGCATGATATTTTATCCGGTCATCAAATGTAACCAGTTTATTTTTTTACTTCTAGACAATTTTCCTCGTCACACACAAAAAACAAATCAAGAAAATAATGCGCCCGTCGAGGACGCGTTATTATCACAAATTCTTGATAAAAAAAGTTTCCTCGTAGGTGAAATAAATTATTATTTACGATTTTAGAACAATAATAACATTATACATTTATTGTTCAACGACCGCTGACTGATCAATTTTATATTAACGTTTCACTCTTTGACTGTTCATATATTAAACTGCAAGGTTTGCATATTTTGAAGACATACAAATTAACCGTATCGACAAACACAAAACGCGTGCCATACAAATTTCGTTGCAACTAGTATATAATAATTGTATAAAACTATAGTAATTAATGAGACTTCCTGTGGCTACTGGCCATTGTGTGGCTTATAAAGTAATTATTTTACTGTACCTATATAATATATTGTTTGGGACACTTCGAGTTCCGGTCAATCAGAGTAACATTGTTGTACCCATAATAATCTTGCACGTTTAACATAGTATTATGATTATACCTACTTAGAGTGGTACACCTATACGTTGCTACACCTTTCTGTTTTTCTTTCTTCTTTGTCTTGTATACGGGCCGTAAACGAAAATTGTAATAATAAATGTAGACCAAAACAAAATATGCATAGCCATATAGGTTTAGTGTATACTGTAGGAAGTAAATGAAAACATTAACATCTATAAAAAACATTCAATTTGAATGCTTTTTACATCAGTAACAATTAAGAAGTATTTAAATTTTTTTATACTAAACAATATCTATTTATGGAAAATGGTTTTGTGGCTTGCGATAGTATGAAGTGACCTAGTTATAATATTATTCTGATTTTGCCACACTCAGTAGAAAAATAAAAAAATAAAAATATTTACTATGTACAATGTTGATAACATTAAACATTATGACACGATATCATTATTACGACTATTGTTTTGTTTAACTCACGCTCAGTGTGTACATTTTAATATTTCAATGATAAATAAACTTCTTTTCATGGTCATAAAAAAAAAAATGTTAAAAATGATTATTCATGTACTTATTAAAATACTGTGATTTTAAAATTTGAATAATTTAATATGTAGCAAAATTATGATAGTTAATTGAATTTATATATATATATATAATATATATATTATAGTTTCTGCATACATATTTATAAGTGTGTGCGTGTCTTATGATTTAAGAGTGCTCTATGAGTTATGACCTTAAATAAAATAGAGCAATAGTTTTGATTCCTAAGTCCTGACAAACGTTTATGAACGGTTTTTCAGTTCCCACGAAAGCGCGCATCACTGTGCAATTTCACTATACAAAACGTCCCCCACGGCCGCCGATTCGTGATGTTCCACGTTCAACTGACGTTTTGTAACAAGATTAAAAAGAGCTGTTTTCTTCTTATACTTTCTCCAATATTCGTGATCAAGAAATAGTTACCTACCGTTCATTTTATTTCTAATTAAACGCTATGTCACGAAATTATAAAAATATAGAAAATAATCTCATTCGAATAATGTGGCAGAAAAACGAATCTCATTGTTTTATTGAAAAGATAACAGTTATTATTCAATAGTAATAACCATTAACCAGCCCGTCGCCCCGATAACAATATGTTTAATATCTCGGTTCCCGCTGCTTACAAGACGCATATGCGCATTTAGTATAATATTATACTACTATACTAATAAAACATACATTTTCCTTTAGTAATAATATAAAATATGTAATTTACCATGCGGTGAACGTAAATTCAAAATTAATGGAATTTTTGATATTAACTTTAGAATGATACACTTTATCCTTGTCCACTTTTTTTTCGTGAGAATAACGATTTTTCGTCGTGACTTATGTGGTAGAGTAGCCAATTATTTTCCAACGTGCACAACTCAAAATTAAGATTTTAAAATATTATACGTTTTTATAGAGAAGATAAACTCCTTTATATATTGTGTGTTCCAATTGCATAACTTTTTTTGGCTGGACAATAAATTTAATATAGTATGTGTACAAGGTACCTACTCTAAATAATATAATACTTTGTAATACAGTTGAAATCAAAATATTAACTGTTATTTGGTTATTGATTACAATTACCTATACCTAAATTAATATATTTCTTAGATGTTATGAAAAATGAAATACAAATCATTAAAACTTTTTAAACAATATATTATTGTGTAATATATAATATATACTATGTGTAAATATAGACCACCTATATAACAATAAATTATATAATTAGATCTTTAATATGTAAACAACTACGTAAATTGTTTAATTTTAAAATTTTAAATATCTTATAGTCTTCATTTTGTGGATTAAGTTCTCAGAAACATCAAACATGATAGTGATGAAACCAGTTTTTAAATAGTAACATTAGTTGTATAAGTCAATAATAGTTAGGATTTTTTAATTGAATAAGATAGATACGCGTCAGAACGTCCACACGTATAATTACCGACGCCATTAATGGAAAGAGAATCGAATAAGATGATTAGTAACTGGCTACCGTCTGTACCCGGTCGTCTGCAGTAATCACACATTCAGTTGTTAAAATTTTCATTTGCACGATTCCCCCTTCTGCTTTGTTTTTTTATTTTTATGTTTTATTTTTGATTACGACACGTTCTGAGGGGGCCCGCAGCATGTAAAACGATACGACCCTTCAAATATTGTTTCAACACCGGCCGTATTTATTTTCCGAGTATAACTATATAAGTCTATAACAACAGGTGGCGACGAAAGCCGTCAAAACTTCAATACACGTGTGTACGGCGATAAATATAATATTATTTGCTGTATCTAAAGGCTCATAATCCAACTATTAAAGATAAGAATAATATTTTACGTTAATATTCCACCGGCAATAAGTGAAAGCAGATAACGTGTTATTTTATCAATATTCTGTAACGTTATGAACATCGCTGTAGATTTACCACCCGGAGACTTCATAATCCCGATCACGATACAAATTCTATGAAATTAATGGAAACATGTGTTTTTATATTAGATCACAGCGTGACTCTGAAACGGTAACAATGGGCCCACCTCGGTTCGATTACTTGGCACGTTTTATAACAAAAATAATTTTCTCTTCGACCAGCCCCCTTAGGTTACCATTGCTATTACGGTGTCTGGATTTGGGGATGATCACTCAAACGTATCGATCATCCGGGTGCGATTTCTTCTATATTCAAGTCCTATGGATAATTGGCCCTATTTCCAAAAATCGTACGTGCACGCATTATCCTTTGTACAAAATTATAGACCTTTTTGCAGATCAATTGTATTATTATAGTATTATTTTTATTATGAAGTTTTTAATAAGTTCAAACGATTACGGGTAATTGCACGTTAGTATAGGTACTACGGCAATAAATAAAAGCATTACGGCGCTCGAGGCCTTGTATTATATATATTTTATTTCAAAAAGGGTGGGTAAACGTTTTTTGGCGCCACACGCACATGCAACACATAACCCTGTCGGCAGAGGGACACCGCCATACTGGACCAGATGGCCGTCAATGTAATCGCAACATGTGGCATTGTTTTTGCTACTCAGTAAGGCAGTGGGGCGTAGTTTGCAGGACCCTCAGAAATTTGTCGCTAATTAAATGATTTTTGTGACTAGTTAAAAAGTCGTGTTTTCTGCAAGGACAAAAAAAAATATACCATGTTAATACATGGTAGCAGATTCCTGCACGTCTGGCTAATCAGTCTAAATTACTACGCAGTCTGTATAGTTAATGAACTCAACAAAAGGTCCGTTTAATTGTGGTTCTCTCTGGATCGTTATTTAGTTTAATGGCCATCCATTGAGGGTTTATATTATTATTATTTTATGGGTGTGTTTTTTTTTTTTTATGCATTTTAACAACTTCACGGACAATACAATTTCAAAGCATGTCACTATAGCGAACAGGTCGTTCCGACAAACGAAATGCTAAATTCTCCTAGTTCGTTCGTGTAACTCTATATTTTTGGTGGTTATTTAAAACAAATTTTCCAATATGTTTTCTCCATTGGTCATTTTTATACAAAGGTTTATTCGACTGGAAAAAGAATCGTACTCACATTTGGTCGAACTTCACGTGCGTGTTGTAGCCGAAACACGATACTGGTGGCGATGAACAGCTAAAATATAACGTCTAATCGCTCGGAAAAACCATTAGGTAATTCAATACATGGTTGTCCACTGCGGTAGTCCGAGGATAAGGGAATAATATTATACATTAAACTTATACATGAAATCAGCTCGCAGAAGACAAGAATATGACATATTTGTTATCGTTGACCCTGCACGAAGGTCTCGTAAAATATCATGCGATCCAACCCCCGAACACCCTCATCAAAAAAGGGTAGACGTTTGTATGTCTAGACACTCCAGTGACCAGACGACCGAGAATCGAGGGAGATAACACATAATATTTTTCAAAAGAATAATAATATGCTGTCTGGTTGCAAAATGACCGGTCTTCGGTCAAAACGAGCAGATTTTAATCTACATCTGTTCTGGTTGACTCGCGTCGTCTCTTTGGACCAATAATAAAATCGTATAAAAATTAAATCAGCAATAATATTCAAAGTACAGTGCAATACTAAATATTAGGCTCCACTGATTTTTCGATCGTCTTATTTTGTGATTTTACACTCATGCGTAAATACTCATGTGTACGATACGAATTACAAATTATCATGTTGGCGTATGCGTGAACCTATGCTGTTATGCTGTATTGCTATGTGTATATTTTATTATTTTATGTAATACGCGCGACGACGATGCTTATGAAAATTCTCAAACTGCGGTTATAGTCAATAGATTTGTCTCAGCGACTTCAAGACGCACAAATATAATAATATAAATAATAATAATAATATCACAGCTGCGGCTACATAATAATAATAATAATAATAATATAATACCACGATAATTGCGTGTCGCGGTTATTTGTACATAGTAGCGATTAACATTATTCGATTCCGCTACTTTACCTCATTCCGATCTCATGGACTTCTGTTGCGAGTGGCACCGACACGACGTTTACAAGTGACCACCGGTATATAAGGTAATAAACATCGGTAAAAACGGTGAGAACTGACGTCGAATATTTCTGATGGCCTATTGTGAGAAATCTCGAGTTTTTATTTTTTCCCAGGACGAAGGTTGATGATACGATTTTAATATCTTCGATGCATATTACATGTATATAACATATTATTAGTAGGTACCTAATACCTATATCTATAATAGTTGTGAACCCAGGCACTCGGCATTACGTTTTCACGGCTCTATTGTCTGCCGACTGTCCACGAAAAACTACCGAATTACATAATATTATAATGTTAATGTTGTAACTTCGACGGTGATTAATACATTTTGCGGAAAGGAAAAACGTATGATATCCGGGTGAGACGATTCGAGTATTCGATGAATTTCTTTGTCGGAACTATCTGCACGTCTCGCAAACCACTTAGACCGTACGAGAACTATACAAATCTAAAATAAGTGTTCTTATTATGTATACGTACAATATATAATTTTATATGTATACCCATATAGGTGAAATATATTTTTCTATATATAATTGTGTATATTTTATCGTCCACTCAAGTATTAGTAATATCTTTTTTCTATTATTTTTGATAGATAACTAATCGTCCACGGTATAGAAAACAGATTAATTTATATTATGATGTGTTAACATTTTCCTGCACACAGATAATGGGTGAAAGACGACTAGCGAGACGTCGTGCGTTGGATATCGCTCGCCTTGCGGATTTCATTATATAATATTATAAACGCACTTGATTCATGAAAACGATTATTATTCACCGTATATACATATCACTGTGTAGAAGGGTTCTCTCTTCTCGTCACAATAGAGACGTTCCGTAACGACGTCATAAACGCTCGTGTGTGCGTAAGGCATTATTATAATAATTCATGGTTCGTAATAATTAAATGGCCTTTGACGAAAAACGTGGACACAGGTAATTCAATATATTATTATGTGTATTATAAAGTGAACGGAGCAGCCGCAAGAGCCAATAATATCGGCGGCGGCATGCATGGCCATTGTGCGCTACCTAAATAGTATATATAATATATACCTGTCTACCTGTTGAAAGAAACCCCAAACAAACTCCATTATAATATACATGTGCGAACGGGATGATGGAGGGGGGACATCTGCCAGCTGACACTCGAGTTTCTGACCCTAGTGGGTCCTAGTTTCACTATATACGCCACCACCGATGTCTGGACAGAATTACCACCGTACGCTGACCGTATTATTATTTCTTTTGTAACCACCGTCAAAATCAAAATAATATTTATAAAACACGTTATTATTATTATACGGAGAGAATAGATCAGAATTTTTTTTTCCCTTTTTTTTTTTTATAAATAACGTATCTTTAGTAAAAAGGCTACACACACGGTGCTACTACGAAATAAAAAAAAAAAGAATAGAAAAGAGCCGCTGTCAGTGCGTCCGAAAATCAATTACTCCAGTCGAGTTTTATTATTATTATTATTCATTGAAGTGACAAAATTAATAACTATTATGGCACGAAAAAATCTCAAAGACGTTACATTACGCGCGTGGTGTGTGTACCATTTATCACGCGTTCGGATTGTATATAACGAGTACACAAGACGAAAGGGCACTCGTAAGCAGACCTTTTATAATATATATAATATAATATAATGATATTTTTATGTCCCATCATGGACGTTAGTGTGTTGATAGTTTCGTGTTATCCTTAACCTCCATCATTAATATCCAAGACGGATGCGCAATAGGTCTGGGTATGGGGATAATCGGAACTTGGCGGCCGATGCGCAAGCCCCGTCTTCCCCGGTGGTCTGTTATAAAACTCTTCGTCGATCATTTAATATCATTACTGTCGGCGCAAATCCCCACACGAGGTCCATTATAATTATCCTACATATCGTATATATATACATAAATATAGACGCCTGCAGTGTTATATATTATAAAATAATATTAATGTATTTTACATTATTATATTATAATCACAATGCAATATTCTGTAATAGCAGATGCCAGTATACTATAATATACCTAGTAAGTATGTTATGTTCGACCCGGGATGACATTTCATTCGCCATTAAAGTATATCGTACTATATTTTTATGCTTTGCTCCGCGTGTGTGTAGGTACAACACGTCACGAAGTGGATCGACGTTATTTCGGAAATATATTTTGTCGATACAGATCATTAGAGGCGTGCGTATAGAGCCGTCGTATATTATTCATCGTTGTTTCAACTCAAGGTTAACGTTATTTTTTTCCGAACTACATATTATTATATTGTATATACGTGTCCGGCCGGTAGTTATATTATTATATATTAATTTTAATGACGCTTGTTGAGCCCCTTATGTACGCGCCGAAGTACACGTACCGACATTTATTTCGAGAAGACGCAAGACTGTATACGTCGAAACAATAAAACGTGTATAACGACCACCGTGTTAAGAGACATTAATCATAGAATTAATCCGTCGCGCGGGTTGTGTTATATATATTAGGTATATAATATTATATGAAAAAAAAATAAAATAACGCTTACGTACATATCTATAATATTATAATAGGCACTCGTCGGACGCGTTCGTTAACACGCGGCGCATTATCGACGGTGCTGGTCGTCATTCGATTCCAGAGGGATGATCGCTTTCAACCCTCCCACCACAATACTTTTCAAGTGTTTGCCCCGGACGATTAAAAATACATCCGATCGGCTACGGCTTTCGAGACGATTTTAAACGGCTCGACACGTGTTGATTGCTGGTGTCGTTTACGATGGTGCGCGCGTGTGTGCGTATTATTATGAGATAATTTATTCCTGATCGTTTTTCGAATTCGGACGAAATAATAGAACGGAGTTTCGGGTTTTGGTGCAGTTAATAGCTCGATTTGCATATAATATAATATACACCTACCAGCCATAGTACCGCCAGTTGTCGACTATATACTAAATACATATTTTACTACGCATATAATGTAGGTATATACGTTGTGGATATTACTACCGGCGTTTTGTACACGGACGTTTGTCGGCGGTAATATTGTATACACGAAAAAAAATTGCCCACAGGGAAACTGCAGTAATAAAATTTACATTTCGTCCGTAAAGATAAAAGAATCCTAAGGGCGGACGGGAAGAATTTCGACCGCACGTGTCATCGACGAAACGTAATATTCGGATATTTTCGGACATGCACTGAATTCTAAATAACATATTTTCTCCTGCAGCTCATTAAAACAATCTAAAAAAAAATTTATCGCGCATAATGGTTATAGCAGTTTTTTAAATCTATAGTTAATTACAGAAATAATTATTACTTGTATATTATCATAATATACAACCATCGTGCGTATAGACGGTAAAAATGATGTTATATATTATGTTAATATATTTGTATCGTTGATGCCGCAGCTACACTACTCCGTTATTAAGTCTGTCCGGAAAAAAATTGTCGAGTCTGACATCGGTGACTTGATTAACGTATTATGTCCACGTAAACTCTATATAATATTATCTAAACACCATCTAAAGTAACTAAACGCATATCTGAAATACACTTGAAATGTGTGTATAATATATAATTATAGGAGTTGACATGTCGATTTATATACTCCGGACGGAGTAGATAATAATATAATATACGTTTATATATATTATTAGGTATGTAGAAGGTCGTATTGTATGAGGAACAAATCCGGTTGACTTAAGAGGAAAGAAAATATATTAGCCTATTAAACCAATCACAGTTCCACCAGAATTGTCCATGAAGTCTATCATGGCCGAAAAATTACCATTATGAACAGTAGTACAGTACTATATAATATATTATGACATAGTCTATACAGGCATACAGCAAATATTAGAAGTAGTGTCAAGTTCAAAAACTACGGTGAAATGTAAATCGTAAAAATTTTTCTAATAAAATGAACAATAAAACAGTTGGTCTGTTAGTCAAAAGAAATTGTATTTGTTTCAAATAATATATTATTTACTTTTCTGTTTTATAAAACCAAATAAATTGTCGATTAAAAAAATCTATTTATTGCGCTGTAATCTTTCACGCTCATATATTCTAAACCAATAGATGAATATATTCTAATAGCACGAAATATTCACAAGACATGGACTTTTCCAACATTTCCGATAAGTTCCAATAATTACATGATCATAAATATGATAAATACATGATAATTACATGTTTATAATAATATTATCTATTATTAAACGGCGACTATGCTGCATAGATATATTCTGTTATTGTATATTTGTACGTATAAATCATGTACACCGGAGGTTTTTAATGCATTTATAGCTATAGGCTACGAGTAATAAACATTTAACACATTTACAAAACTGCATTTGGTATCTAAATACAAAAGTACAAAAATATGTACGAATACACAATAATTTGCATATTTCGCTCCCGTGTACACACAATATGGTTACCACAAAATAGCTACAGGATACTGATAACGTGGCCTTTCAGAACAGCTTTTTTCGGTCAGTGACACGATTTTTTAACTTTTAATTTTTTATAAAATATATAAATACACCACACCGCGGTATATTATATACTCACAAAACGTTTTAGGACAAACCCTATATTTAATTATTATCGCCTCGTATTATAATGTTCTGTGTACGATGTACATATTGTCATACAATAATAATTATTGTATTCTTGGCGGTCAACAGAATATTGTCCGACTATAATCAATAATATTATCATATACATAATAATAATGTATTTTAAAATGTGTTTTGTTTTCGTTGTTTTCCAGCGGACTGACGTCGGATTCGTCGGAACACTCGGTGCGGCCCGTCCGATTGGACCGGTGCTGGGCGGGCACGGTGCGCTGGTCGTACCCGCGAGGCGCGCTAAGGGTGGTGTTCCGGTTGACGGGCACCAGTGGCGGCCGCGAGTTCCGCGTCTGCCTCAAACCGGACAGGCTGGACGGCGTGCGCGTGCTGTTGGACAGCGCACCCCGTCGCCTGATCGCCGTATACGATTACCGCAAGGCCGGCGAGCCGCTCCGGTCGAGGTGCTTCAAGAGCGTCGGCGGCACGGCCGCGTTCTACGTGGAGGCGGACAAGACTGACGACCGGTCCGGTTCCGTCCGGTTCCGGTATGATCTCGAACCGCTCGCCGAGCCCGCACCCCAACTCTTCGTAGCCGACAACCTCGACGACGGTAAGTGCCGACGATTACCATTGTTACCTAAATATACATATTAGATATTATTATATACATTATACGTCATACCTACACTATACCTAACTCAGTAATAGCATTTATTATTTACTTAACGGTAATAGATAGCCTACCACCCGCTACCAGCTGTATATAATAATGGATAAACTTGAATGCAAATTCATTAAATTTACATTGTTATTGGCTTCCGATTTATTGTCTGAATTACTGACGGCCCAGTGACAGATGCAGCCTGCGAGAGACTCGCACGGAGACTGGCAGAAAGACTCCCGAAAATATTTGTTTTTGATGATTTTCAATAATTGATAATCAGCTAAATTCGATTCAAAATAATCAATTGTTCAAACCATGAGATTCTGAACAGTTATTAATATAATTATTTATTTTTCACGAATCATGTACTAATAATATAAACACGGGTAAGCTGAAAGAATGAGAATTACTACTCTTTCAAACAATGTTATCCATTCATGTCTCACCGGTGCGCCGATAAACTTGAAACTACGTCTCTATAGGGACCCGGCTCCGATTTTCAAGGTCAATTGAGACCTAACCACAGAAGTGTATCAATTTTGACTAGCGGACCCAAATCGTGTTCAACAAGTAGTTAAATATCTCAAGATTCAATTCGATTAATACTATCATAATATTAAATAATTATTGTGTGTAAGTCGTACAAACTTATTACTTAAAAAATAATAAATAAAGTTTGTATATATATTAAATTCGGACTCTGTTTTAAGACAGTGTCGGTTACAAGCACAGTGGCTATAGCGCAAAAGTATCTCAGAATATTATTATTTCTTCATTTGCATCTTATTTCCCTGTCGTCATTTTGTGTTACTTCGCAATACTAATAATACCTATTAAGTATATCGGCACAAACAAGACTGTTCGAATTATATAATATTAAGTATACGATATTTATTTGGTTCGGCACCAATAAGTCAAATAATCGAGATGATATATTTTTTTTTGTTACGGTCGAATGAATATTGTTTCGACTAAATCGGGCGTTCTGCAAACAGTGCAAACATTTAGACAGTCCGTGACAATAATATTTGTCGATTAGTTTTAATATTTGCCGTTGGTCAATTAAAATAATAGTCTATAGTGCGTATCAAAGTAATATCGATAAGTATAGTTTTTTTAATATTTAATGTCGATTGTGACGATGATGACACTACAGTACCTAATGCAGTTCACATAGAATAATTAATGCATAATTCAATAATAAATAATTTTATATTAGGTACATAATCAACTAAACAAACATAAAAGTATATTATATTTACGCTCATTCAAAAAAAAACACATACCTATAATGGTCTTATTTCATATACTATATTACTATAATACAGCCATGGCCCATGGTGTAATCGTGCAGTAAAAAACTACACATCTTTAAAAAAAATTATTCCATGATCAATACGGTTGCACTAATTTTTTAAAATATCATTTTCTATTTCTGTGTAACAAATAGTAACTATATACTTACTTAGATAATAGCGAACATTTTCAAAGTCTTACGGATAACATTTTTTGAATTACATAAAAATAACTAAAAATTATTATTTATTTTTTAAACATGGTAAAATTTCGTAAAAAGTCAGCTTCATAAATATCTACAATAAAACTGTGTATATATATTATTTTCAATATGTTTCGAGGACAACTTATGAGAAATCTTAATATTAGATTAATATTAGAAAGCTTTTTGGCCAAATATTATCGAGAATTTCAAATGCATCCATAAATATATTAAAGAAGCTTAACTATTTTGAAAAGAATAACATGTCTATAAAATGAGAATACAAAATATATTTGATGAAATTTAAAGTATTTGACGGTTAATATACAGTATTTAAATAACAACGAAATAACGAAATCAATGTTGTGAAAACTTAAAAATTGATGTGCGTAAATATTCCACATTTGCGCAATTTTTTTACTGATTTTCCCGATTGTTAAAAAGTACGAGGAATGTTTTGTTTTTGACCCCTCAAATTAGATCCAACCAGAAATGACCATTGAATTTGAAGACTGAATAATTTATATTACTCCGTGTTGATGGCAGACAATATTGTAAAACCATACACTCATCGCTCTGCTCAGAATATAAAATACAATTCAAAAGCTTAGATCATTAAAATATTTGTTGTGTAATATTTAATTGGGCTGCCCACGAACTACAAAAATACTTTGGCCGAAAATGTTATTTTAGTATTTGAAAATAAATAATAAATTTCGTTGTTGGCTATATAATAACGCATTGGTATGAAAAAAATAAATTGGAATCGTTTAACAAAACTCGTTTTTTAGTCCACAAAACTGCAGAACCCAATCGCAGCCGTGTAAAACATATTTTATAATCGATCAAATTACATTTCGTCCGACGTCCATTCTTTATATATTATTATCTGCTTGAAATGACTATCGAAGAAATAAACTATTAACACCATTAACATTCAAATGTTCTTTTCACAAACATATGTAGTTTTTAATCTGTTGAGGCGTGACGAGCATGGCGTTAAAACCGTTTTATACCTAGGCGGTTTCCGACGGCATACACGATCAGCTGTCCGTTACTATAAATTAATAATAATAATAACCAACAAATATGTTATTTGTTTTCCCAAGTACGCGTTATCCAGCCTTACGGTGTTCTACGTAGGTGTTGTTGGAATAGCAGGTAATTTATAATAATATAATATAATATTGAAATGTAAATAAACAGGCGAACACACACATGGCGCGTTTTACATACAGGAATAAGCAATTGCTCAGTACCTACCTACCTTCATGTAATTATTACTTTTTTTTTTTTTTATAATAATATAAATATAAATTATCGATTGAATTTACAATCGATAAGAACAACTGCAATCATAAGAAAAGAAAATTTAAAAAAAAAAAGACAAGAAACCATACTCTAAAACTACTTGTCTCGTTATAATAATAATCATTATTAAGTATATATTATATTATTGTCTTAATAGAATATTCTTTAACCGGTGCCATTCGAACGGACGTTTTGCGATATACAATATTGGGGACGACCCGTTTCATGATAACATAAATAATTGAGCATCGTGTATATGTTATAATATTATGCACGTGATCGCGTTCATATTTAGTTTTTAACACTCGTCTGTCCATCAACTAACCGAGATTACAAGATACAGATAATAATAATATACAGTTTTTTTTGTTCGTACCTTCATGTATAGGTATTATTTTTTTTATTCCGTACATCGATCACGCTTGTCTTAAGCCGTCCGAGTTTGTTAATATAATATTATAATATGAAATAACAATGACACGCGGCGTCTCGCCGATATTGCCGTACATGTATAAAGATATGAATTAAATCGGGCAGGTGTCCCAGGTACATTGTTCGTTGAAATGATCATTGACCTTAATTTTCTTTACTTCATTACAGAAACAATAGAAAATCAGCTTAACAATACGCATTTGTCTAAGATCTCCGACTATCTCGCGAGTATAGACGTTGGGTTTTCACTACAAGTGTATAATATATTAAAGGACCGTAATTAATGGAACGAGTGTAAAATAATATTGCTTATAACCACATATATTACTATATTATATTATAGTCAGTATAGACTATAGAGAAGATAATGATTTTTCACAAGAGCATTATGTTTTTGACAACTTTTGGAGTGTTTACGCATTGTTATGCAATCAAAATGATATTTTACTTCGTTCTATAACAACTATTATGAAGTGCATCACCTGCATAATTTAAGTATTACGAAAAAAGCACGCGTCGCTACATATAGTATGTACATATGCATATAAATCGTACGGGCTATAAAAGTATATAAAAACAAGACATTTTCTAGATAATTTTAATTTTTTTTTAACTGCGTCTGCGTGTACTTAAAAAAGTTGATTTTGACATGAGTATAATATATTCTCGATATTATCATTTTTTCTTCTTCTGGGATCATATGTTAAATGCGGATTTAACCTACGTTCGGCCAGTGAACGGTTACTGTCAAAGTCCTCGTTGGAAGTCACAAAAATAGACCGGCCATAAATTTACTCGAGAAACCTCACGATAAAAAAAATCACAGGTATACGGGCTGTTGAAAAATACCGGTTTCGCCTACATTAACAAAGTACACACTTTTATTTCTGTTGTATATATAATACTGTATTATGTATGATTTTTTTCTTTTATTACATGGTTATAATATTTATTTATTATCACCATAAACAATGGGAGATGGTATGGCCGTCGAAGAAAACGCGCTAATGGTGATTTTTATTTTAAAAAGTTATAGGCCGTTTAACATAAATTGCCCTTTATTGGATATAATATATATATATATAACATTATATGCATTTGGAGCTTCTTAACCAGACACAACACTAGACTATAATTATTATAACTTTATAACACTAGACCTAACGCTGTATAGACGGTTTATTGGATTTTAATACCACGATAGAGACAAGAGTATAAGTTGTAAATAATATGATAATTTGACGTGTTGAGATGCATTCGGTATCTCGACTACCTACTATATGTAATAAAATAATACGATATAGACTAATCTAAAAGAAAATTACGCCTATCCAGCCATGGGACGTCGTATGATATTATATGTCAATTTAAGAAGAAAAAACATAGACATTACACACGGCAGTCGAACATTTGGCTTCTTTATTTTTTTAGTTTATATAATAGTGAAAAAGCTTTTTTTTACAATGCCATCTTTAATTCGATTTTAATTATATATATTTTTTCTATTTTCAGAATGCCGACCGTGTACCGTTGAAGAAATGACACAAGCTTACTGCACGAGTAGTTTAGGTGAGTTTCGTTCATTTGTTGTACTTACATTATTTTATATTTTATACTCAATTCGTATGCGACTGTTTTATGAATATTCACGGTCGGGTGCGTTTTTCGAAAATCAATGACCACATTAACCAAATCGTCCCCGTTATAATATGGATAATCGATTCGATTATCGCGTATACAATTCGGGACATTTATTAATACAATCAATTTAAGGCTTTTAAATACATTTAACAAAATATAATAAAATATATATTATTGTAAACATAATATATGCGTACAATGAAATAATTTATATTTTAATTATCCTTTTCTAATCACTACCCACTTGATTGGACCATTGTTATCTTAAAATTATATAGGTACTGGCTCTATACTTATTTACAGGAATAAGGAGAGTTGTTTTAATTATTATCGAACAACGCGATATACGATACGTGTTAGTGTGTTACCGGTATCTCCCGATAAACAATACGCGGATAGTGAAAAGCGAGTGTGGGAAACGTACAAAATTATATTATTAATGTATATATGCGTAGGCATTATAATTATAATAATAATATATAAGTATATTTTTAATACGGCGTTTAATACAATAGTGATGATGACGATGTACTTCTTGGGTTTCTATTTAATTTAATTATTCCATGCATCGTTCTTATAATACGTATAGAATAGGACATAATTTTGTTTTAATTAAACGCGCGAATACATAGGTATATAACATATATACCTATGATGTACTATTCGAAAAATCGATATATTATTATACCTATATATTGTGTGAGGTCGTTTCACGACGTCTGCACAATGTATTTTGTTTTCCATTATATCATTCCACATTATATTATATGATAATCAGAGGCGCATAATCCGAATTTAGATATATAGGAGCAGTCGCGTGTATTTTTCCAATCCTATATGCCCATATATATATAATGATTTTATGATAGCTATAGGCATATCGTATTTGTACCTGTTTTGAAAAAGTTATCGGGCTAGCCAGAGGAAATTAACGATCAAAATAGTATTCTGTCGGAGATGAATTTTACTCGAAAGGTCGGACATGCGCAGAATACAGACGAGACTCACACTTTGGGTATAGCTATCTATTATAGTGTAGTGCGGGCGTGCGGCTCTCGTCTAACTTCGCTCGATTTTTGTACTCGAAAAACCCTTCCAAGTCGCAACCACTGTATAGGTACACTATGCGCGTATAGTCGCTACAGCTGTAACCGTGAATACAAATTTAATATGTACCATGCACCATAAATTCGATAAGAACAATATTGTAATTATTCGTAAAAATAATAATTTTTTTTTTTGCTCTTCTCTTTTGCAGTGGTCCAAGGCACCATAGTGGGCGTGTCTTACGACGGCGATGTGTCGCGCGTGCGCGTGATGCCCACCAAGGCGCACCGCCTGCCGCCCGAAGAGGACGACCAAGTGCAAGTGTCACCGCCGCTACAACAGCAAGAGGACGAAAGCGGACGACCGCGGCGCGACGACCGGCGGACGATGACCATAACGTTCGGCCGGGGTTGCAGGCCCGCGGCCGGGCCCGGCGAGTTCGTGTTCATGGCCCGGACCAAGTTCGACGAGCTGGCCCTGCGGTGTGCGCCCAGGCTGGAGGAATGGAGGCAAGCCGTCAAGGCGGACAAAGCTCCCGGTTGCATTCTGGCCGGTTGACCTTCAGAAACACATCATAACATATGTTATACGTTCATGTAATGTATAAATATATATTTCTAGGCTAAGATAGGTACCGTACGGACGTGATATTATAATATAATATATTATATTATGCTTTGCGCATCAAAACGTATGGTGCCTAAGTAGGAACTGTTATATATTACATACTATACAGGGTTACCAAAACCGTTGTTGAATTACGTTGTTTAAAAACTATTTTTTTTTTTTCAAAAGTCATGTTATAATAATATTTATAGAATACGTCTTGTAAAAATAGCCATTTTAGCTTTATACATAGCCATATAAAGGTAATGTATGTACATTATAGTCTCAGTAGACGCTTAAACGAAGATCGCTAACTGCAACGGCTATATGTATATAAATGATAATCGTTCCGCAAACGAAAAGTCGTATATACTCGCGGATATCATTATAAAATCATAATCTTGTAATTAATGTTACAAAAGTTCGCGATTGGTCGCGTGTAGTTGGAAAAAATTGCGTTCGGGCTCATCAGAAAGGGAGGAGAGTAGGAGGAAGTGGGCAAGGCTCGTGTATATATCATATTATTATAGTTTCCTTATTGACGTAGAAAAAAGGTTCTGTGGCTGTGATCTGAAACTTTTTACGTAAATATTAAAAAAAATGTAACAAAACACAATGGACGTGCGTACCTAACCTACCTATACTCTTAATTATAATATATGTGAAAGCTCGACGTCAAGTCGTTTGTATTCGTGTGTGCTGTAATAGAGAGGTGTATAATCGTTTATTTCTGACTGGTAGGTAAATAATTTAGCTCTTGCACTACTTTTCCTAGAAATTATTACATACTTACGACAATATAACAAAACATTATACTATTGGCAATTTAAAGACTTCAACGCACGTCGGCCAAAAGTTCTTTTAACTCCCTCCCTTGTTACGTTTATGTAATGCTATAATGTACGCGCGGTATATATGAATTTTATATCGTTCATATGTGAATCTATGTGCCAAACCTTAAATAAAAAATAAACGAAAGTTTTTTATTTATACAAGTAATATCATTATTGGTTCGTAGTTATATTATATTATAATGATATTATATCAAATGGTTTATTCGATTTTATTATACTTTACTTTATTTATATATATACGCATTAAAAACAACACCTATGTTTATTATAATTCTATTATTTCTAACGAGCTTCATATTATGCATTTCGTAGTGCAATGTTAAAATATTAATATTAAGATAACGTGTTTGTTAGGATTATTATTTTAATCACTTTGTTATGTTTTTAATAATTGTAAAATCTCATATTTTGTGTAAATTATTTTTGTTTGTGTATGAATATACGTATTGTAACTATCATTATACGATATATTATGATCTCAAATTTTTAAAACAATATTAAATAGCGAACAAAAATTGTAATTAATTTGACTAATATTTAAAATATATTTGTGTTATCAGTTAAAATGGACATTTTTATTTTGTTAACGAACTGCTTTTTTTTCCTAACCCGAACCGTATATAATATTCTATGGAATATAGATACCTATAATATTATAATCTATATCATATAATATATTACCACTGCAGTTTTCCTCTCGAGCGTATAGGTACAGCGAAATGCGTTTATATGGTAAAAAAAAAAAAAAAAATGTTATTATAAACGTATGGTATATAATACATATGGTTGGTCGCATTATGTACGGACACAGTCGTGCCGGACAATGGCCAGTCGAGAGCGAAAAGGAGCGTATTATACGAGATGAACGAAAAAAAAAATAAAGGTACGAATTGAAAACCGGCCATAAATCAGAGGAGCCTCTGTGCGAGATGCCCCCCGGAGGACGAGGACGACGACGACGAGGTATGCCGGTCTCATTAAGGTCCGATTTTATTTAGAACACGCGCCGCGGCGATCTCTCGCGCGCGCTCACGGGACGTCCTCTAATTAGCGGCGGCGCGCGCTCGTTTCGACATTCCCCGCGCTCGCGACGAACTCGTTTGTCTGCCGCCGCCGCCGCCGCCGCCGCCGCCACCGCCGTCGTCGCCACTGCCGTCGACCAACCCGCTGCGCCACCAAAAGACGCCGCGTCATCGGATTTACCCTGTGCGGCGGTGTCGCCCCTCCCCCGCGACCGCCGCCCACCCGCCAACCGACCGTATATATATATATATATATGATACTCCGGGCGAGTATATTTTATTTTTTTTTAAATATGTTTCCTCACTATTATATTCAGTTCCCCGCCCCGCCCCGCCGCCGAACGCGCGCAGATACGATCGCATCTCGTCGGTCAGGTAGCGATTTCCATCTCGTCGCGGTCTCGAAAAACTGGATTTTCTCGTCGATTTCGCGTTATTTTTTTTTCCACCACCTTTTACGCTCTACGGCACTGCGGCGGCGGCGGTTTATGTATAGTTTATTTTTATAATAATATTATTATCATTATTATTATTATAACGAGTTACGCCTACGATTATGTTCGCCGCGTGTTGGATCGGCCGCTAGACCCGCTGCGATAATAATATTATATGGATAAAGGCGATCGCGAGAATAATATAACACCGATTGCTCCCTGCTGCAGGGATGTACTTTTTAATTATTATTATTATTGCTCATCACGTATAATTGTTTGATATTTCAATTAAATCCGAAAAGAATAAATTGCAGTACTTCAAATATTCAAAATCGTAACTGAGCACATCGTGATGACGTTAATGTAACGATAGCAAGTATATGTATACTGTAGAATTTTACGGTTTGCGGCGGAACTGCATCACCGCCGCGATAGTCGAATTGCCTAAAAAGAAATGGTTGAACTGCACTCGGGTAAAAGCAGATTGTGGTCAAACTGCACTCGTTCAAAAAAAGGAGTTCAAATTTAAGGTCACTATATTATGGACGTTGACGTTTATTATTATAATAATATTTGACGATTTAAAAAAAGAATAAAAAAAATTATAATAATGAGAATAATAATATTTGATGATTTAATATATGTATATTGTATATATAATATTATATTAACATAATGGACAAAGGTATGTATGAAACAATCATTTTTAACTACGCCAATGATTAAAATCATTGTCAGTCCTAAGCCTGTAAGTGGGAAGAGAAATTAGTGTTTTATAAACGTTTAACCCTTTCAAATCCATGATATTTTTGTTGTAATACCTTTTTTGAACCCAAGTGCAGTTCAACCACTGCCTGCTTTTTACCCGTGTGCAGTTCGACAGTTACTTTTTTTTAAACCCTGCAAGTGCAGTTCGATTAAAATAAGTACAATTCGACCATACCCCATCACCGACCGATATTTGTGACGACCGCCCGTCCCAGAAAAGTCGAGTCTGCAGACTAACTACGATTGAATCATAACATCGTGTAACGTTACTAACTTATAAATTATAAAAAATATATTATACATACATGCAATCAATACCTGGCCACGACGGCGCATTACCGTGAGTGGGGAACAACAGGTGGGAGAAGAAGATTTTCCCAGAGAACTTTTTTAGCATAATTCACGTTATTTATTTTGCTTTGCTTTTGGACTGTGAACGGTTTTAAAGTTAGGTATTTATAATAACCCCCGCCCCCTCCCCCTACCGCTTGAAAATGTTTTACGCCACTGTCAGGCCAGGTTAGGTTAGTGTATACCTGATATACGCTTCGGAGTTCGGACAAGACGTATACCTATATACACAGTGGCGTACAAATGGGAGGGGGGTCGGGATAAATCCCCCCCAGGGCCAAAAAAAAATATAAAAATGTCTTGAGAATGTCATCATGTAAATAAAATTAAGGATTTTGTAAGTTTTAATGGAATCACAAAAATATTAATTTTTCGTCCGAGGAGGTAGAGATAGAAATAAATGTTTATTATTTACATAAAAACTATTTTTGTGTAGATATTAAATATTGTTTATCATTATTAGTAAATTGTCTCTGTGCTGCGCCCGTGTGTGTGTGTGTCTATTTTTATAATGGCGTACCCGCTTAACTTTATCCCTTATCTTTTGTTTATTAATATATATCTTATTATAATAATATACACGATTGTCCAAACGTCCGATGTTCAGTGTACTCATGACAGTGTTCAGTGTACAGTCGTGACTCGTATTTTAAATTATATCAATCAAATATACTACCTGCAATACTGCAATAGTTATCTAAAAGATTAAGGTAAGTAAATTTTATGATTTAATTTTTTTATACCTAGTCTTAAATATTCTTAATGCATACATTTTTTTATTGGTGAATTAGACGACATAATGTAACCAAGTGTATACAAATACGTAGGTAAACCGTAAACGTATTAACAGTGTAAACTTTCAGTAAATATACAGTGGTTATGGCCGAAAAAAACAGCCCAAAATTAATTTTTTTTTTCAAAATCTCTGCCGGGTACATCATCGCCACATCTATCTTCTTCAGAAACTCATACACCAGATTTCCCTTCAACCACGCCATTATCCTCATCAGATCCGATCACAGAGCCTACTTTAAATGATACTTAAATTACTGACATTTTTGATATTGCGTGTTATACAAACAAATTGTTGTCAACAAATGAAAAGGCAGATATTTTAAACAAAATATGGAAACCTGATTTAAATTATAATTTTCCTATTAAAACATCAGTTGTCGGTAAGAAACAAAAAAGTATTATTACAAAAATAAGTGTGAACTCTTTTAACAACAATGGGCTTTGTCTTTGATAAAGCATATTGCATCGGGTGGAGCACTCTGATAAACATGTATAAATAATATTATTTTATCCCCCCCCCCCCCATAAGACAATTATTGAATGTACGCCACTGTATATACAAAACTGTCGTCTGCGTGGAGGAACGATAATATTATGTAGGTAGGTTTATACCACTCTGCTGCTGCTGCACCCACGACGTTTCATGCGGTTTTTATTTCCAATTTTTTCCACCGTTTCCGAGACGGCACACCGCCGTCATACACGAAATCCGTAGGTACCTATACATAGGATTTCGTATAATAATATTGCATAATATATACTGCTGACCCAATCCGGTGGTCAAACTCTATATGATATACGTATATTATGTGGTACAGCCTGCAAACAGCCATTTACGTACGTAGGTACGCTGTATAATTTTCCGTATACGCCAATGTGAACATTTTTCGTGTGGGTTTATGCATGGGATTGTTATTTATTATTATACATTATACACACGCCGCCGTTATAATATTATATCCCGCACCGCACATTAACCGCGACATCATTTTATGTACAATTATTATTACTATACCACTTCGGCAATAATTATTAACATTATCGAAAGCATGTGTGTACCTGCCACGACGATGATAATAATAAATAAATCTTATGATGTATAATATTATACTGTGCTGCAGTGTTATGCGCATGCAGCAACAAAAGTGTTTGAGATTCAAGTCTGCCGAATATTGTTGATATTTTCGCTTCTCTGCGTGTACCTACATTATATTATATTATATTTTAATATTATATACGAGCCGGTTAATATATTCATAAATATTATATTGTAGGTATAGGTAGGTACCTATATAACGGGTACCCGACAGCAGCTGTCCGCGGTGGATGGATATCGTTCGTGTTTAATGAAATCTATTATCTTTTATATTTTTTTTTTCCTTTTCGTAAGTGTAAATAATATTCTGAAATCCTATACGGTGTTGTGAAAAAAAAGGTTTGTTGGCATAAAAAAAACTACGGGGTGGCCATCATAGGAATACTAAGGCTATTATTTATACCTATCTGGTATATTGTATATCTTTGGTTGTCGCTATTTAAATTTTTTAACAGATAACAACACGATATGTATATTTAATGTATAATATTATATTCTAGAAAACCATATTTATTAAATAACCAACTTATTCCACGCACTTCGTTGCCCATTAAAAATGACAACTCTTTATGAATCAGTATTAAAAAAATAATAAATCAGTATTACGAAACACGCCAAAAACATACGAAGTGTCGCTAAACAATGTAAATATATAATATAATTATATTATATGCCAACAGCAATAGCAACCGTTTTAAACCAATGGCAACCAATAATTATTATTATAATAGCCTTGTTTGAGCACCTCTCGGGGTTGGTCCTCTTCCTTTTTAAATTAGCCTACCTTCTGCCCAGAGGTCTAATCTATCTATGTACCAAATTTCATCGACATCGGTCCAGCCGTTTAGGAATGCATAAAGGACACAGACAAACATTAATTTATATACCTATATATATATATATTATTGTACATGTCCAAAAGACGGAAACATAAAATAATTATTTTATTGATCTATTTAATAACTCGGCAGAAGAATAGGCCATTAGTTACTGTTACTTAATTTAAAGTTAAAATTAATTTAAGTATTTACAAAGTGTTGTATTATTATAATTGTTATTAGATTATAATATATTTTGTTGATTTTAAGCTCAGAATTTTCTTGTTTTTTTCAGGGTCGGGTCCAAGTTTAGCACCGAGACTTTCTGTCATGTTGAGATTCCATCGATCATGTTCAAATGTTGGAAATCCATATTCCCATAAAAAAGTGCTTTACTATGAGCGTGATACCTGCACATGCTTTGCATACAGGAGGTTCTTATTTTGCTATGAGAAATCTGCGGGTAAGTCTTGTGTGCCCGCGATTCTCAATCGATTGATCGAGATGATCATTTCATTTATGAGTTGAGTTTTCCCATCTGAATGTTGATTTATTAATTCGATTCGGTTTGGAGTTCCTATTATTCCAGAATTTATGCCATTATTATGTGTTATGTGCATTTTTTTAAAGATTTTGAAATAAAATAAATTCTCGTTTTGTGAAAATAACTTCAATATCAATAACTATGACGGTATTGTTGTGCGCGGGTTTACAGTCACATTCGGCGCCTCGAAAAGTTATTGTTATAGATCAAACAAAATTAGGCGCCTATATATATATAATCAGAATGCCTATAATCTAACAAAACCTTTTCTGTATAACTACGGTTGGTTTGAAAACGTTAATTTTTAGACATCATTGTGATACAATAATTTATACTGCACATACTTTCGCAGTTTATATTACTATTATTGATGATGTACGTACCTAGATTAATATAATATTTAATTGTTCGCAAATGTATATTATGTAAAATCGGCTGAAAGATGAAACATTACAAACCTCCGTTCTTTATAAAATTGCATCCCCTTACACGCGTAAGAGACTGTACAGGTAGTCATTTATTATATTATTCGTATTCGTGTAAACGTATATCCGCACGTGTCATATAAAAAGAGGCGAGGCGGGGCTGTTATAAAATATATTTATTTAATGTACGAAAAACACGACGACATAATAATATATAATATGATAATAAATGTGTGTGTGTGTGTGTGTGTTGTGTGTGTGCTGTGTGCGTGCGTGGACCCGGTTACAAATGCCACCTCTGCGTGTACGTGAAAATATTAAAATATTGGGCGGTGAACCTGACCGTGACATTTCGGTCCAGGCTGTCCGCCGAGCGGTCGGAGATGCTGCAGCGGCGGCGAGCGTAATATTATGGTATATTATATTGACCTAATACGACGATAAAATGACGTACGATGGATGTTCTATCGTGTCGCCTATTTTTCGTTCTGAACTTTCCACTGCAGTTTAAGCGGAATCGTGTTCGAGAAGAGAAGGTGTATGATAACATTGCACGCGGCCGTGTATCGTTTAAGCGCGAATTGAAAATATTTCCATCGCGACCGCAAACGGCAGACGACAGCAGCTGTAAGTCATCGTAGATCACAGATCATAAAAACGACACGTCTCGTAGGTTAGGTTATTACAAGGTCCGTCACTATACAAGGTAACAAGTCTGTAAGTTTAATGTAAAGCAATGGGAAAAACCAACAAACTTGAGACTTTCAAGCTCGTAACGCGACCCGCACTCTTGGAGGTGGTATTTCAATAATAATATCAGAACTGCTGCGGTACGTGCCATTCGCAATAATGTGCGTATATACATATAATCAGTTGGGTATATTGTGCGACACAATATACTCTCTGGCTCGCGTACATAAAAAAAATTATTATAATATTATATATCATTATTATAATTATTATGGTACGGGCCCAGGTACCGCACCGCACGTCGGCTCGCGCGATTAATTATCTCCATTACGTCGCAAACGGGCTTGGCAGCGGGACGTAAAAATACGCGTGTATAATAATATAATAATAATAATAATATTAATAACACGTGCGTACCTGCAAGTGCCTACGCTGTACAATACGCCAATGTGTACATATAGCGCGTATATATTATTATCTTTTATTATGGTATTATGTCTGTCGGCGTTATATATTATAATAATACATACATAGGCAGGTACGCGACCGACGCTAAAAACGATCACGATCACTGCATTGCACCGTATACGTTATTATATATAACTCAAGCTCGTAACGCGACCCGCACTCTTGGAGATGGTATTTCAATAATAATATCAGAACTGCTGCGGTACGTGCCATTCGCAATAATGTGCGTATACATATAATCAGTTGGGTATATTGTGCGACACAATATACTCTCTGGCTCGCGTACATAAAAAAATATTATTATAATATTATATATCATTATTATAATTATTATGGTACGGGCCCAGGTACCGCACCGCACGTCGGCTCGCGCGATTAATTATCTCCATTACGTCGCAAACGGGCTTGGCAGCGGGACGTAAACAATACGCGTGTATAATAATAATAATAATAATAATAATAATAATATTAATAACACGTGCGTACCTGCAAGTGCCTACGCCTACAATACGCCAATGTGTACCTATAGCGCGTATATATTATTATCATTTTATTATGGTAATTCTGTCGGCGTTATATATTATAATAATAATACATAGGCAGGTACGCGACCGACGCTAAAAACGATCACGATAACTGCATTGCACCGTATACGTTATTATATATAACACATTATATTGTGTATATAATAGCAAATAATATTATTATGTATATGTTACAGTCGGCGCGCCGATAAATGGATTTTATTTTAATATCATGAGGAGGAGGAGGAGGAGGAGGAGTAAGAAGAGTGACGATATATCTGCGGAGACGAAGCTGTATATACTCCAATATACACACGGGTAGGCTATATATAATATATTATTATGACTAAAAAAAATAACGCGTATACGCGACCATGACGAGGTGTGGTCGGGCACTATAAAATTAACTACTTAACAGAACCCGCGCGCAGGTACTGTAAGTGTATTATAGGTATACGGCCGGTAACACCATCGCGGTAGTCGTCGGCCGGTTAATGGAAGGTGTGTTCGGTCGAGATCGGGCGGCGGCCGCAGAGTGTATTTGGACGTCGCTCCGCCGCGGAGATGTTGTACTTTTTAACACACACACACGCACACGCGCGTTTGAGTGTGCGCGCGTACCCGTTTACGAGTTGACTTTGTCACATTCGAAGAGAGCCCGCGCACAAGACGTGTGAAAAATTTACATAATATTATTATCGTTGTAAAAACGTGCGGCGCGCGTGTGTTTGTACGCATTACGCGCATATATGGGAGGCGGAACGAGCGGAGACCAGCGGACGGACGGCGAGAGAGCGGAGAAGTCTAAAAAAACAATCGTATAATATACACAATAAAGGTACGCACGGCGAAGGCGGCGGCGTGTCCGGGCGGAATGGCAATTACTTGTTTTACGCGACGTATACACGCAGATAAGCTATACGAGTTACGACGAACACCTGCTTAAAGGTCTCATCTAGAAACAAGTCATATAATTATTATTATTACGATATTATAATATAACGCGGTACTGCTGCTGCAGAGACGAAGTCGTGTATATAATATTATGTACTTCTATATACAATACCTATATACCTATGAGTAACGGATTTAATAGCAACGATACCGGATGTTACCGGATATACCTAGGGGTTCAACCAACCGCGGTTAACTTAACCGTTAAAGTAGTGGTTAGGTATTAATATTAATTAGTATTTCATTATTAATTATTTAATTACCTTTTTTCCAATTGTGTTGTGCAGTCCATTTTAATATAATATTATCGTCAAAGTATCGGTTTGTCAAAATAATACAAAATTACAGAATTGTTATCTTAACCTAATTTGATGGAATGCATGTTTCTATTACGTTGTTAGTTTGTTACTTATAGCCTATTGAATATTGTATGATTTGTTTTGGTATTTCATCTGTTACATATTATGATTGTTTCCTTAACCTAGTTAATAGTTTTAATTGTATGTAATATCTTTAATATATTATGAATAATACAAGGGAAAAGATATTGCACAAAAGTATATTTTTCCACGTTCTATCACTTTAGTTGAATATATTTCAGGAAATAAAAAAAATTAATGAACCACTAATATATAGCTTAATTATCTATGTTTAAATGATCTATACAAGTAGGTAATTGAGCCTATACTGGCTACTCATAAATGAATTGTCCAATTATACATTTAATATTCGAGGATCAACTTTATAATATGGTTTATACTGTATAGTGTATAAGCAAATTATTATAGTTTACACTTTCTGAATTTTGTATGTACCAAACATCTGAATAACATATACGGCAACAAATTATTTTTCTCCGCAGTAAATGCGTTAGTTATAATAAACGGCTCATCGCCCCGACGCCATACCTAAACTATTTTTATTATTTATTGCCCGATGTTATCAAGTCGATTTTGTATCTTCAATGATTCCAAGTGATTAAGCATATGCATGTATTATGTTCTGAAACTAACGTCTAACAGTATCCTGTTGAGAAAACGGCGGCACGTCTTTGCCAAGATGGTTCTCAATTTCTCACGTTATTTATTACTATTATTATTATAGTATTAGCTTCGATTCATATATTATTTTAATACGTCCGATTGATATCGCAGCCTAATAATGAAAATCAATTTAGACCTTGATTGCGACCATTGCGGTGTTGTGGAGTAATAATAATACGTCATAATATTATAATATAGGCACGCAGCATTTCGAGTTTAAAGTATCAACGTGACTATGTATAGGTTTTAGAATGCGAAATAATAATAAAAAATAAATATAATCATTCAGCAATGAGTCAACGTTTCACAGAACGATTGTACGTGTTATACTAGCTGTTATCGATGTTATATATTTTATAATTTATATGTATACATACTCTAGATTACGACCTATGGTATGGAATTACTATTTTATAAAATAGTCCATAGAGATATCCGTGCAGTAGATGATTCGATTTCGATCCAGTCGTCGTGATGCGAATGAAATAATATCGAACTCATTGTGTGAGATTGCCGTATACATTATATTATATTTATATGCCTATAATATAATGTATATACTATACTATACATTGGACATATAGTACAATATAAATTATACATAGATGGAAAGCCGGCAAGTATATATGTAGCAATTGGAACACTCGTCTATAATATCAGAAATATACTTGTCCGTTCAAAAAATTTACTTTGAAAGTTTAAATGTAGATAGAGAACCGTAGGACCGTAGATTAAAATTAGTCTTGGAAATTATATTTAATAAAGACGTTCTATTATTTACAATATCTCATGTCTGTAAGGGTGTTTGAAGTAAAATAATTTTTCAATAAATCCCCCCCCCCAAAAAAAAAATTCAATTTCAAATTATGTCTACTGACATATTTTTCACTTATTATCGTCGATTTTAAAAATGATATATTCATATATTTACTTATGTAGTAGAAACTAGATACACTAGTATACCTGTTTATACAAAAAATCCCCGCATTATAGTTCCACGAGATATTGTGGAGCATTCACAATATTGAATAGATAGCCGGTAATAATTATGGAGACGTTTTGGTAATGTACCTACATATTCAGCTAATAGGTATAGGTAATTTTCTGAGCCTTCAACCTGGTAACACTATATTGTCTTATAGAGAAGAGCACGTATATTTTATAATATATAAACAACTACCTTTGAATATATTATTCATGGATAATTATTTTAGTTGTTGTTAATGATTCCGTTTGTTATCACCTATCATAGGCATATTATATAATTTACACATATACAATATGAAGTAGAGACGTGTATACGCCTATATACGTTTTTCATTAGTAATTATGTTCTTTCATAAGTCAACTAATTATAAGGCTATTTAAATATTTAAAAAAGTTTTACCTTATGTGTGCCTAAAGATATATATATATATATATAGGTACTTGACAAATATTTATTTTAGAGTGACCAGCGTACCAAATGTTGTTTTTTCTAAGTGTATTTACCTCATTCAACAAATAAAGAAAAGTTATAGTACCTACGCGTTTATTTACAATGTATATATATATTTTTTTTTCGTTGATAAATCGTGATCTTTGATTTTACAGGACTAGTATTCACGCTCACGAGGGCGGGTGTGTACTGTGTCTGTGTGGAGCTTTGCCCTTATTTTGAACTTTGGTTTTCTATGTAAATATTAAATCCTAGTTAGTAGTTACGACCATGTCCAAAACTTTTTCAAGTCCCCTTAATAAATTCCTCGTAATTTAAGAACTAATTATACGTAATTGTTTTCTACATTTTTAAGATGAAAATTACTGAAAAAAATAAATATTTAAAGTTGTATTTTCTAATTCACTATTTCTAAAAAGTTATATAAAATCATGGCAATATGAATTGTTGTTTTAAAAAAATACATCACAAGTCAATGATTATTCAAAAAAAAATTAAGACGTTGACATTTCAGTATGACAGTATATCACTTATCATCAGCCATCAGATATAAGTCATAATTTCAACAATATATCAATATATTAAGATATACCCTATCACAATATTTTAAAATATTTGCAACTCACAATGACTATATCCATCAGTTCAGGCGTTCAGCTATACATTATTTTAGTACCATTTGACGTAAAAACTTGATTGTGGATCAGATTCTTTTTTCTTCATTATCTATGCTAGAGAGAGATAAATCTGTCAATATGAAAGTTAAAGAAATTGATGATATTATAAATGTATTTGTGATTAAAGCTGATGAAACAGTGTATTTTATAAAAATAAAAATATCTGGGATTATATGCAATTTTATATGAGAGACTGGAGCCTTAATATGGGTTAATTGCTCCTATGATTTAATATATCATACACATACTATATTACATTAATCCAATAGTTTCCACCGCCAAGTTCTGAGGAGCAGTGTTATTCTTAGTCATAAGTCATTAAAATAGTAATTGGGAAATTTCTAATTTCGTTCAACTGTAGTTTTTCTTCGTTGTTAATGCGTAATTATATAAACGTAAAAAACTAGTTCTATTTTGACATAGTTTTTCAATAACGTTTGTTTATGATACTCGATTCAATTGACAATATACATACACCCAAATACAATATAATATAATGTACATATAGAATATAGTATACTACGTCCTACTTACATGTCACATATTATGTATATAATATATGGTATAGTGGGCGAGAAATTCTCTCGGGACTATATTGGGCTACCTATGAATAATAATCAGGAGTTTCTAGTGGTGTTTTTTTTTTTAGCACATATTATACTAGACCGACATTGTTGCTAAAATTATTTACAGACTTTCGCAAAACGTTCTATAGGCCGTGGCGGTGCCGATACACATCTGTTCACGACTTTCGTTCACGGCGACCAGGTGAATGGCGATATTGTATATATAATATAAGGTTATTGCTGTGCAGACTCGTCAACCGGTGTACCTATACGGTCTCGGTCTGTATACATTTACCTATATAATACATATACACATTATATATATATATAAATCAATATAAGTAACGTTCCGCACGCGATCCGGACGGGGCCACCGCCTCTGTTTTACCTATAGGTATATGTTATTTTGATTTATCGATGACCATTATAATTCATACACATCGGCCGCCACAGCTTGGCTATGAAGGTACCTATACGATTTAATGTGTATATATATATGTATTTACGATCGAAGAAATCGCTGCACTGTTTAATAAGCCATGTGCGAAGACGAGTTAACGAATGAAGAGGTGTCAGAACCAGTTTCACACTATATAAGTACGTCGATAACTGTATATACGTGTCCTGGGCACTGCAGCTGACGGACAGAAAAGAATAGGTATAGATACTAGATAGGTATATAGCTCATACCTAATGCACACTTATATTTCATTATTCGTTAGGTAATCGTTACGCGGCGACGATGAGTGAAATCCGAAATCGACTTGCAATAGCAGAACTGTCTATTGATATATAGCCATCTTTACTAGTCGATCAAAAATATGTCAAATGTGGTGAGGTCTGTATCAGTTACATCATCATATCCTACATATACAATCTAGGTTTAAATATCGAAACTTAAAATTAAAAATCAAGGCTTTACAACCTTTTTAAAATATCTTAGGTTCAAACTTCAAATCAATTTTTCTCAAAACTATACATTTTGAGATGTGTCTGTCTTGTTCTAGGAGTACGAAATGTTTTGCTTTTTGGACGATATGGGTTTACTCTATATCATTAAACTATACATAACTAACTAGTCATACATTTAATATTTAGAATAAATTAAAACATAGGTATCTGGGATTTTGCCACTTTTGTACGATGCGAGATTTACTTTTTTCTCATCTTGTTTTGGCACTTATGTCTTCCGACGTTATTTTCCAAAACATCCGAATTGGCCAAATTAACCGAAACCCGAATAATTTTTATATTACAAATATGAATAATAATTTCTAATAAGAATAATTGAAATAAATATTAATTATTTAATGCGATAACATAATAGTCTCAACATTAAGGGAGGGAATAGGTTATTTTGATGATATCTGAAAAATGCCTTTCTTGTGGTATAATAATGACGTCTTGTATCTGATATTCATTCTTTTAATTTTTTCAGGTTTTTACTTAACTACTAAACACCCGTATTAACCCACATTAACCCAAATAATGACGGATATTTACAACCAAACGATCATTTAATCATTTAATAAAATTATTATTCCCATGTTTGAACATCCAAATACATCCATCAACTAAAACGGCTAAAACTCGTAACCCAAATAATTGATTATGATGTAAAGCTCTGCAGGTAAAAAAAACTGATTATAACAGGTACATTTTTATAATGCGACAGTCGATACCTTTTAGATCCTTCAGTAATACAAATTAATCTATTAAATTATATTCAAAATTATTCATACAAAATATATAATATTATAATATACATTATATAATAATACACTAATATGTCAGCAATATAGTGACTAGTAAAATATAAATTTTATATAACTTCAGTCGATTCGTAGGAACCATGGATAACACGCGTGCTGCCCATTATTTCGGGCTTCCTCTCCAGTCTCGTAAATAGACAGTTTACACGACTGCAGTATCTGCAGACACCTGCGAATTGTGTCTTATAGATTTCTCATCATATAATTATTTATTTGGATTATTTCCATGATTTCGTAATTTCTAAGCTCATAAAGTTATAAAACGCGCGGATTGTCGACAGCGATATTATAGCGACCTATAACGTGATTTTCTTGTTTTTAATACACTCGTATGTAAATTGTAAATAGTATAAGTTTGCTAAATCGTGTTTATCTGTAAAATATACTCTACCGCACATTATATATTATAATGCATATATTTAAAATTTTACTATCTGTCTGTGGTCAAGTCATTCCTTCTCCATACTCTCCCTCTCTCTCTCTCTTTCTCTATCTGTCTCCTCTCTCTCAATCACTCTTTTCTCTGTTAATGCCGCGAACCCACCGTGTTCTGAATCTAGTACTTCTCTAAGTACATAATATAATAACACTTGTGCTTATATATATGCAATACACACATATACATATCACATGAGTATACAACTATATACTAGTATTCAAATCAGTTTTTTTAACGATCCAGGAGACACTTAATCTTTGTTTTTTTTTGCAATTTTTTCTTGTTATTACAAAGTACAAACATTAATATAATCTTTAATCACGTGTTTAGTATGGTGGATTTCTGAGTTATTTATATTACTTACGTTATTTATACATTCAATATATTTTATAGTTTCTGGAACCAATGTATATTCGGATAATTTCTTATTAAAAGTACGGAGATAAAATATAAATTTACTAAGATTATATTAATTTTTGTATGAAAAAAAATATTTACATTAACTTTTACCATCAATGTTTTAGTACTTTTATTGAGATTATCAACATCGTTTTTATTTGCATATGTATACGTTTTAAAAATACTAAGAATAGAATACGTAAGCTGCTAACAAATCGATACATGTTTCCCTTTATTAAAATGTATATTATGACGCTACAAAATACAATACCTAGAACCTAGGTATAAAATGTAATGTAATAGCTATATAGTAACCATCCAAGGTAGTTCGAGTTTCATACGGTGCCGAGTTTATATAAATTTTTTAACATTTGTCATGAGTATCCTTTTAAAGGATTAAATATTGTTTTTCCCAGATAGCCTGTCTAGATAACCTTCTTACCTACCTGTGTAAGTGAATGTCCCCTTGCGGATTTAATAAGATATTTTCATGTATTCCCAGTATTCGAGCACATTAGCCACTTTGTTATTTTGAACGTCTTAATACTTAACACTCGTTGTTCTCGCATTCTAGTATTATTATTATGAATTTCCTCTTGGTTTTGTACCCATTATTTATTAATATTATTATTTTTTTTATATAGAGTTTATTTCCTTTACCGTTTTATTCTCAATGCATCTGTTTTTTCCATTATCCCAGTCACTATAAACATGGCACTCGATTTCCTTTCATAACACACCTTTTTGCACGAATTATTAACATCGCGAGCACGGAAAAGTCCAGAACCACTACCACGCCCATATTATTCACAGTCGCATAATGTAATAAACTAGATAACATCGTTGTTTGCCATTCGTGGTTTGCGGATGGTTTTATCTAAAATGTAATATTTCTTCGTTTAACCAAGTGTCGATATTCGACAATATAATATATACGCGTTTGTCGTAACTCAATGAACTTGAAATATATATAGATTTTATATATCATATATAGTACATATTGTGATTGTGTACCTATACATTCCATTTTTTTTAATCTAAATAATTTAGTAAATGGCCTCATATCTTAAAAACACAACAAAATTAAAAATATACACTCTTAACAAGTATATGACAATTTAAAACCAACATTAAACATTTAATAAACGTTATATAAGCTAAAATCATACTGACTACTGTCTACTGAATAACAGTGTTAAGCATTATCCAGATCTTAGATCATATAGGTATACCTAGTCGTATATGAATATATGATCATATTGTATACTATTGTATATGATCTAAGACCCAAATAGAAAATCATACTTTATTTCTAATCATTAGATAACTATGATAGTAAGTTGTATCTGATGTTTGATAAATCATTGTGTCATTTTAACTAATTTTTATTTTTTTATTTTTTCTATGAAATATTCCTAACTTCCACTGTTCACTATCTAGTAATAATAAATAAATATATACATGTTTTTTTGGCTTACTACGTGCGATGACTAAGTTAAATTTTTAAATAATAATGCGGAATAGTGACTTAGTGATTAGTGCCTATTAATACTAATGATCCTTAAATAATTAAATCATGAGGACGTCCATGTTTAAGATAGCGATAAACAGGTGGTTTTGTGTTGAGACCTGAGATGGCAGTGCATATAATCTGTTGACTAATTTCATGCTAAATATATGAAACAATTACACATTTTATGGAAAAATAAAACGTAATATATATATTTATACAACGATAATTATAGGAATATTAAGACATAAAAATAAAATATATACGTTTCACGTTGAACAAATAAAATATAATAATATATCAATTACCTAACTATAATAGATCTGCTAAGACAGAAAAACCTGATATCTAATCACCTCTGCTATGTACAGCTGCCAAGGTAGTATATCATCATCTGTACGATGGTCGATCTACAAGTTATAATTTCTATATAGACATTAGACATATAGTATTATAAGCACTTTCATTTTTTAATCAACCAGTTCATAAAATGTATCCACATTGTTTAAATCTATACATTTTTGTTACGGATACCTATACTGCATGAATGTTAGTATTGTGATATACTTATGCGCTCAAATTAAATTAATTTAATGGTGAGGATATAGGGGGGATTTGTTCTCCAAATTTCTACTACGTACAAAAATTCAAAATTTAGTACTTAGTTCTAAGTATAAGTAATTTTTAAAAAATATTATAGAAGGACCTTTTTTTGGGAATTTGTGCCTATATGCGTAGTAATATATTGGAGTTGCTTATACTTTCTGGGCGTTTAATTAAAAAGTACCTATACTAAGTACTAAGTAGTATTTATTTTATTCAATATTACTGGAATTAAATACATATTTATTTTATTTTAACTCTATATCTGTCAAAACATCAACCTGTTGTGGGACTGACAGATAAAAATTATAGCCAACTTATGACGTGGTAATAGTTAATAAAGACACTTTGTAGGCGATCTGCGCCATATGGGGCAAAATTTCATATGGTTTATATGAAACTACTATTGTCTATTATACGCACAAATTTAAATCTCAATCAAATTCTCTCTCCAATAGTGATGCTCGCTCATCTCACCTATACACAACCTGCAGTTGTCCTGTACATAAAATTATAGTACTAATTTTATATATTATATGCATTTATGATCGACGTCTCGACTTGTACGTCCAGTGCACGTGCACGTGTGCATAATATTATCATAATATTGTGTAATAAGTGTATAAAGTCGATTACTTGTAAATTGACTGCAAAGTGCCAAACAACAGTCGCCGCAGCCGCCGGTGTAGTGCACTGCTGGGTAGGTATAACATACCCGAGCTCGTGTGTGGTTATATTATTATATATTATAATACACAGGTGTGTACAAATGATTATGAAAATATGAATTTTTTATTCCATGTCTATCCTATAGCGTATAGCCGACTATCGATCGGCGTCCGCGATTTATGTAGATCGTACGAGTTAGATTTTTTTTTTTTTTCTGTCGATCGGCAACGGTGCCGAACCTCGCGTTTAATAACAATGCAACGAGAACACATAATATTATAATTCACGTGTTACGTATACCTATTATATACGTATATAATAATGCCAGCTGTATAGTGATTTAGAAAAAGTCTACCCCCGAAGGGCTTGCTATTATTATTACTATTATTATCGTATACACGCTCTCGAGCGTGCGCGATCTCCTACCTATTTATGGCTGTACATATTATACACTCGATAATATTATATTTAAACCGGCGAGCGTCAAGTCCAGTGACGCTGATGGCAGCCGTTTGTAGACACACACAAACACACGTGTGTACACACGCACACAAATCACACAAACGCACGCACACACTCTCGAGTCTGTCGTATCCCGTTTCACCGGTAACGTACCCGCCGGGCCGCCGCGCGCGTATGAAACCGGTCCCCTCAGCGCCCCGGACACTACGACGACGACGATGATGACCTGCTAGGGCCGACGGCTATGCGGTGTGTGTGTGTGCGTGCGCATGAGTAGCGGACTGACTGGACGTCGTGGCGTGCACAATGATTGACGGCCATCGATTATAATGTATGGGCACACTATATTACACGACTTACCTACATTATATATTATAATAAAATATATGTACAATGTTATGTATATATAAGTATTAATGTATATATAAATAAGTATTAATAATATATGTACAATGTTATATGTATATATAAATAAGTATTAATAATATATTATGATGTGTTTAACTATACACGCATACCGTTCCGGGATCGATACACGTAATAATATTACACATCCATATAATATGTTCCGATATAAACATTCTCGGATTCTCATACACATCGTGTGTGCGGATGATTTATAGCAATGCATAACGTTCGAAATCGAATTTAAAAAAAATTACTCCCCCCCCCAAAGTTGTTCACCTGGTACTCTATGGCGCGATCAGCACGTATAGGTTGCTCTATTGTACATGTACTGCTGGTGGGGTGGGTTTGGGGGTTGAAATGTATTAAAAAAAAAATGTTTCACATAGATAACATACACATGGACCTTCGTGATTTTTATAAAGATTGATGTCGAACAACTATATGATAACGTCATAATACGTTTAATTAATTATACTTTGATTGTTAACGATGAAAATGTTTAATTTTTTTACCACCTTAAAATTGTTCACGTGCCCGTGTGCCAGAGTGTTTGTATGCCGTGTGGTGTGTGTGACGTGTGGCTATCTAAATTCTAAGATGAACTTCTCGTCAATAATAGGACCGTAAATTAATAACGCGTGCGCGAATTAATATTTATTACCACCATCCGCCGATATTACATTATAATAATATGGGAAAATACTTCTTGGACGCGTGCGCTGCATATAATACGGTCGTTTATCATTTTCGTATATTATAGCGTATTATAGTTTCCCCCAAGGCCGTACACAGAACAAATTTTCGGGGCAGGGGGGGATACTAATCTTAGTAAATAGTGTATAAAATAATGAACATTTTTAAACGCTTTAAAGCAATTAAACATATATATTGTACCCATAAATAAACTAATAAGGTTTGTTAAAAATTAATTAAACACCCATAGTATATAATGTAAATTGTGATTTAATTTTACTGCACAAATTCTAAATTTCTATTTTTTTCTTTAGAAAAACGGTTGGTTACTTCCTCAGGATCGACATGAATATTTCTATGTACACCAAGTAATGCTAAACCGCGGTTAGTCAATCTTCAGTGGTAACGTTTCGCGAATAGTTCTTAATTCGTTTAAAAGAAAAAAAATGTCCTTTCGGGCGTTGCGGTTGACACCGGTAAAGTCATCAAAACTTTTAACAAAAATGATATGTTTGGAAAAAACTATTGGCTACAGTTAGAATATACTTCAAGTACTTTGGTAAGCTGTTCTGGTACGGATTTTTCTGATCAATCTTTTTTCAAAAAAATTTAACTTTGTTGATAGTGAATCCAAGTCTAAAAAATCTAAATACAAATTAAAATCACTTGCCTTTATCGAAGAATTTATACAGTTATTCGGTAGTAATAAATTTAAAGATGATATAATTTTTTTTTGATTAGTCAAACGTTCTTTTTAATTGATTAATAAAATTATTGAAAAATAGAATCGCTATAGCAGTACGGAAATATCTTTCAGGACAATCAGTATTCACACGATTTCGCTGACGTGCAATTTTTCTTGGAATTTTTATTTTTTTCTCGTTCATTAAAAGATTTTAAAAAAAGTTCTGGTTTTTCAAAAATTGATTAAAATGTTTGGTCCATATTTTCACGTAAATTTTCAAGTTTGTTTCTTATCATTTCTGTGTTTTGCCAACTTTTCCCGTTTGCGATTGCTGTTGTGCAGTTTTTATTTTCTATTCGGACAAATACTGAAATTAAAATATCTCATGATGGAATCTATATGTATTATATAGTAAGGTATTTTTTGTCTCGAGCGTGACGCATTATACGCATCATTGCATAATCCAAATCGGATTATATACCCAGCGTTAATATTGTAAATTGTAATCCCGAACACCGAGTAATTAAAAATCATAAAAAAAAAAAATGAATTTAAAGCTTTTCTGGTATGACGTGACGTCGATGGTCCTCCGATTCGACCTTGATGGAAAATAAAAGGTTTTGTAAGAACACGCATTATATATATTATTAATTGTATTAATAACGCAGTGTTCTAAACAATTTAATGTGTTCGGCCTCAACTGTAATATTATATTATTATACGCACATGTATACACGATGTCGAGAAAGGTTTGAATTAACGTCTCATAAAAAGTCGACCGTCGCCCGTCAAACATCGAATTGTTTTACGGCGACGGCACATTCTGGCATTCTGCGGCGCGTTTCTTTCGAAATTACAGCTAAGTGCAGTACCCAACTCTCTCCGTCAAATATATAGCCTCGCCTATCGCATGCATATAAATACATTAGGTACTTATGTCTATAGGACGTATATATTGACGTCTTATTAGTATTCGTCCGAGCTGCTAGCGCTATACGTTTAATACATATATGTATAGGTAAAATATAATATAATATATGTATTATTGTATATTCTACGAATTTATAATATAATATCATAACCGTGTGCGCAGACTATATAGTTACATAACTGCGCATATAGGGAAAATGTGCATAGGTACTGCACGTGTTGCGTCTAACGGAAAGAGCATAGGCAGAAATCCATTAAAATTTCAGAGGGACTAACATTATTAACATAAATTAGAGCGGGAGGGGGCTTCGAACTGCAAAACTAAAAAAAAGTTGGGGCTCGACGGACCTGTGGGGGAGGCTAAGCCCCCTCAAGCCCCCTACCCCGATTTCCACCATTGAGAAAGAGGCTTTCTGATAGATGTACTCGACAAATCACCAAATTATGTAAAAATTATAAACATCATTATTTTTAATTTAACTGTTTTTATTATCTATTTAGAGAAAAATATATAGCATTAAAAATGTTACATTTACCAGTTGTTTCTGTTTACAATTGATGAGAAAAATACTAAACATATTACATAATTTTAAATACGCAAATGTACCTATATATCTAGCTCCACGTGAAAAATATAATCGCGCACTGAAAATTGATAAATAATAATAATAAGTTTAGCTATAACAGGGCGTAAACACTGTGCAGAATGGCAGAGTTTCCGGGGTAAGGGTAATGCGTATTAATGATTTGTACCACAACTTCAAATAATGTAAAAAAAAAAGATGTTTTCAAAAATATACATTTATCGAAAGTAATATTGTTCAGTGATAAAATAATATAATATAATGTATGAATAAATACGTAGAGAGATCTTATACAATTTTGCACACAAGTCGGGCAATAGGTCTATACAATAATTATATGTATATTATATTGTATAGAAATGAAATGGAAAAACAATAAGAAAAACAAAGAAGAACAGAGAACAACGCCGACTCCGCAACCAAATAAGCGTTTTTATTTTTACCTTCCGTTCGATACACAACAATAGGGGTACATTACAATATAATATATACCTATAATAATAAACAGGTGTGCAGTGATTGTACTTGGTTTGCAGCGCGTTTGTCCATCCTTCTTATAGTCATCCTTTTTTTTACTCGACCTTTATTATGATCATAAATGTATAATAATACATTTATACATAAAATATATGTTTCTATAAAATTGTACATATAATTGTACAGTGTACACGTATTGTTATATTATTAATATATTATACGCATAAGGGCAAAACTCGGCATAAGGGATAAGCACGCATTCGTTTACGCGGTAATAAAACGGTTTTGTTTTACTCGTCGACGATATTGTTCCACCACACGTAATCTGCACACGCTACACAGTAACTAGGTATATTATATTACATAGTCTTATAATACAGTCACATGCAGTAATCATTTTATCGCGAGTCAATAGGAATAACTCGGGAAATGTATGGAGTTTTTAAATTTGAAGGATAAATAATATATTGATAACCATAAAGAAAAGTGTAAAAAAAAGTACTTGCGTTAAAAAAAATCGTAATAATTCTTTTACGTTTTCCCCGATATATTGCCCGGTTTGCGATAAATAAATCATCGCGTGTACCTACATATTGTATATATAAATATAATACCTGTACGTATATATTTACATGCATTATATTGCATATCTTATAATATATAATGGCAGATCGCGTAGCTCGTGCCCTGTGTACCGCAGCAGTGTCCAGTGTCCACCCCCTGCCTCACTATCAAAGTGCACGTCATTTATATGTGTGTAGTTTGCATGTACCTATGTGTATGTATCTATGTATGTAATATGTATATCGTATACCTATGCATTGCGCCCGTCTGTTCGTACGCGTGTATAATAATAAAATTGTTATCTCTGCTCTGCAGTCCGCGACTGTTGGACGACGACACAGACTCTTCGCCGTCGGTACAACGACCCCGATGGGCTGCTGTATAACCGGTGCGGTGGTCGTATACGACTCATCTTATGCATCGCAACACGACGCGCGTATATAATAATAGTCGTCGCCAGTATTGTGTAAATAAATATAATATATTGCGCTTAAACCATGTGCACGCGCAACCGAAGAGTACAAATAACCATTATAGGGAGTGTTTTGGAGTGTCACAACGTCACGTGCGACTGGTTGATTTTTACTTTTGTGGTACGGGAAGGAATGGGGAACTTTGGACTTTGGGCCCAGTCTGACGATACGGTTTAGTTTCGGCATGAAAATGAAATCGATTCACTGAAGCACATTACGAAAAACTATAGTATTGCCGGTAATAGTAAACCTACTTTACTTATAACGGTGATATTGGTAATAACTGACTATAGAATATGTAATAGATTTTCTTAAATATAAGTAAAATTATGATATCGATTTTTTCATCGTTCATACATCAGTATTTATCCCAGTAAAAAGATAAAATAACATAACATAAACTAATTTTTAATACGACGCACCATCGAAAATAATAATTGGCGAGTCTTCAAAGATATATAGCCGGTCGTAAGTGACTGCAAGTATAATATTAAATAATTTTACTAACATACATATTATTATATATTTATATTTATTGTTATAACTATAGCAAAATATTCTACATAAATAGATGAATTGTAATAATTTCATACATGTATTACATTTTTAGTTGATGTGAATTATAGGTGCGTTAAACATTTTTTCGCATATGTGATCGTCCGAGTATATTAATAGTATAATAATATGTACCTACCTATTATAAATAATATATTATTTTATAATTATTAAGTATGCGGTTTGGCGTCGTTAAGAACGCCAAAGGGCTTGGATTAATGTATTCTTTGCTACGTACATTATTATTATGCTCGACTGATTTAACTAGGGTTCATTTATCTCCAAAGTTTAAAATTGCATTCGGTATGAGTAATCAAATAAAAAAAGAAAGAGCACAATATATAATATTAATCCATATACTGCAGTTAACCATCGGTAAATAGTTTTTAGGTATATATTTTGTATATATTATATTTATATTCCTGATTTAATTGAATTAGTGCACATTCATATTTTCATATTTATTATATATTTTTGTGTATCTTATAATATTTGAGAAATACAAACCGAGACAGATAATGTTGTTATTGTACATAAGTATACCTACCTAGATACAATTCCTCAGAGTCCTGCAATAATCGGTATACCCGAGGCGCTGTCGATCGAGTTCAAGGAGTGCCTCCTATATATATAATATTACCATGCCTAAATTATACTATACGTATTAGATATAACCATATAGATATAATATGTGTACAGATATTTTATTTTTAGATAATTATCATTTTTATATCAAACGACTCTCGGGCAGACAGTTATCACGAAGGCAATATTGAATATGCTACAAGTATCACGAATAGCTTAACGTATCGAATGTTTGAAATCGATTTTTCCGCGACTATATTTTAATAACGTATAATATTATACACGCATTAACAGCTTAACACGCGTTATACATAATGCATAATATATGCACATATAGCCGAAAGGAAAATGTTTTCTATGCATACGAGTATAGGTATCTAATAATTAATATTATCTTCACGCAAAGTATATAGTATAATATCGATAGTTCTTATTATGCTGCTATATACACGCATAATATACAATATCAAGTTTTTAATGCCAACAACAACAATTTATTCATTCTATACAACTATACCCGTGTATCGGATCTCGTATAATTTGTAAAAATCAAAATTTTAAGAAGTTGAGATAAACATTTTATTATATTATTTATTATAATTATTTGTATAGGTAGTATTCATTATTATGTAGGTATAATGTATTATTAAATACATACATACATACTTATATACTTATATAAGTACATATTATATCCATACTTGCATAGATATAGTAAATACTCGATTTCACGGACACTCGCATGAGTATAATAATTTAATCATATCCGCTACACAAGGGTGTTTGTTATTAGAATATTAAATATAACTTATGTGAAAACTTTAAATTGCTCTGCACTTCGGCGCTACAGATAAATTGCACTGAACATTTTACAATTTTACAGCTCTATACAATACCTATAATATGGATCAACACGAGGTTTGTATTTTCTATAGAAATCAATAAAATATATTATGATCTACCTACCTATATAATAATATATATATATATGTCTGTTGCCACTACGTTTTTATATGGACAATCGTTTAAACATAACTCAGAAAAGTCGTTAAAAATGAATTTTGGCTTTCGAATACACTCAGTGTTAATATAATATAATAATATATAGGTATGATATTATTGATGACTCGATAAAATATTTATTATTGTTATTTACCTTTACCGTGCGTTTAAGTTAATAATCATTGGTATAGATCGTTGAACGGTGAACACTGTTATGTCTGTATTATTATTGGAAGATGTCAACAGAGCACACCTGTTCGGTGTTGAATTAAACATTTAAATGCTGTTTTAAGGTGAAATCCTATTGTCGAGACCACCCCGCTGTGGGTTGAATGTGATAAAAATGTACACACACACATTGCACACGCATCAAATAAGTGCGAGGAAATCACAAGAGGGTGTGAAATACTGAACAAACACATAATGTTTATGGTACGTGCCGTACCCGAAGTATTGAATATAGGTTTTTTTCTCACCAACACTAATAAAGTAATAAATAGACTATTAAACCAGTAAAATAAAATAAATGAACATATTGTGACTGTTGAACTTTTTTAAAACAAAAATGAGTTTGTAGGTATCAACTATTTTCTTTATTGCTTCTTTTTGGTTTAGGGACGTGTAAATAAAATCCCAAGACGTAACCCTGTTTACATTTACCATAAAATATTTAAACGAACTAACTAATTTATAAATTCTAATTATAAAACAGACAACATTTTATGCACATCTGTAACATTTATATGTATATATATATTATATACTATATAGTATATCGCATGAGTTAAAATATCTCGTTTTAAGACTGTGAAATTTAGTGGTGAAATTTGAAAGGGTTTTACTGTGAACATATCCAATTACTTACTATAATAATTCGTACCTACCTACCTAGGAAAAAATTGATTTTCATAGGTCAACATTGTTGTTCACACGTCAAACACGAATAAATAAATAATTATTATTCTGTATAGGTAATGTAATTCGATAACATAATATGTTATTTAATACAGATTTTTTTTTTTTTAAACAGGTATTTTCTCGTAGGGACACCGAGGGCTGGCAATATTTTAGTAATACTTAATAGTTACCAAAAATATTATTTAAACAAAAGGGTAATAACTTTTTTTTATTAAAATGTTGATAAATACATAATAAACATGTAATACATTTCCTGTTTAACTTATAATTTATTGTTATTTAATGTAAAATGTAGTATAAGTAGATTGATTATTGTACAATATAATGTGGTTGTGACAACCATTGCATCATGTAGGTTAGTGCTACAAAATGTATAGGTAATTAATATATTTTTATTAAACAAATCTTGCTTAGTGCAACATTGAAAAAAAATATATTTATATTTATCTGTGTATATTTTCGTACTAATATTTTATTTACAATACAAAGAATATGATATCTACAAAAAACATAATACAAAGGAGCTATGCAGATTATGGGCCACAGGGGTTACATCTCCACCTTAAAAATAACATTTCAAAGATCTGTTCTCGTTTATATCAATAAATTTGCAATTACATTAATTTACAAAAATATATAACACTTTACTGATTTAGTATTTTATAGCTTATAGTTTCAAACAGTGGGTAAGTACATTCTATATATAGTGTATAGATACTACCTACAATATACTTTAGCACATGTATTTTGTTTTAATCTATATATAGTATTTCATTTATATTTGAACGACTTATATATGTGTTTATTTTAACTCATGCCCACCTCAAAAATACCCGAAAGTAAGTGATATAATATGTTTAACGAGTCTCGTTTGTAGGAGGACTACAAGTTTGTAATATATTATTATAATAGATTAAGTGGATCGGTTTTTTTTTCAATCATTGTAACTATATAATTAATTAAAATAAAAAACAAAACACGCGTCGATCGATCGCGATTCAACACGGCCGTGTTATATAATCAGTTATCCGAGTATAAAGGTATTCAGAGGCAATACATAAGAAGACGAGGCATGACCAAGTGTCATTTTCACAGACAGTCGGTCGTCGGAATTGTCGCTGAGCCTGCATGGACTCGGAAAGGGAAAATGAAAAAAAAGAAAACCGCACTAATTAGTTAGCCGGCGTACCCTTATAACATAGGTATAGCCACTCTCCCCGGGTCGTCCGTGATCTGTAAGCGGACATAGTCTTTGGAACGTGTCCGCGTTTCTGGCGGACGAGGCGAGAATATCTAATGACGCGACGACGACCATATATATGCGCCGATGTAAAACGATATAGGTATCTGGTATACCTACAAAATCTACTCGCACACATAAATTATATATTATACACATGCACCAGTAAAATATAATATTGCACAGGTATAATAATATAACGTATAATGTATGTATATAGGTACACGTTTTGTGCTGCGCCAGTGTTTGTATTCTTACATTATTATATTATATACGAGTTTATATAATATTATTCCGTCGAAACCCGCGGGAATAAAAATTATCATATAGGTATATGATATTATATTATGTACATATTATAATAGCAATATATATATAGGACAGGTATACCTAACATAAATGTATAATGTGTATATCGTGGTGAATATATGTATACGAAATGTGGGCAACCAGTTCGAACGCGTGCCGTATAATATATTATAATACACCGCACAAACATTACGATTATTATATTTTTATATACGATATAGTCCCTCCTCGTCGGCCGGCGGATCATCCAATCACACGAGAACAATAACAATAGCTGATAATCGTAATAATAATAATAATAATAATAATAAAAAACAAAACCACCGACCGTCGACGTTTGCACAGCACTGCAAAACCTATACGTGCTCTATTATACGCAATTTATGTTTTATCGTATATAGGTATCGTCTATATATAATAATACGTGTGCACGCGTGTGTAAAATAATACATTCGTTTCTTTAACGCTGCCGCGAATCGCAAATTTTTTTTTCATTTCGACATTGTATATTATAGTGACACCGTCAATGCGCGCATCGTCCGTATTGTACCTATTTACAAATATGGTACAATAATTATCATCAAAGTCGCGACACTTGAGCGCGTCTGCGGTTCAGTGCAATTTGTATATGTACATACTTGGAAATTTCTGCAGCACACTAATCTGGCCATACTTGCGTTTATTATTTTTTTTCTTTTTTTGTCACCGACGGTATTATACGTTTAGTAATACGAGTTTGTATCCGAGGTATGGCGCGAGTATTTTTAATTGTTCGACATTGCATGTATATACCTCCTACCTGTTTTGGGTATACCTACATATTATTATACTTGCAGACACATTATTATAAGCGTTCGTTTTATGTAGGCAAGTACCTACGATGAAAAAATACGTTATATAGGCATATTATGCCCCGTACGGCCGTACTACGCGCGTACATAGCTGAGAAACAGCTGAGAAATCGAAGCCGTCGTCGATGTAATATATGTTTTATTGTTTTGTCAAACATTCGACTGTTACCACTTACCGTGTATGGTAATGGTCGAATGTCTACGTCTGCGTATTCGCCATATAATGTCGCATCCGCGCCTTATGCGTATATATTGCGTACCTTGTACCAATGCCTATAAATTATGATTATTATTATTATTACGTCATGTGTCCGTGTGAGTGTGTGACTGTATAGAGTGTTTGTAAGAGTTACCAATTACCAAATACCAATATTCGTATATAGGTAGTGGTGGTATAAAGGTCACATATATTGTCGTTATGATAATTACATATTATGTGATGATCAAAGATTGATTTTATTTAACATCATTGTATTGGTTATTTTAATTGTGTTATCCGCTTAGACTTCAGTCGCAGGCCGCAGCGTGCAGTGCGCATTATTATCGAATACGAGCAGATTCCTCGCTATTGATGTCGTGTTTCCAAAATGTCCTAGATAATGCGGTTTAGGGCACAAACAGGCTCTTTAGTTTTTACATAACACTGCATGTCTGCATGTGGCAAAATGTTTATAAACATTTTAAGATTCAGTTTAATTATAATTTATTAGTTTGACATATTATTTTAAATAGTGTACATTATACGCAATAATATTATGTACAGATATTGAGATATGACAGGCACAATGTGACATAAATATAAACCTATTAAGTGAATATTTTATAATAAACATATTCCGATTTTGTGTAGTCATAATTTATTGCAATAAATTTATAATTTTATCATTATTATAATTCAATAGGTCGGACTTTTATATAAGTACAGTTAAATGTTAATGACTTAATTTTGAATAGTTTTTGTTTATAATTTATATTATAGATACCTACCTACTATTAATAATAACATATTTTTTAGATTCTGAGCGGAGCGAGAAAGCTAGTGGTTTTAAAATGGTTTTCATTTTTTTTTTTTTATCCTGTATACAACATTTCTACCAGAAGAAGTGCTTTGATTTCAACATAATATAGTATCTTATCTTTTAGAAAATTGGATCAAGATGGTACTTTAGAGAAGTCATTTTTAAATTTTCTCAATAATAGCTATTTAATGCCACGGGATAAACCACCGAAAAATTACGAAAAACCGTAAAAATTGGATTTTAATTTCTAAAGCTTTGTTTAATATCATATAGAAACGAATAAAAAATTATAACATTATAATATCAATTTAACTTACAGGCTATAATAAGTAATAACAATATAAAATATCCAGACTGACAAACCGTCTCCGCTCAGAATCGTTTTTTTATAGAATGATATCATATCATTGAATTCAAGAGTAATACATACAATCCACCGTTATACATTAACTCACTTGTAACCTACTGTACATCAGAGCGACATCCTCTTACCCGCTTTTTTATTATTTTTTCAAGTTAAAACTTCAGCAAAAAAGACCATTAGTTACATTATTGTTATTATTATTTCAAAAAATGACGATAAATCTTTATCAGTTGCTTTGTCTCACATTGTCGGGCATGAAACCGATATTGGATACCAATTTTGAATAGCGGTTAAACTATTAAAAACCAAAATCGATATGGAAACTGAAAGCGAAATCGAAAAATATCAACACCGCGGTAATCAAAACCGAAATTAAAATCGGAAAAATTAAATACTAATATCCGTAACCAAAAAAAATGTTTTCGGTTTCAAGCCTTATTTTACTGTCTTATTGAGTATTAGTTATATTTTTAAAATAATATCATCAAAATAAAACACGTCCAAAATAGTTATGTTATTGTTTTTATACTGTTAAATTCTAATGCCGGATGCCCGGGTTGCATAAAAAGTTGATTAATTTAATGGTTCACTAAAATTGAATGGACCAAATACCAATCATGGTCCACTATAAATTATGTTTATAGCATGAGTTAATTAAATGTTTAGTGATTGTTTATGCAATCTGGCATAAGCATAAGTACTAATTTCAAATTTGATTAATTTTTTTTTCGACTACCATAGTAATATAATATATTTATTTATACCTACTTATTGGATACACACTTCAATTATTAAAATAAACGAGCATCAACAAGCACTCGTTTTGAATAACTACATTAAATAAAGTGTTGTTATGACTTTATGACACTATGACTTATAATTTATAATATTTTTAAATAATAATTATTGTCAAATACCACCACTGCGGATAGCTCTTATATTTTCAGTATAATTTAAATAAATACTGTATACTAGTTTATAGCTATAAGTATTTAACAATTTGAACATTTCAGCCTATATAGGTACCAATTTCTCTATTATTACTTGTATAGCTATATTAACTTTTTCATTAACTTATAAAGATGTCAAGGGGCATTGTAAACACATGTTGGATGTTTCTATTTATATTCCGTCGTTGAAGATTTATATGGTAATATTGAACAAGTTTTAAATTTTGATTAAAACTATACTATCGTTAGTAGCCACATACCACATACGTCTTAGAAGTAGGTACAATATATATATGTGTTAATATAATTTAATAATTTATTTAAATTAAATGTGTTTATTTTACGTAGTGAATGACAAGACATTTAAATAAAGAAATATTAACATTATAGTGAATAGTATATATAGATGTATACCGTCGCCTCATACATAGACAACATGACATGAGTTCTAACTTTAAACACTAAGTAACAATAATAATACTCTAAACTAATAGTTTTTCATTCGATAAGAATTTCGTATAATATTACAATTTATAGAAATAAATGACTAAAATAAATGCATATAATAATATAAATTATAGAATAATAATGAAGTACCTGATATTTTTACCTTTAGATTCCAATAAAAACGACAAATATTGTATTGGTTTCACCACAGATTAGATTATTACAAGTAAACTAATCTATACAGACACCCATGACAGATTATATATCATGGTAATTAAAACTTTAAAGATATAAGTTAAGGCAAAACTGCCGACAAATTATACATACAAATATTAAAATAATTTATGGCATACCAGTTTTTTTTAAATTTATACATTATATATATGTATATAATATTTATTATAAGTTATACGGTGTCGTGATAATAATATTAACACTCTTTATTAAAAGGAATACATTAATGTTAATTAACATAATAAAATAACAACGGATACTTGAACGCAGGTCTGGATTTGACGAAGAGCCTTAAGACCAAATTCCCCCTGTCCCAATTTTTGGAGACCCCTACAAACTTAAGTAGGTACTTACATTTATTTTAGATTCTGAATGAAGTGATAAATGTATTGATTTTACAATGATGTGTGTTTTTTGTTTTTTATTTTTTTTTTTTGTTGTGTTTGTCATTACCTTTTAGGACAGTAAAAGTGCTTGAATTTTCTTCAACAGTAACTTTTCTGATAGGAAAGTGAATTTAGTTGGTACTTTGGGGGAGTCAAAAGTCAAAATTTTCCAGTAGTTTTCAAAAGCAGCGTGATAAACAAAAGAAAAATTAAGGAAAAACGGTAATTTTTATGCAAAATCTGTTTTCGAGAAAATCGATTTTGGTTTTTGGTGTAACTCTAAAACAAATGAATGTAAATACATGCAATTTTCACTGGTTGTTTAAATTTGCATTTTCTATACACGAAAAATTCTAAAAATATTTTGATTTGTTTTAAACTGTTTAGGAACATTTTCAGTTACCAATTTTATTAGTATTTATTTCTATGGATGTCAATAAAACTTTATTTGTTGGGTAAAAAAGCTTGAAAATTTAATAGAAGGCTCCTACTATATTGTTACTATGACTTTTGCAAAATATTAAAAATCCTTAGTCACAGTTTTTATTTATAAGCATTTAAAGTTCAAATATTGATAAAATACGAAAACGTCACGAAAATTAGCAACTTATTTTGGGTTGAGAATTCATAAAAAATTTTCTTTTTCAATCTAAGATTTGAAAATGTAATACAAGATTATCCATAAGTTTATCTACCTTTATCAAAAAAAAAATGTCTACAAGAAAGTCAAATTCATATTTTTACAACATTTGATATTCACTCGATTTCTCGTGTAACGATTTTCTTATTTTGTTGTAATTAAAAAACGTATGACTGTAGATACTTGAAAATTTCACTGAATATTTATATTAGCATTTTCTATACACGATAAAATTTTGAAAATAATTTGACTCTTTTTGAGCTGTTTATACGGACATTGTCAGTTTTCAATTTGTTTAGTTTTTTTTTCTATAAATATCAATTAAATCTTATTTGTTTGGTTGAAAAGCGTGAAAAATTAATGCAAGGCTCCTGATATATTGTTACAATAGCACTTGGAAAATATTTAAAATACATTGGCACAATTTTTTTTTATAAGCATTTAAAGTTCAAATTTTGACAAAATTTATCAAATTTAAAATGTAATAATTATTTTGTAGTTAAAAATTTATAAAATGTTCCACTTTTATAGCTAACGATTGAAAATTTAAAACGAGGTTCCACGTAAATAGGTTATGTATAAATTACTTTATTCACAGTAATATCATCAAATATACTTGGTAATATCATAGGCTGACGGACCGTTTTTGCTCAGAATCGTTTTTCTTATACAATGATATTATATCATTGAATTCAAATTTAACACCATCCATTACAGTGACCCACTTGTAACCTACTGTACAGCAGAGCGACATACACTTACCCACCTTTTTTTACTAGTAGATTTCAAAATTTACTAAAAATATTTTAATACAATATTATGATTGAATTGTAATAAAAAGAAACTAATAATCAATGTTAAAATGTAATTTTTTTTTTATAGCATGAAGACAATTTGAGGGGCTGAGTATGAAAATTGTATAAGATCCAGGGTCCTACAATATTTTTTGCCTTGTTCTCCCAAAGGCCAAAATTCTAAATCTTGCCCTGGTTCCTCGGCCTACGACAACATGCCTATAATTTGTCCGGTAGTAATAAGATTCTCAGTATATGGACGTCATCAGCATCGATACCAACATGACATATTTAAAATAACAAATAATCCCTTCCAGTTATTATTTATTTATGTATGAGTTATATTTTTAGTCCTTTATCTATTTAAGAAATACCTCACCAACTACATTATTATTTTTATCCAACTAGGTTTTGGATATAGGAAAAACTCTTGAAATATGCAAATAAATATAAGTATAAGATAATAATGGTAAATCAATTTACTTTTATTCGAATATAAGAGCTTGATATTATAATGAATTCTTCTGAGTACTGAGTATACTGCAGGCGGTTATGTTTTATTAAACACGATTTCTATTATAGTATACATGATAAAACAATTTGTTTTATTATTTTTAAAGAATGCAAACAACAATAAACCAAGTTTGAAAAATAATCAAGTCTTTCTTCTTTATATTTTTTTATTATTTTTTTTAACACTATTTTTCGTCAACATTATAATATTCACAAAGACCCCGCATTCATTAAAGTAATAAACTCATAAGTCATAATATTATCTTGGAAATCGAATTTTAAAGTAACTAATAATAATAATATCTATGTTTTGTTTAAACTTTTTTGAGTCTACCAATTTTATGAGAATTAAAAATGTTAAATGTTCGATAATCTGTAAAAAATTAATCCTTTTGTAAAAGCCTCAAAATTATAGTTAGATTTTTTCTAAAATCGTCATATTTTACCTATAATATTATGCAAAAGTCAATAATCGATCAATCTTTTTTTAGTTCTTTCAGCTTTGTTAGCCTATAACGAACCACATTATTTTTTACTTTAGAGAATATTGTTTGACGTCTTTCAACTTCAAAAGTAGTTGTATTCAGAATAGTTTACATAATATCTAAAATTTTCAATAGCTTCTCAATCATATTTAGTTAAGAGTTAATATAATATAATTAAGATATATTGTGCATTTGAAAAACAAATTCGCGTGTGTTGTGTGTATAAATCACTCGACCAACGTGTTCTGAGTAGGTATATCAATATAATAAATAATAATTATGACATCTTGAATAAATTATAAAAAATATGTATATACCTATGGGCTAAAAATACATTAATTGAAATAATTTTCGACTCAAAGAGTTCGCATAAACTGCAAGAAACTTGATTGAATGATTGAAATTTTTGCACCAAAAAAACGGCGCTTATTTTATTTAGGTAGTAAATTTATATCGAAGTACATAACTTTATAATACATGAATACTAATATTATTTATATTATATTTTTATTAGTTCCTATTTTATTATTATAAATAGTGCGTATTTGTATATAGTATAAAATATATAATACCTAGGTGAAGGATTTATTCGGTATTTATATGGGTACTTGGAAGGTATTTTGTTTTATTTTGTTTAATGTTTCATTTTGTAAAAATGAAATTTACTATGATGCGTGCATTACTATTCAATTAAAATCCACCGCGGCGCAATTACGACGATCCAAATAAAACCATAGTGCAACATTAATGATTGAAGTAATAATAGTTTTATATAATTATTAATTATATTATGTTATTGTAATGAATGACTGATCATAATATTTTTATCAACCAGATGTTGATATTTCTTAGTTCTGCACATTGCGACAACAAGGGGCCAACTTCCAAGTAGTTAAAAGTCGCCAAAAACATGAACAAAACCAGAACCCCTTTGACGTTTACAATCTGCTCTCATCCGGATACGGTATAATATACATCGTGTCACTATTATAATGTGTATAATATGTTATCACCAATTTTTTTTCGATTTGTTTTTATTCTTCGCAGTTTTGTGAAGACAAAGAAGAGTTTATTGTTGGGCTACCCTACGTAAACCTGTCATCAGACTCGGATGGTCCAAAAAGTCGTTATTCGGTAAAAAGATGCATTTACAACTTCGTAGCCCATATACTCGTATTATATAGGTAAGTATTTACGTGACGTCATGTACTGGCAATGTCGAGAAAATATTTTGTTCAATGGTTATCCACTCATCGGAGTGTGCTGAAAACTGTCTTCTGCGCACAGCTGTCGATCTATATAATATATAATAATATATTATACGATATTGTAATATTTAGTCGTACTCACACATACTATTATACATGTGAAATGTGGTTCAGCGTGTTCATTGCCCTCGGCGGCAGCGACACAAGGCTCTATTGTTTTTATTATTTCCTCAACGCCGGCAGGGCGAGTTGACATATCATTCCACTTGTCCTTGGACATTACCGAACAATGGTCTCCTTACAATATAAAATATATAGACGGGGCACGTGCTTGCGCGCGCGTTGTATTGTGACTGCCCGGCGGCACATCCATCTGAACGGCGTTAAATACGATTACCGATATCGTTATAATAATATATATATATATAATATAGGTCGGAGGTATATACCTACGTAGATGCAGGTAGGTGTACGAGGTATCTATTTGGAGAGCACGATGTATAATATATCGAGAGAGATATTGTGGAGAGCTGCTGTAATATAATGATATATTGTGTTATTATATATAATATTATTATACAATGTGTATCGTAGCGCCCGTCACTCGGCGGCGTGCAGGTTTCACCTAGCTCGACTGGAACATGCCCCTTCGAATTGTATTGTAGACAGGTGATAGGATGCAGGGTAAAATGTTCGACCATGGTTATCAATTTACCTTGATTTTCATCAAAATTGTATTCACGTCACATATCTTGGCAGTACTCCACTACTGTACCAATAAAAAGCTACTATCTATTTATACCTGCAGGCTAAATTGTATATGATATTGCGTTATTTTATGAAAACTGAGGGAGCGCATGCAATCCAAATTTGTAGTGAAAATATCAAGTTCTGAATATTGATTCAGAGTACATATGATAATTTTGTAGCTTTTTATAAAACATTGATGAGCAGTGATGTTAAGACACTAACGGCGTTATTTAATTTAAACAGCATTTTAATTAGTATGTTTTAAGATGTATAAGTAAGTATACCTATTGTATAGTATAGACGTATAGTATACAGGTGTAACAGGAAGACCTGACAAAAAACAAAAAATGATGCTACATTATTCATGGACATATGTCAAAAATTGTGAAAATTATATCATGCCAAGAAATTCCTAAAAATAATATTTTTTAAAAATGTATTTCGTTCTAAATAAATTTACTGGAAAAAATATTGATAGCTTAAAATATTCTAAAAATAAACTACTTGACTTAGATAAATGTTTTTACCATTAAAACTGTTCTTATAATCAGATTTACAAATTGGTTATTTCAATTTTTTTATATTATACATGTATCGCAAGTGACTATAGTTAATGATAAATAGAAAAACAAATTTTAAATATTGATATTAGAACCAGAGTTATTTCATCTATCAGGTCTTCCTGTTACACCCTGTATACTATACACTATATAGTATATAGTACCTATGTACCATGTCTGCTACTATTATACCTATACTGCAGGCTACTATAGATATAGTACCTATAATATATTATTATTTATACCTGTAGATGATCGGTTACCATTTTCAATCATTTGTCAATAATCGAACACCGGATCACACTAACCATTATATTACAAATTACAAAATAAACAACGTTCAAAACGGTTTGTACTTGATAGTTGTTGTAAATGCATCGCATGATAATTTTTGGTCTGACCATTGATTTAATGACACCGAACAACGACGATTACTGGTAAACGAGGCGTAGGAAAATCTATTAAAACGCACCACTATTTGACCGCAGTAACTTTCCCACACGTATTTGTGAGTTTTAAGAAACCACCACAGATCGTCGAAATTGATTTTCAATGTATACTTACGAATACAATATACATTATACATATACATATACATTTGTATATATATTACCGTGTACGCTTGAATATTTGTTACGGTGTACCTATATACTAAAAACACTTAAGTACTTAGCCAAAGGGCTTACAAGTCTAAAACCGTATACCAAATCGAACCTATACGTATCGAAAAAAGATGCCCGGATTATACCGTGAAAAGTTAGGTCGTCGAATATGCACGTCAAAATCAACATCGAATGCACAGTTTGCAACCCGACTATTTGTTGTTGATTATTATTTTACTCAATAATAATAATAATAATTATTATTATTATCATTATATTGGCATTATCTATGACAACGAGACGCTTTCCTTTATCGCGTGTACGTTTATATTATTATAATCTATATTTATTATTACATTCGTCCGTGATATAGGTCAATTCGACTTACTATACATTGCACACGATACGAATTATGCGGTACGTTAATACATTTCGGGATTATTAATCGTCCTATACTCGGGTACCTTTTTATCATTATTATTATTAGTAGTATACGTTATAAATTATATGATATAATATATATAAGTATACCTACCACACTCATCACATCGTTTATAATATAATATATAGGGTATATGTGTCCGGCGAAAAAAGAAAAGAAAAATCATCAATCAAAGCATTAGCCAATTGTTGCGTCTAAGTCAATTGAATATTATTATTATTATATTATAACTTCTTTGGCTAAATAACATAATCGTCACGAACTCTTCGGGGAGAATACATACCCACACACACACACACACACTGCACACACGACGTATATATGACGACATCTATATAATAATATAACGTATATAAATATGTGCGTGTGTGCAGTGTACCTATATAGGTACGGCAGTTGTGTGTTCTCATACATTAAACCGGCGGCGAACCTCCGAGTCCGGACTTACACGCGGCTTTCAGAGTCGTTCATTTATCGAGTACAAATAAAACGTGACCGTGTCGCCGGCACGGAGATATCCTCGTATATACCTTTATGTACGAATATAATATTATGTAGACGCGACGACGATGTTATTATAAATACGAGTCGAGCGAATCGTATTCGGATATAGCTGATGTATAGGTAGGTTGTAGGTAGATATAGGTATTATATATACAAAGAGGGTGTTTTATAATATTATTAAATTCCGTTGTTGTAGCTGTTGTTGTTGTTGAGCTATTATCGATCGTTATTAATACGTCGATATAGTATTTATTTCTCGCGAGTACGAAAAAATGTCGTGCCTACAATAAGATCGTGCAATAATATAATATTATGCGACCGATATACGTCAGTAATATTGTGTTGACGTTTCAATTGTAATAACGTAATAATATTATCTAATAAGTATTATATACTCGTTAAATTAATAATAATACTATTTTAACACATTAAATGTATACCTACGAATTTGTTGTCGGGTGTACACTTAAAAATCGCACAATTTAGTGTCATGTTAAAATATAAGTGTAAATGTGTATAATATTGTGTGCGAGTGTCCCTAATTTACACATTATTTGACGATTATGAATTATTTAATAAGGTTTGATGGATTTAAGAAGGAAAGTATCCGTTTACTTATGTGCATACAATAGAAGTATATTATTTAGTCATACTCGCCCGTATAAATGTATAATGTACAAATAAAGAATTTTTCGTACTCAACAAGTGAAAGTTGTTACGTATTTTTAGCAGATTCGTGTATTTACAATATACTAAGTATAATATACTATGACAGTATAATATAATATATGATTTGATAAAAAATATTTAAACAATTAATCTAAAATACACTTACTGATAGTGCTACATAAATTGTAATAATATCAGCCATGTGGTTAAAATATATTATTATGTTTTTCATATTGCTGATTTAAAAAAAAAAAGTTTTCAATTGCAAAACTGATAAAAAAAACAGATCACCGGAAACTATTATTATTACTCGTGGTTTACATTATGCGATGTGATTATAATTATAATAAAATCCGCATTTATCGTGTGAATATGAATTTTTCAAAGAACTTTATCAAAAATTTGACAATTAAGTGTACATTAACCATAATCCATCAAACCATTAATTATCTGAACAGCAAATGGCCTATATCATATTATTATTCAACAATCGGTTCCATCAAAATGTACGAATTTTTATGCGACTGCATAACGCATCAGAACATATCATAAACTATAATAATATACATATTATATACGCAAACGTCAAGAATCTAATACCTGTGGACGCATCTCTATAAAAAAACAGTACCAGGTATCTACCTATCGGTTTCGATTTGAAACTACAGCTACGTTATCCTTATATGTCTTACACTAGTTAACGATTTTTGTACCAAATTCACTTACATCATATTGTATGGCTCGTATATAAACCTTCAGGCACCATCCGGTCGGGTATCGCGTGAAACTCTGTATAGGAACACTATTAAAGCCGAAACATGATATAATGTGACCGTTTAAACAAATTCCACGTTGAGCCCGCGCGGTAGCATTTCGGGAATTAAACCCGAATAATTATGTATACGGATCAAATGGTATACATATATATTATTATTATTATGCGTATATACCGAACCGATGTTCAGTATTGTTATTACTATTTTTTATTTTTTTTTTTCATGATATTTATAATGGCTATGCAATCGTGCCCCTGGCAGCAATGTTCCATTTCGATTGTAAAATATATAATATCTACACGTAATGGAACAGATATACACGTATAATATAATGTACCGTGTGTGTGTAATAATATCGAAACGAAAACAGAGGCAGGTGCCGTGATTTAGAATGCGTGGCAAACCAATGATGATAGGAATTATATCGCTATGTGTGTGCGGACAACAGTGAGCAACTATTATATTTTTTTTTTTTTTTACAGATCAGAACACACAGTTTACAGTAATCGGTACAAAACGCAGCCTCTCGCCGGATCGAAAGATTTGTTTAATAATATCGGATTAGGGATATGTGTCTCGCGCCGGCAAGAGGCGGGTTGTTTAGCGTCTCTATTTTCGGTGAGTACAGCCGAGTATAATATTATACGTGTACAATATATGTATATATTGTATTTTTTTTTCGCCCATACAACGCGCTACCACATTATACCATACGGGGGTGAAAAAAAATTAATATAATATGTGCCCGCATTACATCACGCACCCGTCAAAATGTCCACCCTTTGCCACTAGCTATAGACTATACTATATCATTATTATTATTGTATACACGTGATATCCATCGCGTCCCCTTAAAACCGTGTCGAAACTAATGGTTATAACTTATAATATTATATACGCGATCTCGTGTATAAAAAAAAAAATAAGGGATTTAGGTATTCATTAGAAAAACGTGTGCCTGTAAAATATGATCGCATGACCATAATGTATGTAAAATATGGCGTATTAAATCATATACTTGTAATAATAAACGTACCTATATACGACCCGCGCCTACTTACGTATAAATACAAGTCTAATCGTTTTCGATTTTTATCAATAGCTTATGAATTTATTATTTCAAAAAAAATATATGTAATTTTACTCATACATATTATACCTAGGTATGACATATTAATGATATTTTGTGTCCTCGGATGAATAAAATAGTCACGTATTCGATGAAATAGACATTTGTAACAGTCACGTCCCCCGCAGCAACTGCAATAGTATTATATTATGCGTTTCGTAACAGTAGGATCATTTTTTTTTTTTTTTTTACCAAACACCTGACGACGAAGAAATCTATTGGAATCGAAATATCTGACGTATACAACATATAACACAAGTGATAAATGATAATAGTATAACGGATTCATTTTTCATGTCTCTGACTTTATATCTATTGATTGGATCAAAAACGATATTTTTATCGAACCGTCGGTGTTATTTTATTGTTCAGTCATACCTACTTATATTTAAATAGAATATTCACGACGAATTTATTTGTCAGCTTTTCAATATACCTACTAAATACTTATGTAAACAATATTATGTTTTCTAATGTCCTTGTATTGTCGTATATATAAAAGTAAGTATTCAATAAATTATCTTAAAATATTTATTTTTTAATAGGAACTCGTAATTTAACAGGCTTACCATAATATGTTTTGACAAATCGTACAACGCAGCAGACGACGTTATATTTACGAATATCAGAATATCTTAAGATATTATACGAGAATTTAATTTATATCCTGAGAAATAAAGTATCCCTGTACCAAATCGTTTCCGTGACACACATAATTTTAGGAACCATTGAACTAATGTAAGCAAAATAGTTTAAAATATATATATATATAGTTTCGACGTACCTACCTACAAGAAAGTTCATATAATAATAATGATATTAAATAATATACCTATATACAGCTGTTCAGCTGTTAAATATACAGGTGATGAATATTGATAATAAAGCACTGATTAGAAAAATGAATTTGTTATTATTAACGAGTCAGTTCAGTGTACCCCTTTAGGCTACGATAAAAAACATTTAAAAAAAATATATTATTTCACGCTGCTGCAATAATGGATTATTATTATTTATTTCTGTTGGCCCGTGGAGCTTGCGCTAAAATGTAGTTTACTAAACAACCAATATATAAGCATAATATTATATGCAAATAAGTGAGCAGGTGATACTGCGATGGACACCGGCGAAAAATAATAATTGCGCATACGATTTTTACCAGTTACGCCGCCGTGTAGGTAGGTAGTAATGTAGTATATAGGTATGCATTATAATTTATAATATATGCAAAAACTACACTACCTACACATCAGTTTAGTAGATTTTACATGTAAACTGATTATTCGCCGAGTAAAATAATTAACCATAAATAAATAATGAGTGTAGAAGACGTCGTATATTAGTATGCATATTATCTACTAAATTGGTTTTCCAATATACTATGTCTCTCTATTAATATTTAATATAATATATACATTTCCTTTGTCCGTGTGTAAGTATTCAAACTCCTCCTAAACGGCTTCGCCGATTTTAATGACATTTTTTCGTGTGTGCTTGAGTGGGTCCTTGGATGGCTAGATTCACAATCGGGCACAATCGGATCCGGGGAGGTGCTCTAACAGGGATTTTGGAATTTACGATATGGACGTTTTTGTTTATAAATGGTTGCTATTGGTTATAGGAGAAATAATTAGTAGGTATCTATTTATTTATTATTGGTTGCCATTGGTTATTCGGGCAGATCAGGTACAAGCATGTATCAAATCGAATTATCATTTTAATAATCATTTTTTACGGGCAACGAATTGTGCGGGATCAGCGCTAGTATTATTTTTAATAAAAATCCGATTCAATAATAATTTAATTTATATTTTATTTTTTTGTATATTTGGCAACGGCTGGGCATCATATTAATATTAATAATATTATTAATATACATTATACATTCATTATTATTGCTAGGTATACTTCGAAATGAACATAATACACATACACATAATATTATATTATATACACGCAAATATTATAATTAGGTTAAAAACAAAAGTAGATTGTCTTCATCGTTTATAAAAAAATATAATATACGGTGGACCTATGTTTCATATTATACTACCTAGTAATACATTATAGTGGTTTATAGTGATTTTAACATACTTTACTTTATTATATTGTATAAACTCGAATGTGTTAAATCTAGTGTCTGGACTTTCTACACTATAGTATATTATACACTGCACTACTATACATTTCATCAGATACGTGTATCAGCTTTGTTCGATATTATGTACGGATATGTTAACCTTACGAAGTATGTATGAAACCATAAATCGCCGACTACTGCTGCAGCAGTCTTTTATCTTGACCGTCTTGTATAGTTGTGTTTAATACATAGGTATTATATATTATACATTTATACGTACAGGCAATAAGCCAGAAGCCTACCTTAGCGTATTTATTTTATATAGAGGGCAGTGGGCACGAACACATATAATGTGAATATGTGATGTTGTATAAATCGTTGAATACACGTAGATCCATATAATATACATCGACGATAAATGACTTGTGTTCATCTAGTATAGGTATGGTAAAAAGTAGTCTGGTACCTATTATACGCACTTTTAATAGTAAAATGTTAAGTAAACTAAAGTCTATAACACTATATATATATATTAGCTCACTAATTTAGCTTTCCAGCTCGGCGTTGCTAGTGCCAAAGTGGGCCCGTTACTTATAACCACGCAGTACCCATTTCGGAGCCAATGTCGTTTGAATTATATTTGACCTGCCTGCTTTTCTGTATATGTAAAGAAAGTGTTAAGCCGATAGCCATGTAATCGAGTGTCTAGCTATCAGTCATTAGTGGTGTAAATGGATACTCAAACGGGATGTATGCGTAAACATTTGTGCTTTACTAAACGTCTAAACCCATATTCAGACTGACTACGTTTTATTCGATTTCAACAACTGTTTACCTATTGCAGAGGTTTATTTTTGTAAAATTATACGATTAAGGTCGAAAAACCACCGACAGACATTTCGAATTATCGAGACGGCCGAAATATATCTATTTTCTTCTAATTATAGAGGTTTTTTCAGAGGACCAAGCGTTTAGTTCGATTTATGGAGTTTTTCGAATTATCAAGGTACGGGTGACGACTGTATGATATAGTGTATCAATACCACTAAGTCGAAATAGATTGAAAACACATTAGATTCTAGTCATCGAATTACGTATCATCTAAACTTAAATTTTCATCTGCAGATCTAGGCCTTATTCGTAACCATAATTTTCCATGATATAGCCAAGTGCTGAAGTGCCAATAGTCCACCTCACACGTTATATTAATTGATTATAAATACTAAATACTAGTATTTATAATCAATGGTCATATCTATATAATATGAAGCTAGCTGGTTAGTAATTATTATTTCCATACATTTCAATTTGGCTATTTTTTCCAATTTCACGACGATTTCCATAAAGCAATAAACAAATATAATCATTAACGGCGACTCGACGGCGGAGCAGGTTGTCTCATGATATGTTTTTGTTCGAGTTATGCAGCAGACCATTATAATATATACATCACTAAAAAATAATTTTAAGGCTACGTCGTGGGGCAAGCTATATAATACTATATTACATAATATATTATTAGATATAGAATACAGTCATAAAGCTACCTGTTGTTACCACCATATATCGTGTACAAATACGAAATGGTGTTCGGAATTGGAATATAACGTAGTTGGTCGTCGTTGGATACTTGAACCTGAAAAATGCACCCACCGTTATACTTCTAACTCTATTATACATAATATTACTGTATTGTAACCAACACATAGATGACTATATACATACATGTATAATAGAATATATTGATTGTTATTATACACGACCCCCGGACCCGCGATTGTTCTTGGTGGCTTGCTGTGTTTCTGATGGAAAAATTCATACCCAAAGCCCAAAGGTGAACTCGACCCGAAACGATCCATTGTTTACCTATCGAGCAACCTGTCTTTATTCTATATAGTAATAATCATAATCATAATAATAATAATAACAACACGGCTGATGAATCTCAAAGCACTCCGGGGTTATTATTCCACAAGACATAATCTAAAATATATAATAATAATAATAATGATAAAAAAAAACACATATAAGAATATACGACGCTGGAAAATCGAAAACGTGTGTCATGGTATAAAAGCGCACGTGCGTCCATCTGACGTGACCGCGACACCTAAACGTAATCTTCGTCTTAAAATATTCTAAGTATTCACCGGGTTTTCAGACACAACTCTTGTACCATCTATATGAGTGTCTATATTAATTTAGATTATCTTTTTACTTCTTTTTTTTTTCGCCGTCTATTATATAACTTAATTTTTACCGAAAACTCCGAGACCAAACCACACGTTTAGGGAAGGAATAGGATGATAATATAAACTATATCTCCTAATAATATTATTGCAGGCACCCGTGGCGTATTGTAGACACAGAATATTATAACATGATAAAGAAGGGTCATCGGGTGAAATTCGGGTGAAATTTGTAATTTTAAGACGTCATGCTGACCCGTGGATTCAACCGGGTTATTACCGTTTTATAATTTAGGTCTACCTCCTCCCTCTTTACGAGGGTTTAATACACATCCTCGGCAAATTGGCCAACAGGGGAAAGTAATATTCCCGCAGGTAAACATCGCGATACCTATAACCAGGTACTAATAACCCACCTATATCGCCGGAAAAGCGAGAAATAACAACGAGTATAAAGCGCGGCCGGGAAAATAATATTAACTTACCACTATATGCTGTTGCGTGGATTTATATAGACTTCATTATGACACCCGAACGTAATAAAATAATAATCGAAAATCGTGCGAGGTATACAAATAGATTGGTGTGGCGTGTAGGCACATGACTTACCTATATAATATTATATATACATAGAATATATATATATATATATAGGTGTATAAGGCTGGCTGGTAGGTTCGGTAAATTTCTCCGCCCTCGTGCCTGTTATTATAATATTATATTGTTGTACACTTATTCGTCGCGCGAGGACCGACAATGACACACGTATTATAGAGGTATTATAATAATATATAGCCGGTACCCACAACATTGTATAATACGTAATATTGTATATAAATATAATATAAAATATATGATATTATTTATTAGGTTCATCGTTTATCGTTAAAGAGACCTTTCATAGTTTTATTATTCCTTAGCGCACGCCTTTTATATTTACTTCGCCGTGCAGAAACCATTGATTTTATAATATACCTACACTATAAAAGCATAAAACTAATGCTAATAGATAAAAAAAAATTACCTATAAAAACGTATTAATATGTATAGGTAAATTAAGAGGATCGATATGTGCCTACGCCTTTTTTTGTTGAAGAAAACGTACACGCACACAGCCGCATCTTTTGAGTTTTGACCATCGTGATACATTGACACCGAATAAAATTACTGATCTGATAAGAAATATCTGAAAACATATTCGTATTCGTTTTAATGTTTACTTGATGGTAAACAGCCCACGATATAAAATTTTTAAAAATGTTTATCGTAATCTTCCCTTTAAATTTCATTTTAAAATATTAAAATTTTAGCATTTTTAAACAGTGATTACTGAATTGAAAAAAAAAATCAAAATATTATGATGGTCAACAATTTCAATAAGTTTGCGTTTCATAAAGTTTTCACTTTGTGATGAATTCAAGTTTTCCTATTAATTCTTATCGCATCACTAGCTTTATTGGTGCGATGGACAAAATGTAGGCACATGATTTTCATTTTTTATTGCAAAATGTTACACGTCAAAACCGATTAGTGACATGTGTATTGTGTGTGCGCGTATGCCGTATGGGACATACCACGGCTACCCGCTATTTATTTTACACTAAATCATAACCTATTTTTTAAGGAGGGCGTGGCTTTCTCTTATAGTTTCCCTACTCAAAATATTTTCTAAAAATTGAAATATAGGTATGCTTAGTAGTCAAGTACTAAATATCGTATTTGGGGGGGGGGGGCTAAGCCTAAATACCCAATTCACGCCAATGCACTACAGTCTACAGTACTTTAGTATGCAACACATAGTCACGCCACTCACGCATACTATATTATGATCCGTTCGTGTAGAACACCCATTCACAATCCACACCCACGCACACACATTGCCTATACTAAATTCCTTAAAGCCCCTGCAAACGTGTCGTTTTTAAGGAGTTGTGTTTCGGAAATTCTTTCGTCCCCTGCAGCCGTCACTGCAGTTAGTCTTTGTGTTTTTAGTAAATTATCATTAGAGTGTGTATACTCCCCACCGATTGCCAACATGCACATGTCCTATTTTAGTCATTAGATCAAAATATTAAAATCCAATTCGTTGACGTGAAATAGCTATACGCCTGACGACAATTTATTCAAGTACATCCAAAGGTCCGATTTTAATAACATTAAAAGATGTTTGAATGCATAAACAAGACTACTTTACATCGGTCGGACCGATTTTCCGATTTTAGCAAGTTCTTAATGGGAAGAAAGTATAAACGTTTTAAATTGTTCATTGTTTTATATTAAATAATATATTAAAAACTACTAAAAATATCCAATAGGCACATGCTCCAACCGATGCAAAGTAAACTTCTTTATCAAATCAAAAATCTTTATATTTTTTTAATCGAACCACTATAAGTACCATAGTTTTTGTCAAGCACTAAAGTCGTTTTGATTAAAAATTCATAGGTAGGTACGTTTTGCAAGGGGCCTTAACAACATCGGTATCAATTTTACTTTGAAACAAGAGTTGCCTGTCCCATTACTCCTTGTATTTCCTCCGTTATCGGTATACAAATGTGTATATTATTATTTTTTATCTCGGGTATTTTTAATATTTAAAAAATCGTGATGTTATTACATTGTTAAAATTTAATATTTTAGATAAGTCACTCATTTTTCTAAAGAAAGAAAATTCAAACATGTTCGTAAAAACCTAATAATTGAGTAAGTACCCTTTGTTACAGAACATAGATAAATTAAAAAAATTCTGTTTTATTCTGATTGTAAAATAATTTAATATCATCAAAATGATTCAAATGTGCAATGAATAATTTTTAACTAAGAAAATAATTCATTGTTATTTGTGTCGTGTAACATGCGCGAGTATAGCATATTGATTTTCCATAACTATATATATAAATGATGAATACAGAACAATAAAATCATTAACCGTAATTTATAAAATATTTATGAGTAACGATTTTCTATTTGGCGTTCAAATTAAACAATAAGTACTCGTACCTTACCTATAATATTTTGACATTTTACTATTAGGTATGATGGTGTACATTAGAATAAATTGCTGATGCATGTGGAATGTGGATGTTCGCAACTCACAAGAACGAGTCAAAGTAGATTCGCTATTAATTATCAAACGAAAAAGGGACGACCGCCTAATCGCTTCACTCAAATATGTGACCAACTATTTAAAATTCTCATATCGGGCATATTATGATTGTTTATGTTGTAGAATGCATGTGAGTATCTAAGTAGTAACTATACAAGTATACAACCAAGGCCGGGTTAAAACTACTAGAGGCCTAAGGGCCAAAGCCCATATTTAGTAGGTAATCGGAAAAAAAGTAGGTACTCGTTTATAAAATCATATTACAAACATTTTTTTTGTTAGTTATTATATTATATTATTTACTATTTGTATGTTATACCGATATAGTTATATTTTATAATAAATAACATAAAATATAAAATGTTTGTAAATAAAAAAAATCAGATCTTTCAGAATTAGTCAATGTTACTTGTTAGTATGTAACATTAAATTCTTTAGTTATGTTCTACAGCCTACATGCTTCGGTTTATTTACGTGGTCCGTTGCGTAGTATAGGAACTGATAACGATTTAAGTATTCGGTTTCGTCGACTTGCTCTTCAATTACCTCCTCCAACGTGGAATGTGCACCAGCCACCAATGTACCTTACTGCACTTACTAGTCAGTAGTTACTGCCTACATAGGTGCCTGTGCCTACCTAACGTTTATAAGTTAGTAAGATTTTAAGAATTAGACCTCCCCAAGTTAGAGGGTGGGCCTCTCACCTCACATAATTTCATGTTATGAACCTTATATTAGCTATCAAATTTATTTGTTGTACCTATTGTATATAAATATTACAGATTGTTAATACTCTATTTTTATCTAATAAAAAAAAAAGAATTGGACCTAACTTTTTAAACATAATAGGCTACATAATAAAGTAATAACTTACTTTATCATATTATTCTTTTCAATAAAATAATACAATTTAAAAGCTAAAATGCTTAATACTTAGTCATTACATTAAGTGTTATTTATGATATGGACTACAGTCAACATACACAAACCTGTATGTAAAAATCTAGTGTTTAGTGTTTACTATTAGTATTGTAAGTAATGCATAGTAACTATCCATCAAATATCTTTTGTTACATGGGTACTATACTTGCATTTAATATAATAATTTATTTGATTCAAATATTTAATATACATTTCACTTGAGATAATATTTTTAATACACAAAACTTATTGTTATAATTTTATTGGACAGTAAACAAAATGCTATATTCACAATTAAATCACTGGATGTGAATAACATAAATGAGCTTTTTTGCATTAATTGTATTAATTTCAGTAGTATGTTAAAATTAAAAAATACCCACATATAATAATAAATAATGTATATATTTTATTTATTTTTAAATGTATACATAATATACCTTCATAACCAACCAGATAAATCTACTAGTAATATAATCATTTTTTTATCTTTTTCCCTTTTTTTTTCAACCATTTTTGTCTTTTTGTTTCTAACATTTTCTTCCTTTTAGCTTTCTTTTTATCTTTAATTTGTTCAATTTTGTTTTTCATTTTAAATATTTTACTGTTTTGTACAGTTTGAGATGCTTGTTTTTTAATTGCCTTTTTTATTTCTTTTATTGAATTGAAACTCATGCCAGGTACATTTTCAGCATCATCTTCTTCATTAGTGTTATCAATATCCTCTTCATTTATTCTTTCTTTGTCATCTTCATAAATTACCTAAAAAAATATATATATTATGTAAAAAGATGTAAAATAAATAATAAATGTGCACGATATACTAAACATTAGAGAAAGGATCATTTTTCAAGTTACATGTGGTTTTACAATAGGGGTAATTGTTGATATGCAATTTAGAAATCAATTTTTAGTCCATTACTCAACTTACAATTTGCTGTATAGTGAAGTATATTAAATTAGAACTAATATTAAATTTGTATATTTCTACTTTAGTAAAATATTTTATTGTTGAAAAGTGTGATCTAGAAATTCTTCAGCTAATAATACAAGATAAAATAAATCCAACTTGAGATAATAACAGTCAATAGTATATACTATTAATATTAAATAGACACCTTTGCAAAGCTGTCTACCACTAGACATTTTTTATTAATCCACAAACAGGAGACTACAACCAAAATGTAGAAAGACTATACAAATAACTGATGAATATAAACAACATAGTATTATTATTTATTTTTAAAAATAGTTAGCAATAATTGTTTCGACTGCAAATACTCTCTAGTAATATTATTATTTATTATACTCTCAAAGCAGAATAAGATTTTCATATACATTTGGCAAACTACAAATATCTGATTGGTTTAAATAGTTACTGTAGTTTATGTTGAACTCAATATCAAATTTGTCAAAAATCAATGTCACTAAAAATATTTCATAGATAGATAATAAATAATAATACTTTTCAATAAAATTTAACTATACATTTATAAGCACAATTGTTTTTATTTCATAAAACCATTAGAGTACATTGGTACATTTTAGTACCTGATTTGATCCAATCCAATTGTTACTTTTTGCAATCTCATCTGTTGAAAGATCACAAATTTGTACCGTATGATTTTCCAAATTATATTCTCTTGTGACCATATCAAGAGGTTCTGGGACAAACGGATGAGAATTAGTCAATTTTAAAAACGTTTCTCTTGCCTATAATGTAAAATAATGGTATTAATAAAAGAAAATTTTACCTAAAACTAATATAATATTTTAAGTTTTTACCTCAGTTTTGATTCTTTTCTTTTCTTCTTTAAGTTTCTTTTCAAAATCATCTCTGGCTTTCTTTTTTCGTGCAAGCTTTCTTTTATGAAATCCAGTCAAAAAATCTCTAACAATATCAAAAATGTAATTTTAATTTTAATTAAACATAGGTAGTTTAACTAATAAACTAATGTCAACTATAAATACAAATAATACACTTCTCAAGTACAATATATTGTTATTTAGAAATTTGTATGTTACTGGAATCACATCACAAACATGTTCTGTGTGAGTTATATGAGAACTGCAATTTGTATTATTAATATTCTTCAAAAACTATCTATTGAATAATTACTTCAATACTTACGTTCTAGATTTTTCATCAAAAGTTATAGTTCGTTTGGTTGTCCTATTAATTGGCTTTCGATGCCGTTTCACTTTTGTTCTGTCTTTGAATTCGTATTCCATATCGACTAAGTGAATTATATTAAAATAATAGGTACCTATTAAACATATAAATATCAAAAATTAATATTTGATTTTTCAAAACACACATGTCAATCGTTATCGTGTTGACAACAGGGAAAATATTGAATTGATAAAGTGATAACAACTTATAACCTCAACAACTCAGTTCAGTGTAACCAACTAAAAAATTACCGTGTGGCGGTACTTATCAATCTTTTAAAAGGCCTAAAATATATATTAAAATTAAAATTAAATATCTGAGATGCCAATTCGCACATTTATAATTTATTCCAAGAGTATTGTATATAACTAGGTATACAAGTATATTTATAATAGTACCTATATTTATATAAATATCTACATTTATTTTATGTAGGTTTTCAATTTATAAATAATACAATTGGTTATATCTCTTCGATACTTAAAATATTAAATGTAAATAGTAATTTGTACCTGGTCTAATTTGATCATAAAATTATGTACCTAGTACCTACATGGCTACTGGGGGTGCCCGTAGAGAGGGGTCGGTGGGTGCCATTGCACACACTGAGATTTTTTTAACTAACAAAAAAATCAGTGTATAATAATGTAAACATGTGACTACCTATTTACCTATGCATAACATAAATTTAATTTTGCACCCACTGAGCTGATTTTCTGCGGGCGCAGCTGAATTGGCTACATACTAGTTATACCAAACACTTAAGAGGTACATTAAGCTATTAAGGACTAAGGTATAAATGTATCGACTGCAGGGATATATTACGTCGATATACCTAATTACTTAAACTAATTATGTCTAGCGTTATTGCAGATTACCTACTTCGGTATACATCATAAAGCGTGAAAATTCAAGGCTCCTGATAAATTGTTCATTGTTGCTAAAGCAGTTGAAAAATATTAAAAATTCATAGCTAGGTACAATTTTTTTTTTACAAACTTCGATTTAGAATTTTGACAAAATGTATCAAATTAAAATAAAAAAATCATTTTGAAGTTAAAAATTTATAAAATGTTCAACTTTTAAAGCTAAGGATTTAAAATTTAAAAAATGTGAATTTATACATAATATTATAAAGGTTTAATTTGAATAACACACTTTTCAATTTCGTACTACACGCACATTTAGGGGCTGCTACAAGCTAAATATTTGAAAAAAAGAAATCATTAGACAATAATAGGCGTAGACTTTTGAATCGCTACGACATTGCTAAAGTAGATAGGTACCTAATAATTTACATACAACGGCATGATTATGTTCACGTGCAGGGAGAGGCCTGGGACCCATAAAGAACATAAACTAACAATTTTTTCGTTACGTACTAAATCTCAATAAAATATTATATCGAATTAAGGTTTTGGACACGTGAAAGTATATTATGTTTACCGGTGGGATGACATTTTTTCTGCCCCGTGCGAGAACAGACAAAAAAAAGAATTAATAAAAACTCACACATCGTTTTTAAATCAATACATTCATCACTCGGCTCAGAATCCAAAATAATAATAATTATAACTATTATGAAGTAGGTAGTTGAAAGTTGAAGTCATTAGTCTTTGAGGGCTACTATAACAAATATCCAAATTTAAATTCATAAATATTAAATGGGTAGAAACTAGGCAGTCACTACTCACTAATCACTATATATTACCTATAGGCTACATTAGTATAATAACTACTATTTAATATTATACATTTACCTATACCTATACCTACCAAAGCAATTTATTTTTCGCATTTTTATAAGAGTACCTATACTAAAATTACTAATTACTAATAATAACTAATAGGAAGGTATAGGTACTATATTATAATCAATGACTCTATTAATATTTATTTAGTTAGGTAGGTATAAAACAAAATAGGTAATTTATGTTGTAATTTATACCATTGATTCTAGAATAAATTACTAAAATATATTTTTAAATTAAAATCATTGTTATATACTTACATCCGTTATTAGTCGTTGGATAGTATTTGTAATTAATATTTATTAATATCTTTTTTACGTTTCGATTTGGAATTTTGATCATTTGGGTATGTGTTTTAAAAGACCAAGTTTTAGTACATCTATAACTTATAAAAAAATGAAATTTAATAAATATATTTTTAGAACAAAAAATTTTAAGAAAACGTATGTTATAGTACAACGGCTCCCTTTAAGAAGTGGCCAAAAATAATTTCTTAGATTGTATAACAAAATGTATCACTTATTGCTAACTGTTGTCACATCCTGATCCCACATTTTCATTAGTCTGCAGAAGTTCATTATAAAAATACATCGGGAGCAGTACGAAACTGAATCTACAATCCAGTCATTGGTATCAAATACTAAAATATGTAATAAAAATAGTATACCTATTATGAAAATTAAAATGAGGAAGTAGAAAATGAAGCATTTTACTGCTTCAAAAGGTGATTAGTGATGGAAGACAAAAAAAACAATTTATAATAATAATAAAAACACGGATCATTGTAAAATCAATAGGTACATACTACATTCATCGATCCGCTCAGATCACCACACCAGGCCACCTAATAAAATTATAAATAAATAATTAATAATATGTTATGTTAATTGTAATAATTGTATTCGTATTATAAATATGTTTGGATATTTCTTAAACTTGATATCCTAAAAAATTACTCAATTCGGAAGTAGGCTTCGTAGTTCGTAGATATTTACGCCGTGTACCGTACACCTACGACATATACCTAATAATGATGGCTGTAATTAATCTATTTCCAGTTCCAAATTGTAATTGTTCTTAATTTTTAATGAATATAATAATTGAATTCCAATAATTCAATGTAAGTATTTGAGGGCCGGTCCAAGCGCAGATAGTACCTATATAAAAAGTATTTTTCTGTGTTTGTTTAATCCGTGTGTCTTAGCTAAAATAATCAATGTCATCACATGCATCATACATTCATACTATCATAGACCATAGCAGGTATATCATAATCATATTTTATTATTTCATTTGTTACTCATCATCTATAGGTACTCTATAGTTTATAGTGTGTATTTACTATTTAGACGTATTATGACTTGTGAGCACGATTTAAGATACTATACAATAGTATAATACATTAATACAATAACACAGACTATATGATAAGACTATATAACTATGACTATGACAGTATGACTAGGTACATAAATATTTTTATATAGTCTACGATAATACTTCGTGCTTGTGAGTTATGTACTTATGTTGTGAGCATAGATATTTATAAATTATATATATATTTTATATATTTGTTAAGTGTTATTTGTCGTTATCAGTAAAGGTTTTAGTCCAGTGTTGTGACTATTCTCTTTCTTAAAACACCTGTTAACCGGTTATTTTATTATCTTTGTTTTTTCTCTTACACTAGTGACTAGTTTTCCTATCGGAATTTTGCATGCTCGTTCGTCTTCGGGCGTCTTATTATGAATATGATTCGTTTGTGATTTTAATTTGTGCTATTGTAAGTATTCGATTAACATTTGTTGTGAAAGCCCGATGAAAAAAAAACACAAATTAACGTTGCAAAGCGCTTCAGTTAATGAATCGTCAAAGAATTACATTTTTTTTTTTTATTGTGTAATTTGATTAGGTAGGTATCTATTGGTACATCTATTTTTATTCAAGAAGTAGACGTGTATGATACATGCGCGTGATGAAATTCATATCGCTTTTCCGCCGGAACCACAACCAGGGTAGCCCTTCCGAGGGGGTGAGGTCCTATCAGCAACCCCCTGTGACAATGGAATCAGCTGTTTTCCCGCCAAACAACAAACTACCTAAAGAAACGGAAAAACTTCAACAGCAGCATCAGAAACAACAACATCAACAGCAGCAACAAGAACTGCAAAGAGAAGCTATGGGTAGCCATGGCGCTACGGCTATCGGCTTGTGCCCGACCAACACAATCGAACAGCCCAGTAACGTGTCAGGGTATATTGAAGAGTTAGAAAAGCTGCGTCTAGAAGTTGGACTATTGAAGGTAAACATACAATACTAGAATGTATTATTACAATATTCATGCTAAAAAACTGAAAAACTTTAACTTTAGAATACAAATAAGTAGGTAGGTACTCCATGTTTTTATGAACATGCAAATTTTTGTACCATGAGTGAATATTTTAATGTCATTGTTGGTATAATTTTGTTCGTAAAATTTAAGATGAAAAATTGTCATTTTAAAATTTAAATTTAATACCTATAATGTCAATAATATAAATCAATTTACCTACATTGCATTCATAAATAACAATTTATATAACAGTGTTAAATGTGAATGATTGATAACAGTTAATATTTATATATTTTTTCATAGGAACAAAGAGATGTAGCTGAACGAAACCTAGCAATGCATATTGAAAGTGCTCATAATGTTTTGCCATGTGCATCCATATCTAATAATAAAGTAGATGATCGGCGAAGATATCCAAGTTCAGCTCCTGCTTCTATAGCTCCTCCAAATTCAGCTAGTCAGGTTATTATCGGTGAAGGATTTATTTTTACCAAATAACTTATTAACTTATTTTTGTTATTAGGAGTTATTAGACACACATGACTGGGATAAGAATTCTAGTTCTGTAAGTGAGGTGTCTTTGGCATGCTTACAGGATAGAATTATACAAATGGAAGAAACCCATTATAGGTAAATATTCATTAATAAATTCATTATGTCATATTTAATTAGTTTATTTGCAAGTTTATCAATAATTATTAATATATTTTTTAGTACTAATGAAGAATTGCAAGCAACACTGCAAGAATTAGCTGACCTTCAATCACAACTTTACGATCTCCAACATGATAATGAACGTTTGGGTAAGGAGAAAGGCGTGTTGTTGGAGTCATTATGTCAACAAACAGAAAAATTAGAAGATGCTCGTACCAAAGTTGATGCATTACAAGGATTATTTCTGGTACCTGGTTCTAATCCTCCATCATCTGTTACTGAACGAGAAGAAAAATTAGTGGAATTGCTGAAAAGTGGGCAGGCAGAACGTGAGGCTTGGTTAACTAAGCAAGAAGGGCTCATTTCTGATGCAAACGAATCACGGCGAACATTAGATAATGAAACAAAAAAAGCCAACCAACTGTTAGAAAGGGTTAGGTTTTTGGAATCTACTGTTGATAGCAAAAGTGCTGAAGTCAAACAGTTTGATGAACAGCTTGCTTTTGCTAAAGAAGAGATATCTTCAAAAAATATTGAAATTAATCGAAATCTCATGTTATTAGACAATGCTAGAGCAAAGGTATGTTATTATATTTATTTTAAATTAATATAATATAGTAATAAGCATGTGCTATGAAGTTTTATTTTCAAACTTTTATTTTATGTATTAGATTGAAGAATTAGAAGCAGCAAGAGACAAATTAGGTGACAAATCTGAATTAGATGAGTTGTTAAATCATGCAAGGCGTGAAAAGGATAATTTAGAGAGTCAGTTAGCATCTATGCAAGAGCGCGTGCAACGAGCATTTTGTGAAATTGATCGGCTTAAAGAACAATTAGCAAATTCTAATGAACAATATACTGTAGCAAGTAATAATGCTAAATCAGCACTTATAGATCTACAATGGCAAAGAGACAAATGGCATGAAGAAGTTGCATCATTAACATCTGAATTAAAATCAGCTAAAGAAGCAGAATCAGAAGCACAAAGCTTATGTCAGAAATATGTTGAAGAAAAAAGGCAACTAGCAGATGTATTATCTGAAACTCAAATGTGTTTAGCTAATGTTCGTAAGGCTCTTGAAGAAGAAAAATCTGAAATGCATTCTGAAGTAATTAATATGTTTTTTGTTTCTACTAATAGTTATTTGACTATGATTTATTTTTCTAACATGTTCTTTATAATATAGAGAAAAGAATGGCACCAATTCAAAGAAGATTTATTAACAACTGTTCGAGTTGCCAACGATTATAAAGAAATTGTAGAAAAAGATATGGAACAAATTATAACAGAAAATAAAAGACTACGTGAAAAAGTAAAAACATTAGAAGCTCAACTTGATAAATTAAAACGTAAGAAATTAATTTTATCATTAAAATACGTATATCTTATTTAAGCAACATACTCATTGCTAATCTTTTTCTGATAAAATTTTCCTCGGCCCCTATTCCTATACTGTTGTACTCACAATATCCTTGCTTTAAACAATGCATTATCTTTTATTCACTTTTTTTTCTTCTAAGAGCTGTGCTAAATTATATTTTCATAAATGAGGCACATATTCTAATTATTATTTTCAACTGTATAGATATGGATAAGCCTAGAGCTTTATCATGTAGCGCTAATTCCATTCTTAATCCAGTTATTATTGGGCATGAGATAAGTCGTCGTAGTAGTCATTCTAAACTTTCCCGCCAAGATAGCCAACTATCCGTTAAAACATTGATTGAAAGTATTGAAAATGCTACCAAACAAGCAAAAACTGGTATTTTTTGTTTATTATTGTTATTTGGTATTATGTTCATATTAAATTCAGATTTAATATTATCATGTTAAAAATCTTATATTTTAATTTAAGCTGAATTTACCAGAAGCAATTCAACATCAAGTTTAAATGGATTAGTGGGGCAAAATGAAAATGAACATTTAAATAAGTTACCAAGAGATGGTGAATTCAAAGCTCCACTTAGAGAACAAAATTGTCTCTCAGCAGACAATAATATGATGTCTGCATGTGAAGAAACTGGTAATACAGTTAAATTTGTTTTTCCTGATTTAATTTAATATGTGACATAACTTGTGTACTTAGATCCAATCAAAAAGTGTCAAAATGATGACTATCGTTCGAATGGATCAATTCTTTCTTCGTCACGCAACATAGACACATTTGCTCGTCTTGGAGGAACAATTGAAACACGTAATTTTGTATTATTAAATAATAAAATATATCTTTAATAATTTTATGTTAAATCTTTCATGCTAACAATTTATTTTTAAAATAAAAGTTTTTTTTTGAATAATTACATAAGTATTACACAATAATATTATTGATTATATATTTCAAAATACTTTAAATCTAGTTTAAAAAAATATTTTAATTTATTTTAGCTGAGCGTCGTGATCCTCTTCAAGCATTAGTAAAAAATGGTGGTTCAAAACGCAATGCTTTACTTAAGTGGTGTCAAAATAGAACAATTGGCTATCCAAACATAGACATAACAAATTTTAGTAGTTCGTGGAATGATGGACTAGCCTTATGTGCTTTATTGCATACTTATTTACCTGATCAAATTCCATATTCTGAATTAACAACAGCCGAAACAAGACGTAATTTTACTGTTGCATTTGAAGCTGCTGAATCAATTGGTATACCAACAACATTAGTAAGTATTATACACTTATTTATACATAAAAAATAAAACCAAAATTCTACTGTATTAGTGTACTTTTATATTATTCAAACATCTTTACATTAAAAAAAAAAAATAAATATTTATTAAATTAATAATTATATAATTAATTTCTGTTTTTAAGTATTCTTGAGTTACAAATGAATAATTTTGAGCAATTTTATTTTTTTAAATCTTAAAAATTATAATAAGTTTTATATAGTTTTCAATTATTATATCTAAATAGACCAGAATAAAAATAAAAATTTTTTCTAAAGATTTAAAATATTTTCAGAATTAATTGTTCATAAACCATAAATTATTCTTTTAGAAAAAAAATATTCGATAAAATACACTATTATTATATTAATGAAACTTAAAATAGGTAGTTGAAAACATCTAAATCAAATTTTAATATATTACTTATATGATTGTACTAGAAATTAGCATTTAATACAAATAATATTTCAATTAAACAATACTTATAATATGTTTATTTTAGAACATCAATGATATGATATCTCAAGAACGTCCAGACTGGAACTTAGTTATGACCTATGTAACTGCAATTTACAAACAGTTTGAAACGTAATTGAGTTTTTGTTACAACACAGCATTGCAAGACTGATGATAAAACAAATCCAACAATTTGGTGTGTTCCTAGAGCAAGATAACGTGTAAGACTTCTAGATTTTATCTGTTATATTAACTTATGATTTCTATACTATGTATATCAAATATCAATATTTTTCACCAAAATTGTATTTTAATATCAAAACGACTATAAACATAGGTTGTCTAGAAGTTGTATCTAGTCAATTAAAAATGTATTATTTACAATATGTTTAGTAGATAAGTTGTATTTTAAAGTTTTTGTATTTTATATTTTCACACAAAAAAAGTAATTGTGTATAAAACAAAATTACAATGTATACATTATTATAATTTATATATATAATATAAAATATTTTGTAATTATAAAAACAAACCTATTTTACTATCATTACAGTGTTTAGTTTATTTTCATTAGTGTGTGAAGTCAATGTCAGTACCACAAGTGCTGTATTTTTGTTCAAAAGTCACTAAGTGCATTGACAATTTTAGAAACTGGAATTTAAATAATTTTAATTAAAAACAATACTTTTAGATTTCAGAGTCCAGATCATTCTTTGAGGGGGGAGGTGATTGCAATCCTCTTCCAGATATCACACACGATAATATGATTGAATTATGAAAACATTAAAATTTATAAAATAATATAGCTAATATAATTTAATTTAACTGTTCATGTTAACAGTTCCCTATATACACTTGCCTCATGATGTCAAAGAATACGCATTCTTTAGTCTAAACATTCTAAATCCTCCAAAATTCCAAATTATTCCAGAAATAATTGTTCTAAATTTGTGTGTCGAAGATAGCAATATATTGGACATATTGTAGACATAATAATATGGTAAAAGGTAATAGTAACAATAAGTCAATAATAATTATTAATTAAACAACATGCTTTAATGCTTACATGCATCTAGATATTAAATTGCCATGACATTGCCCCCTCACCATTGGGATTGGGCCAATCATTGCGGTATCACATGGGTCATGGGTTCTTAGCTGATCACCCACTTGTTGTTCACTGGTAATTACATTAGGTTGGTACGCCGGCAGAAGTGGCGCTGAAATACCTATGTTTATCAGTCACCGCGTCGAAGTCCTTGGCCAGTTCCAGTTGACGTGTTGCCGTCGCCACTTGCCGACTGCCGTTCTCGTGTGCCTTGCTCGGTCGGTCGTCTGACGACCGTCGTGTGACCAAATTTAGCACGAGATGTCTGCTGTTGCAGGGCCTACTGGTTTTTGTCGACTTCCGGCTGACAAACGTCAATAGTCATTGCTGTCGATCTACACAATCATTTAGAAAAATTGTGACGACTCGTCAAAAGAGGAGAAAAACAGTAATGAACACAAAAAACTGAACGACGATAGAAAAATGATAATTAATATTCATTTCGCCCGCGGATTATTGTGTGTCACCGCCGCTGTTATATTGGGCACCGTCTCTGCAGCGGGTGAGTCAGAATTTATTGTTCCGCCCTATGTAATATGTAACATGTATCAATGTATAGTATATATTTTAATATATTGTTTGTTTTCTGAGAGGTGTGGCGTGAAAACATGTCTAGTTTTTGGATATATTAATTTTAAATGTCTTGTAGCTCGGAATATATTTTGTTGTATGGAATTTTGGGCAGGGCATCAATTATATAAAGGGTAGAACGTCATAAAAACATCGTAAAAACGTCAGAAATCTGAAGTATAACATAAACTATTTTCGCGGCTATGATTTAATAATAGTACATTTTCTATGTTGACTCAAATGTTATAAAACCTTGGACAACTCGAACAACTGCTCAATAAGTTATTTTTATTGATTTCCATTTATAATTAGTATTTTACTCTTTTAAAACTTCTTAGAAATCGTAAATTAAAATCGAAAAAAAAACTTTGGTATGTGTAGTATGTTATGTAGGTAACTACCTACTAATATGCTAAATGGTGTAACTATTTGAAAATATGATTTAATATTTTTTCTTAAAATTTTAGTTTATTTATTACAATTATGACCTAACCTAACCATTATAATATAATATTATCATATCTATTCTAAAATAGGTAGGTAAGTAGGAAATGAAATATATAAACCATTTTTGCAAATAATAGTACCTACTTGATTGATTTGTCAAAAATGAAACTGGGTATGCAACCCATTATACCTACTTAATATTATTATGATTAATATGACCCATAGGCCATAATATGATCATTAAAATAATTTTAAAGATTATCAAAAATGCCATTATGTAGTTCTATTTCAATTGTTAACTGATTTTAACTGGGTACCTACCCATTTGTCATTGTTATGTTTTTCCATGTAGGTACTTAATAATTATACTTTCTCTAATGTATTAAGTATTCAGGTATTCTGTTATATTTAGTTCCAAGGAAAAGGAATCATTAATCAGGTACCTACAGACTACATAGTGAACACACTGACGAATGACCAATAGTTACTTCATATATACCAAGATAAGGTCCTACCTTTTTTAATTTAAATTTTGAATTAAATGTATTGAAAATAAATACGAAATTCCTGTAATTAATTTATTTTAGTTAATTATAATCAGTTATTTTCTTAAATTACATAAATAATTTTTGAAAAAAATTACAGATAACAAAATACCCTATTACTACTTACATTAAAAACTTTTTTATAACAGAAAAATTAGTTGGTCCCAGTGGTAAGGAAATTTTACTGTATAGTGTATAATGTTTAAGATATTATTAGACTCATAGTTTTGATAGGTATTTAAAACTTTAAGAATAAGATTTATAGGGATGCAGTGTAAACAATATTATGTAAATAAATAATAATATACATGTAAATTTGTTTTGTTTTTAGCTTTTAATGGTTCTTATTATAGATATATTACTAAGATTAGGAAAGCAGATGTTTTTCAATGTTATGACTTATGACCTATGCGATACAAGTATGAGTGTGATACAATATATTAATAACTGGGTACTATATTTGAAACAACAGATTATTCCGATAGTGAACCAATTAATTATATTGTTTAGTAGGTAATTTAGTGTTTGTTTTAAATTTAAATATAAAGTTTTATAATTATTAGTGTTTACGTCTTACTTTGAAAAAAATGAGTTATAATTAAGTTATAAGAATATAGCTATTAGCTACCTATACATTAGTGTAATAGTGTCAGGAATATTTGGTTAAAACTTAATAAACCAATTGCAAATTAAATCGATACAATTTCAAAATAAATATAAAATATACATAGTGAAAACCAAACCTTAAATATTGTATGCAAAATACTAAAATTGTAAATGTCCATGTATTTTATGTAAATTTCTTGAAAACTACTGTGTATTTATGTACTATTTTCAACGATTTTCAATATAACTTTGTACTGCATCGACTCGAGTTCCTGGTATCAGTGGTGCATTTAAAAGTAAAAATGTTACAGTAGTTTTCAAAAGCCCCGTGAAAAACAAAAGAAAAACTAGAATTTTTACACAAAATTGATTTTGGTCTTTGGTGTAACTCTAAAAAAAATTACCTTAGATACATGAAATGTTGATTGAATGTTTATATAACCATTTTCTATACACCATGCCATTTTCAAAATATTTTGAATCACTTTGAGCTGTTTACGGACATTTTCAGTTTTTATTCTATAAATATCAATAAAATTTTATTTGTTGGGTAAAAAAGCTTGAAAATTTAATAGAAGGCTCCTAATATATTGTTTCAAAGACAGATGAAAAATATTAAAAATACATTGGCACAATTTTTTTTATAAGCATTTAAAGTTAGAATTTATCATCATTTATCAAAATTAAAATTTTAGTTATTTTGTTAAACTTTTATAGAATGTTCAACTTATATACCTAAGGATTGAAAATTTAAAACAAGGTTTCACGTAAATAGGTTAGGTATATATAAATTACTTGATTCATAATAATATCATCAAATATACTTATAGTAATATCATAGGCTGACTGACAGTCTTCGTTCAAATCGTTTTTCTTAAAAAATGATTTATCATTGAATTCAAATTTAACACCATCCATTACAGTGACCCACTTGTAACCTACTGTACAGCAGAGCGACACTCACTTGTCCACCTTTTCCGAAATAATTTTTAAAATAACTATTGAAGTAATTAAAAAACTAAATTTTTACGTATACACGACAGAAACACGAACTGGCATTAAGCGCTTGTGTAGGGAGTAGTAGCAACTGGTCAAGGGTACCCTGTTGTCCGGGGCAGCAAATTTATCAGTCTATTTAGGGGGTTGCAAATGTATATTGACATATTATTATTGTGTATTAATTGTATCAAAACATAAATAAATTTAGATTATAACCTTCTAAGAAATTATTACAGTTCAAAAATGTATAATATTGTTTTCACCAATTAATCGGAAAATATTATTAATAATTACAAAAAATATTTTAGGTAAACTATGAACTAATAAAGGTGTTTTAGTTATCATTATTGACAGTTGGATCAGATATAACAAGTAGGTAAAGCAGATTTTGAAGAAATTATCACCTTATTTTCATACATCCAATCTAGTAGACATTTAAATGTATCTAGATTATTATTATTAATACAATTATAAGTATACTATAAATTATAATATGTAGCGCAAAATGTTTAAATGCAGCCATGGCAGAAACTTACGTATAATATGTTGTTATCGGGACGCAACTTACCCTAGTTTAACTTATAAGAATTATAAAAAAGTGTGTGATTCCTCAAATATTTTTATTAGCGTCTTAAGTTTAAATGTTGACGAAATTGGATTTTCACGCATCACGCAATCACGCGTAAATTAACGATTTTAGTTTTTTTATAGTATCTAATACAAAAATAATTATTAAATCATAGAAACTTGAAATATTTTACTGATACTTAAATTAACGTTCTCTATATTCGATGACATTTTTAAAATATTTATTTTAATATTAAGCTATTTATAGGCATTTGAAATGTTTGAATTTTTAATTTTTTATTGTAGTGTTGTAAAAATGTTTTAGAATCAGTCAAACAACTTAAACATTTAATACAAGATGCCAAAATCCCACTTCAGTGATACTTATTGAAATTATTCTCATGAAACAATTAATACTTTATAGTTTATAAAAACTAAAAGTTAATTAGGTATTGAGTAATAACAAAATGTATAAGTAGGGTCCAGAAATTCGTGCGTTTGCATGTTTTTAGTTTTTTACTCATTAGACCAAAAACTATGCTATATAATCAGCTACAAATATAAATATGAACTATTATAATTTATGATATATAGATCCAAAATGTTATTTTGCATATTTCGAGGTTTTTTTTATTTATATGCAAACTGTTTAATGTTTACTGTATGGTATGTTTTATATGATTAGATCGTTAAAATAAATTACTTTTAATATGCATTTTGACCCGCATTTCGATGATAAAATATATATTATACATTTATACATATATATAAATAATAAAATACAATGTATATTATATTATAGTTATGTCTGGCGGCGGCCCGATAATGGCTAAATATTATAGACTCGTATGTTTTTGTTCAGATAATATGCTTAATTTTTTAGTATATTTTAAATATGCACCAACTTTATTAGTTGACGTGGAGCTGAGATTTTCAGTTTACAAAAATGAGTAACTGATAACCAGCGCTCATTTTCATTTGAAAATGTATCAAAATATTTTATAGTGAATTGTTTTGTTTCAGGAAGAAATATATGTATTTATTATATATATTTCTAATATTTAAAATGTATGTTATATTGTTTTATTTTTAAATGTTTAAAAATTAATATTTTTAATTAGGTACCAATCAACTAAATTGTATTATTAAAATTTAAAAGGTTTGTTTTTACTTATACAGATATTTATAAAAACAATTTGAGATTAAATTTCAGTGTTTTAAGCTCATTCAATGCATGCATATTTTGGTAGTTTTCAGTGCATATAATTCCGGGCTTTCACTAATACATTATTGATTGAAAATTTAAAAAAAATTAATGATTATCCAAAATTTGTTTTGTTATTACGTATACACAGTATCTATATATATATTAAATTTAAATGGTCAATAAGTTAGGAAATAGTTAGGAAAAAAATTGCATGTAAGGGTCCTTATAAAATGCCCCTGCATTGCAAAAGTGGCCTATCCGCCATTGTTATATTATGCTATTAAGCTAATGCTAAGTAAGAATAAACCACATTTCATAACATTGTGAATAAAAATATTAACATTTTTAGCGCATATAATTGCATATTTCGATATTTTCCTATTTTTAAAATTATTTTCGATTTTGAAGTCATATTTCATCTTTTCAGGGGATATTTTGTTGTTTGGAAATCACATATATCTTAGTAAATACCTAATAATTTTACTATAAACGTTAAGGAAATTACAGTTCTCCATCTTAGTTACTATTAGAATTAGTCTTGTAAATAATGTCACCCTATAGTACCCTACTGATTACCTTTAATATAAATGTAATATTATTCATATAAGAATATTTGAATATTTGTAAATAACTTATGACCACAGTCCACAGTTGCCGGGTTTTTATGTTTTGGGATCAATAAAAAAAATAATTGCTATCTTTGTTATCGACTTTGACAAAATTCATAGAAGGCCTATCTCTTATTTAATTATATTATTTATTTTTTGTCAGCTTAAATACTTTAAACATCAGATTTATAAAATCATGTAAGCCGTCAGTTAAGTTAGTTAGGAACGCGATGTTGAAGATACAACATTTTGCAAGTCAAACACGATTTAAATGCCTAAAGAATAAACTCCGAAGGTTGGTTAATTGGTTTTAAGTATCTACTAATTAATTACAAGCTACTCATAAGAAATTCGATTTTGTATGCGTTTTGAAACTCTCAGATAAATATTCTGAATTTTAATTGGGAATAGAAAATTAATAATGTATGGATTAAAAAAAAAAAAACATAAAAACGAAAACGCTAAAAAAATATAATTTTTCAAATATTTTGTTTTATAATGACTTTAAATTATTTATCAAAAATAATTCAAAAAACGTTATTACTTTTTGATAAAATGAGTGTTTATTTTAAAAAGTATCACCTTATTTAAGTATTAAAATACAGACAAGATTATTATTATTGTTATTTATTTTTATTATTTCTTGATAGCTAACAGTAATGTATGAAATAGTTAATAATATGTATTGATTAGCATTGATTATAATTTTTAATGCTTGGTTTTATGCCGGATATTGATAATACTATCATATCGACTTCTAGGAAATACGAAAAAAATATTCTACTCATAAATGATGATATTTTAAATATTTGAAAAGAGGACAATTTATTTGTTTTTGGAAGAGTGGATTAAAAAGTTAAACAAATCATCTACTGAGATGGATAGGTTGATTTGTTTTTTATTAAATTTTTAAATATTATCTGTATAGAAACTATTTTAATTTCTCTTATCCATGTTAAAAATATTTATAAATAGCGTTGTATACTTATGTAATATTTTTTCCATTCCATAAATCGTTCATAATTTTGTCAATGAAAAAATTCATTGTTGCCGCACAACTAAAAATTAAATATAGGGGCTGCTAAATTATATGGAATATGGACAAACCCGGATAAAGAGGAGACGGCACAATCCCGAGGCCCATATTCATCCCCAAAATATTTTTTTTTAATGTGTTTAAAACCGTTTTAAAAGAATAAAATAATTTTAGTAGATAATAATTTTATAAAATAACAGTTTTCTTAATTTTATACAACGCAAATTTAGTGAAAGATAATAAATATAAAATTGATATTCTAATAATTGATAAAAATATGATGGAGTTTATAAGATGGGAGTTGTGAACTACCTACATTGGCTACATTGTACGCATAGATGATGGTCTTTATTATTTATAACGAGGTAATAAGGTACAAAATTATACAATTATTATAAACACTCGTAAAAATGTAGTGATAGGTACAATTTTTTTGAAGTTAATGATTATAGGCGGGGCCCACTAAGTGTATGGTGTCCCGGGGCCCGATTGATCCCTAATCCGGGCTTGAATAGGGATTATTATAGGTTGTAGCTCTTCCAATAGGTGGTCCGCGGGTCAATGTTATTGCGGGTAAGCGGTTGCGTTTTACCAGACGACTAAAGGCGGCCCGTATTACAATTATAGTCTATTACATTTCGATTACTCTTAACCCACTGATTTTACCGTCCGAATTCCGCGTTTTAACCTTAGATCAATTATTGGGCCCTAAGCCACTGGCACTTGTTCGGCGACACACGGAAAAGTATTAGGCACTACACGTTTATTATTATTGACTTTATTCAATGCAATTTTTAAAATATTTAAATTAACGTTAATCCATATAATTTTAGCATACTGTCCAATTAATAGAAAAATAAATTACTAATTGTAATATATAAATTAATTTTAAATATCCTTAGTAATAGATGGCTGACGCTCTAAATCGTTTTTCGTATAAGTACGACGATTTATCATTAAATTAAAATTTAACACATCCATTATCTAAATCTATCTACTCTATGACGAGGTGCACTCGAAAGTCGAAACCTACTCCCCAGATTTGGTGTATTTCAAAATATTTGTTATCTTCAAACCTATGTAATTATAAAATTATTCATTTTACAATATAAACCAACTAGGTAGCCCATATTATTTACTTTATAAATGGTAAATAGTAGCCGATAGGTTTTCATTAGTTTATATTTCATTATTTTCGATTTTTTAAACGTGTTATTCTACAATTTTAATATTTTTGCATATTATTTTATTAAATATCGAAATTTTTGATGATAATTAATAATGTAAATGTGTTGACACCTTCGATTACATATAAATAAAATGTCGATACAATAAATCTAAAAATCCTTAAATATATGAGTTTTATTCACATTCACATTCTATTTAATCTAAGTGATTCACATGTCTCTCAGAAAATATGAAAATATTTACTCTTACAAATGCATTCTTTCCAAACATTGATAATTTAATTAAATATTTCTTTTTGTTATTTATTTAGATGTACATATATGGCCAGATGTTCCTGAACTTACCCTGACATCAGGGGCTGATCTCACACTTAAATGTACAGGAGATGTACCTGTAAAATGGAATCAATATCAATATGATCCAAGTTTACTTATAGAAAGAGTAAGGATTAATGAATATAATATAATATTATATTCATCTTAATAGTTTTTCTCGAAATTAAATTGTGGCTGTATACATAATTGTGTTTATTTTAACTACCATTTGTTATATTATATTATTATCATGTGATGTTTATTTCATCTGTTAATAAATTAACTCAGTGGTGTAACCAGGTAAAAAACTAAAGGCGGCAAAATAATTTACCAACCAAAATCAAAACCCCTCCCCCCTCCCCACCAACAATTACACATTTACTCCCTAAATGAACCACTAACTACTAAAATATTACATTGAACACTGCATCTATTTAATTATATATTTATATGACTATTTTATACCTTCTTAAATTAATTGTATTATGTTATACATTTTGAATAGAACTCCTCAATCGACATATCACAAGGACTGGCTAATAATAGTTATATATCTCTGCTATCACTAAGTAGAGCAAGTTATTTAGATACTGGATACTACTTCTGTGATATATTGACTGAAGTCGCAGGAGTAGATGAACACAATGCAGCGATATATTTATATGTTCAGCGTAAGTATTTTAAATCAAAATTAAAAAAACACTTCTATATGTTTAGATATTATAGTTTTTTTAAACATTTATTCTTTAAGGTGATAAAATTCTGTATGCCATTTTAATTGAGTAAATCTTTTTTCCTATATTTAGACCCTCTACATGAATTAAGTATTTTGTGTATATATTTTAGGACGTAAAAATCACCTATGTTATATTTAAAAGAAATTTTAATTTAAATATAATTTTTGTTTATATATAATAATAAAATAAAATATTACGTTTTTATAAATTCAATTATTGTTAGTGTTGTTTGAAATTCACTGTAAATTAATATAAAAAAATGTTTTTTATAATGTTTAGATGATACACATTTATTAGCGATTCCTGAAAATTTAGTTTTATTATCTCAGGATGAATTTGGTAATGTTATTATTCCTTGTCGGCCAACATCACCAGATATAAACGTAACATTAATAAAAGACGAAGAAGAGGTAAGGTTTCAATTATGGCTTTTCTATATATTTTTAAACAAATTTGGTGGCTGTTTACTAAACAAATCAATTGGTTAAAAACAAATAATTTATATTTATTGTTGACCATAACCAGTAGCTAGATGGGAATGGGCACTGGGGCATTAAATAAATTCTGCGCCCTAACTAATATTATCATTATTAAAGCTCAAAATATACATGTAACATTGTTCATTCAAATTTGAATACTTACTATGAAACCATAAATGAAAATAATAAACAGGTAATTAATAAATATACAAAGTAAAATAGAAATCCAATAAAAATTATAATTATTTTTATTCATTAATACATAACTAATAAAATTTATAATTTTGTATATGCTTTAGATTAGCAAATTTATGTATGAAACCTACACTTCACCTTCACTTCACTGAAATCCAATTTTAAAACAGCCTGTTTTAGATTGCAATTAATGATAAATATTTGATTAAATCTTGTCTGATACTATTTCTTAGATAATGTTTGATCATTTTCGGTTTACTGAATAGTGTCAGTTCCTGTAGAAGTTACAGGAATACTGTTCAATAATAACATTGCTATGAACACTTCAGTTATATCCCATACAAGCACTCCATATGCGGCGCAAATCATGAGAAAGAACCACATTTTCGGCCGCACGACCCTCGCCCGATAGAATCAAAAATGTTTAATTTTTAGCTGTGAAATACGAATGAAGGTAGTGTGCTGTGGTTCACTCTAGAGATTCATGCCCCGTGGGAAGACTGCAATATTTAAATTATTTTGCTAATTATACTATTATTTTTATATTTTAATACTGATTGTGACTGAGTTTAACACGTATTATTTGGAACATTCACTATTAGATACATCAACATAAATTATTTTAAGAAAGTAGTTTCAGAATAATTGTCCAAGGACCCTGATGCCCTCTTTTGCCTACTTTTGCCTTATGATAGTTACCACTTATCCCACTAGATGTAGTTGAAATACTATATTTTCATAATTTATCATCTCATTCATCTGTTCTATAAACTTAAGTTTTATTAATAATATTAAATTTTTAAAAGAAAAACTTAGGTAAATTAATCACTAAATTATATTTGATTTATAAAAATAAACATTTGTATTCACTAGGAAAAAGGAATTGGGTTTAGGAGTTAGCTTAATAAATAAATAAGTGTTAAGATTATAATTTCTTAAACTTATTCAAATTATTTTCGTTATAACATTCATAATAATCTATCTATAGCATGTATTCATTGTTAAAAATAAAGGAATGAAGAACTTTCTTAACCATACTACTGAGTTCTGACTATACACTCTTGTTGATAGGAAAAAACTAACTACTATTCGATTTTCATGAATTAATAAATGAGTGCAGCTTTATTCTTATAACCTGCTTTTCCTTAATACTTGCCTCTAGGTATTGGGTAGCAAACTTATATTAAATGTTATTGTGATAAATAATTTAAAGGGATGAAAAATATGTATAATGTGTTAATCATTGTTAATTAATTGTTTTTATGATTTTAATTCAATAGCTTAAACAATTTTTACTAATAGATTATTAATTGTGTTGGATTCGTATGTAATATTTGTTCTATACTTAATATAGTAACTTCACTTTTAGTTGATCACATTTATTAGCTTTTATGCAACTATGATTAATTAATTTTTGAATGTGCTAACATTTTGATCTTATTTGCTATGCGTTTTGGATGTGAATGCTTAACAATTTCTTTTAATTTAGCTGGTGCCTGGTAACACATATAATGGCATGGAATTGCAATATGACCCAAAGTATGGATTCATTCTCAATTCAGTGACAATGTTTAGTTCGGGATTTTATTCTTGTAATGCTGAATACTATGAAAAAAAAAGTTATGCAACTTACAATATTTTTATTAAGCGTAAGAATATTTTTGGACTTGTTTTGTATCTATTTAATATTTTTATTTGCTTAAATGCGTTTGGCTTCAGAGTGTATTTTTCATACAAAAATTGTTGTATATATGTACCTTTAAAAAAAAAAAAAAAAATTATATTCATATTTCAGATTACTGAGAATTTAGAGTATGATCCGAAAATAGGATTTACACTTAGGTCACCTTCAGTTCAAGATTCTGGTGTATACTATTGTGAGGCAAAGAGAAATAACAGCAATGAATTACGAGAATTAACTATTTACATTAATCGTGAGTTAGTATTGTTACTTACATGGTGATTGGTTATTGAAAGTAGGTTATATCACTTATATATAATTTACATTTTTGGAATAGGCAAAATTTGCTCACTAGTTACCTAAATTTAAGATGACCAAATTTATAAAAAAAGCTATTAAAATGTATTCTATGAACATTCTTTTTATTTGACAAGTTTTAAGATAAATATATTTTTGTAATAAGACATAATAAAAGTGGGGTACAGAGTGTCCGAGTGGACTACAGCGTCGATTCCGGTGCGTATCATTGCCGCTTTGAATATCAACTACCGGGGGCTCCTCTCTTTGGGCAGGCAACTAACTAGAGAGAGAGGCCACTATCCCTCGTCCCGGCATGGCAGAAACCTACAGGTGCCCAATTTGAATTTCTGCCAAAACCAAACACACGTACACAACCTTACACTACAGTACACTCCCCACAGTTGAAAAACCACCCATTGCCCTAAGTTGTCACGAGTTAATCAATAAATAAAAAAATTTTAACAAGTTTTAACAGTTCTTTTTGGTTCAAGACTAAATTATATGACTCAAAAATGATTTTTGTTTGGTGGATTTATTCTCTACTTTTACATTATAAGCTGGAATAGCAATAATATTTTGACAAATAATAAGGGGATGGAAGTGGTGATTTTCTGTCTGTCTAACACACGTAGAACATAGAAAAAATAGCTATATACCTAACAAAAATTAAGGTACTTCTAGTTTTTCGATTTAAAAAATGTAAAGACGTTTGAATTGATATACAAGTTTACTTTGCATTGGTTGAATCAATTTTTCATCAAAAGATGAGAATAAATATTTTAAATTTTATAAATTTGTTAATTTTTAATATTAAAAATATGCTTCAGCTGATGCAAAGTAAACTTGTATATCAATTCAAACATCTTTACATTTTTTAATTGAAAACTAGAAGTATCTTAATTTTTGTCAGGCGTATAGCTATTTTTCCTATGTTCCACATGAATTAGACAAAGACAGAAAATCACCGCTTCCAATCCGTTTCAGTAATTCAGAGTACTGTTTGCTACAGTCACAATTTTTTAAGTTCTGTAACCACCTATCATGTAGGTTAAATTTAATTTTCTTTATTTAGAGGTAATTGATTATTTATATGGTATTGCCATGTTTTAGTTATGCTTTTAATTTTAAGTAATAAATGTCATAATATTATAATACGTACTCGGTTTCTGAAAAATCAAAAACTAGTTTATTTGTTTATACTTTTATTATGTCAATTTTATGTCAATTTTAATTATTGAGTACCATAGTTAACATAAGTTACATTGTAGTGAGGTATGTTTTGATTTATGAGTTTGTGACTAATGAGGTTCAGATTATTATTTAGAATTACCATTTTAAATATCTTTTAATCATCAATAAATATTTTTAGTATCTGACAGGCTTTTTGCATTTAAACGGCTTTAATTTTTTATCAATTCATAATTGCATATTGAAAATATTTTATTTTTAAAAACATGATTTATATTTATAATTTTCAGCTAAAGTGCATAAAGTAGTTATGCCTTACATCAATAGTAGTGATGCACATACAGGTCATTTAATTATTGGTCAAAATTTAACCCTAAACTGTTCTGTAAGCATGGATCTTGGTATTTCTTTCACATTACATTGGAAAGTTCCTAATGAACAGAAGCTTCAGGTTTGATATTTATCCAACAAATTTATTAAAGATATTAAATTTGTAATTAATTTCCGTACTGTAATAGTTCAGTACTAATAGCTAAAAAAAAATTGTTTTTAATGTTTACGATTTTTTTTATAAGGACGGACATGTGTTAATTGGCAAAGAAAATGTCTTTAATGGTTTGAAACTTGGAGTTGGTAATTGTGTTGGTAGTCGATTGTTGAGCATTCAAAATGTTACTCCCGAAGATGAAGGCGATTATGTTTGTGAAGTAACAGTACATTCTGGACATAAAAACCGTGCTACATACAAACTTAAGACATTCAGTAAGTTTTATAAATATCTTATAATTAAATTATTTCATATTTACATATATACTTGCAGCACCTGATATGACTTATTTAAGTTTGTCAGTTCAAGGTAATATTTATGTAATAACACGTAGAGCAAGAACTCGACTGGTACAATGGATAGTTCAAGTATCTGCATACCCTAAACCAACTCTTGTATGGTAATTAAGAAAACAATAAAAAAAATTATTTAAATTATCACTATTGTAAAGTTTGTAATTTTTATTGTATTTTATATCTATAGGAGAGATCCTAGTGGTAAAGAATTAGGGATGAATCCAGAAAAGATATCAGTGGAAAATGACAAAAGTACATCCAAATTAGTAATAAAAAATTTAGAGCTGTTTGATTCTGGTACATATGAATTAGTCGCAGATAATGATGCACATGTGAAACAAATTTCTGTAACCTTGCTAGTTGAAGGTAACTGATAATACCACAATGTTTGGATGCAATAGTTTTTTATTTTGTTATTTTATTTATAATATATTTTTCAGACAAACCATTAGTTCAAATAATCAATAGTTCCAACTCAATAGTATTTCATGAGCTGGGAAAAATGTATAGTGTTGAATGTTATTTAGGTGGTTATCCTTTGCCAGAAGTTGATTGGGCTTTTAAAAAGTGTCCAAATTATCCTGAGTGTGAAGAATCATTTACCCATATTCCTGTAAATTTGTTTGTTGATACCTATTTCCATTATAAATTAATAAATAATGAATAAAAAAAACAAAAATAATTTTTGAAATTCACAGAGAAGCATGTATAAAGAAACTGTGTTTAAAGAAACATTCCTTATATCATCTGTAAATATTACTGCTACTGAAACTGGAATACTTTTTTGTAACGCTACAAATGAATTTGGAAATTCTAATTATAATTCTACATTTTTCGTCACTGGTAAGATTATAATTTTTTAATATTCTATACATAACACGTTTAAATGAATGATAAAAATATATAATATATATTATATTATATTGATATGAATAAAATCTTTAGTTTAATTTTTTTGCAAAACAAATAAATAAGAAAATTGAAAAAAAAAATGAGTTAGTATTCTAATTTAAATTACAAACACTGTTTTATGTTGTACTAACAATGATATGATATTATTTTAGATGTATCAAATGGGTTGGCTATCACAGGACCACCAATTGTTGTTGATGGCGATGATATAACAATTGAATGTGGGGCTTCTAAATATATGTATAATGAATATATTAAATGGATCTTTCGAGATTTAAATGATAAAGAGCATCCAGTGACTATTGATAATAGTGAGCACATTTATTTTAGTACAAAAAAACTAAATTGTTGTTATTTAAATTGTGTTTTATAAGTCTTATTGATATTTTATTATTTTATTAACATTTTTTGTTTTATTTTGTTTTTGAAATAAAAATAATAGATTTATGGTTTAAAATTGTTATAAATTATCTAGTATGTTTGTGTTGTAGATGTCATCTTAACAAATAATAAAACAGCACTTTCGTATCGTTCATATTTAATGATAAAAAATATCACTAATAAATTTGATGGAGAATATTTGTGTATAGTACCTGAATTGCAAGAGAACAATTCAGCAACAATATTGTATTCTGTATTAGTCCAGGGTAAATACTTTTCTAAAATCAAAATAATATTATAGTTTATATTTTATAACCTTGTTTTTACATGGCACAAAATTTATTGTTAAAATAAAATTACAGAATCAAAAATACCAGCTATTCGGGACTCAACAAATTCAAGTATTTCGATAGTAAAAACTGGTGATCCATCTCAATTTAGATGCTATATTAAAGACGGCATGCCACCACCTACTGTTACATGGTTTAAAGTGAGTTATACTGTTAATTAACTATATAACATATAATAATTATTTTATTTTAACTTATAGAATGGCCAAGTATTAAAGGTCAATAAAAATGATAGTAGGCTCGAATTGCGGGATAAAAATCAAACATATGTAGTAAGGTTTGCTGCATTAGAAGATGAAGGCAATTATGTGTGCAATGTTTCAAATAAAGTTGGCAGTGTTATTTCAAGCTATAAATTAATCATTAAAGGTATGATTACAAAATATAATATATAATATACATAGTATTAATAATAAAAAGTTCTTATTGAAAAAGTAAATAATTATAAAATGTATTAAAGATCTTAAATTTTCTACTTTAGTAATATTTCTTCTTGTAATTGAAAACGTATTTAATATTTTTAGTATAAATGTCTTGTTTTTCAGATAAACCTTTAGAGCATGAACATTTTAGTCTTATTGCTTTTTGTTCTGTGTTAACTATTCTTTTGGGAGTTCTTATGATTTGCTGTGCTGTACATTTAAAGAGAGAAAAGGTAATTATCAATTATTACACTTTTAACCTAACATAAATAATATAATAGTATATTTTGTCACTAAACTACATTCAACATTTATACAAACATTTTTACTATAGAAATTAAAAAAAGAACTGGCTCTAGCTGGTCTGTTACACTTTGAGAATGGTGCTGTTGAAAGCTGGAATCCTGATTTGGGGATTGAGGAACAGGCAGAACTACTTCCTTATGATAAACGATGGGAGTTTCCTAGAGATAAACTAAAACTTGGTAAACAATATAAAAAATTTGACTTGTAATCTATTATTTTATAACAGTTTAGGTAAAACAATAATATTTATAATATGCATTTACTATTATAATATTATAATTTATTTTCAGGTAAGCAATTGGGTTCAGGAGCATTTGGAGTTGTCTTTAAAGCTGAAGCAATTGGTATAATTGATAAAGATACCACTACAACTGTTGCTGTAAAAATGATTAAACCAAATACAGATCCGTCATACATAAAAGCCTTAGCTTCTGAATTGAAGATTATGATACATCTTGGTAGGCATTTGAATGTAGTCAACTTACTTGGAGCTTACACTGGAAATATAAACAAAAGTAATGTTATTTAAAATATTGTTAGTTGACTTAAATGTTTTAACAGATTAATAATTAAATTATATACTTAAGGAGAATTGATGGTGATTGTGGAGTATTGCCGTTTTGGAAATATCCATCAATACATGTTGAAACAAAGGGACTGTTTTGTGGACCAAATTTCAGCAGATGGCTATTTAGATTACAATATTAAATCAATATCTAAGTAATTTTAACTAGAATTTAGAATTTTTAAACAGTAAATGTAGTTATTGAATAATAATTTTTACAATTTTTTCTAATTAGAAATCCATACTATGTAAATGTTCCTAACAAAACCAATTTATCTGAAAAATGTGATGATAGTAGTACCCAAATTGGTTCTGATGGGTATTTAGTCCCTGATGAAGTTGAGCCCGAGTGGCGGAGCAATTACCGCGGAGATTATAAAAATTTGATTGTTAAACCATCATGTACTCACGACTTAATATGTTGGTCATTTCAAGTAGCACGAGGAATGGAATATCTTGCTAGTAGAAAAGTATATTTTCTGAAATAAAAAATGTATGAATAGTTAATTTTTGAAAATTTTTTCTAGATTCTACATGGCGATTTAGCAACAAGAAATATTCTATTGGCTGAAGAAAATATTGTTAAAATATGTGATTTTGGATTTGCAAAAACTATGTATAATAGTGAGAACTACAAAAAAAAGTCTGATAAGGTATCTAGTATGACATACTATACAATACTCGTTTCCACGAGAGAAAGGCTGCCGATCAAATCGGTTATTGCCCATCAGCTGAGCATGTCCCACCATAGTGTCATATGGCATATACTTGTGATATATGGAGGGGATTTTACGGCTCTCCGATCATTCGATTTGTGCGAAATTGCACCTTTCTCTCGTGGATATGAGTATAGATGTTTTTATTATGTTTTCCCACTGTTTGTAATACCTAGTTATTTTTAATTTGCAGGATCTTTTGCCAGTAAAATGGATGGCAATTGAATCTCTCCGTGATCGAGTTTTTTCAACACAATCTGATGTTTGGGCATTTGGTATTGTTCTGTGGGAAATATTCTCATTAGCAGTTACTCCATATCCAAGTTAATATTATGAACTTTATTAGTTTTTGATTATGTCATTTAAACATTTGATGAAAGACTATATATATATATATCATTATCTTGTTTACTCTATTAGATATTCAAAAATTTAATGACCTATTCAATAGACTGGTTGAAGGTTATCGAATGGAACAGCCAAAATATGCCAATTCTGAAATGTAAATTTAAAAAAAAAGTTTTTAATTAAAGTTGTCTATGATTATAATATTTTAAAGTTTATTTATTTATTTTTATGGTTAGATACAATATAATGTTAGACTGTTGGAAAATGAATCCTATGACAAGGCCATCATTCACTGATTTAGCTGAACGTCTAGGCGATTTATTACAAGATGGTACTAAATCAGTAAGTAACAAATATATTTTATACATATATATATATTAAAAATTTAAATGGTATTAATATTTCACTTATAGCATTATATGAATTTAAATGAGGTATATATGAGAATGAATACGGAAGGATCAGTTTCAACTGATTACTTAAGTCTTTTAACAGCACCGACATATTTGAATTGTTCAACTGTGTCTGAAAACAATTTAAATTCATGTTTAAACAGTTCTGAACATTCAGAAAACAAAGATGATTTGGAATTGAGGCCTATGTTACATAACCCAGGTTAGTTGAATTTCCTATAATACTTTTTATTTATTATATAATTTTATATGTTGAATGTTAATTATTAGTTGAACAATTCTTAACTGCTTTGTAGACTTGTTATTGACTTAACATTGGTATTTATGGTTGATCTTATTTAATACTTTATCAAACTATTTTATTGTGTTATATGATTTTTAGTTGAGTGTTCTGGTTATATAAACCTAACAAAACCATCGTCTTTTTCTAACCCCAATTATGATGTTGTTGATAAATCCAAAAATTATTCATACTTACAATCACCGTGTCCAAGGTACACATCTCATATCTTGCTCATTAAAATACATGACTTTTTTGCTTTTTATTAACTTATTAATTCTTTAAATGCTTATTACTGAGATTGCTCATGTCAATGTTTAACCCTTGTCTAGTATATTAGCTTACTATAGAATTATACTTTTTCTATACTCTATCTCATATAAGAGTAACCTTAAACGAGATAGGTGTGGCTAACACGAGCTGAGTACTCATTGAAATGTCACTTGTTATTCCAATAACCGCCTAAATAGTATTTTTCTAAGATTAACATGATAAACCATTACTCGGAAACAAAAGTCAACAAACACCGATTCAATTGAGGAACCAACCGAGTCAGACAAAAAGTAGTTGCTGCCTAAAGTTTCTCTTATGTGAGATAGAGTATAAGAAGAACAAAGTAGACTTATGATGAATAATATTAGAGTTATATAACTGATTATCAAATATAAATATGAGTACTCTATCATAGTGTCTTAATATTCTTTTTCATATTTAATGTTTACTATGTATAAAAATCACATAAGTAAATAATAATTATAATGTAAATATTTTACTTTTAAAAGAATTAAAATAAACCTTGACACAAATATCCTACAATGTAAACTAATACTAATACTTTGATTTGGTAATAGATTAATGAAGTTTAATATTTTAAAACATAAATTTTTAATATTATTCATAAAATAGATAAATATATGGGTTCGATTAATATACAAATCAATGGGGTTTTCTAAAAATTCTCAATTAATTTTTTAATATTTTTTACGTACATTGTGTCGAAATATTACTGTAACACCCTAAAGATCTTCAAGAAAAATCAATTAATTTTAATGTGGTTTTTTTAATAGTAATCTATAAACAGTTTCGATTTGATGATGATTTCAAAAAATGTTTGTAAAACATTCAAAATAGTTCTTTTCTAGTCGGCAAAAAATAAAAATTATTGAAAATGAGAAAAAATTGACCAAGTTACAGTTTTCATTTTCTGGAATTTTATGATAAAATTAGAAAAAATTCAGAAACAAATTGCATTTATCTCGATCAACCTTGATTATAATGCTGACTTTTTTCTGTATAAAATTGCTAAAAATACCTATCAACATACCCACTTTTTTAATAAAGCAAAAACTAATATTATTTTAATTTTAAATACAATTTTATTTGAAATCACCGTGTAAAGTTAACATATTCTTATTTGAATTAGAATCTTAAATGGAAGGAATTTTAATAAAATATTAACACATTAACATTTTTCTCAAATATTAACATTGATTTAATCAACTAACTAAAAAACCTGATATTGATTATTTATTTTTAGTTATGTTTGATGAAGCGAGAAACCTTTAAAGATTAAAACGTTGCAAAAATGGCATTGTTACCGTTTCTGTTTTAATATATTATTTTGTAATAACAAATGACTGATGAACAAACATATTTTTTTTAGATATATATTAATATAATTTTGATTTTATGATATTATTGTATCTAAGTATTATGAAAACGTTTGATTAAACTATATACTGTTTATAAAATGTAAAAAATATATATAAAAAAAGTTAATTAATTTCAAGATGTAAATAACAAGCCATGTTTATTATATATTTTTAATATTTAATACTGCTCCCCAAAAAAACGTTTAAATATATGAATTATGTATAATAATTTGATATTATCATGCATCTCTTATATGTTTTTTTGGATTAAAAAATCAATATATATTATATTTATATTTTATAAGATAATAACTGATGTTGTATATAACTAGATCACTATGGATTGACTTGCAAGGTATAATTGAGTTGATGATTGCTGAAATATTGTTAATGTATTTACACTATATAATTTATACCAACAATTTGTACATTATTCTAATTAATATCTTAGTAATTATTTCTTCATAAATTATTTGTCTTGGGTCTGGAACAGTGTAACACCACAAAAAAGGTACAGTTAGATAGTCTATATACTGTTTAGATTATTATTTAGTCAATTATGTATAAAGATATGCTTAAAGAACAGGTATTTTTTAGTTGTTTATTCTTTAATTTGGTTTTGTTTTCATATAACTTATTTTTTTTAAGTTTATCTTTTATTGTACTGACTTAAGTAATTTCTGCCATCATCAATCCATTAATAATGTTGTATGTAACTAGTCAATACCAAATAAAATAATAATTAATTTTGAATTATTTTTGAAAATAATTAAACTATTCCATCCATTTAATTGTATTCGTTTTATGTAATAACATGTATTGTATTTTATTGTTTTTTTTAATAATTATTATTATTATTTAAATTATTTATATTTTTGTTTTTATTGGTTGATTTATATAATGTATTCTTATTTAAAACCTATCAATATAACACTATGTATACCATTTTTGAAACAAACCTGTTTTTATTACTTTCATTTGTAGTAAATTTCTAATAACTTCCTTTTCATTTAAATTTATCCTAATATATGTCAGAATATATACCTCCCCTCGTTTGACCGCCACTAAGTGTGATCACAATTTCAGGTACCACTAAATATCTCACCTGGAAGTCCTTAGATCGAAATGGAGTTTTTGGAAGTTGAAAGAGAGTAGGCCCTAATACACATTTTGTAATTATTTCACATTTTTAACCTTTCCGGTATGTGCATGCACAATACAACTTACATTTTTTGAATGCACATTTTTTAAAACTATTTTTGTATTCTTCTTCTTTTCTAAAGGCTTAATCTTAAAAATAGATCTTCATTCCTCTCTCTCCAATGCCAGAGTCTTTATATGTGAATACCCGTTACATCTAGCCATTCCAATCATCTTTCCTATGAATGCCTTCCTCTTTCTTTGCGTCCATTGATCCTTCCTTCCATTATGTTGGTTATGAAAGGATCATGTTCATTAAGTATCCTATAAGTTTTCCGCTTCTTGATCTAATGATGGATAATAAGACTCTTCTCCTCTACTATTTGGAGAATTTCTTCGTTGCTCTTCCTTTCAGTCCAACTAATTCGAAGTAATCTTCTTTAGGTCCAAATTTTCATTGCTTCGATTTTTTTTCTTTTACTGTTAAGGTCCAGGTTTCACTGCCATACAATAAAACACTCCATGCGTAGCTTTTGGCAAAGTTTTTTCTGGTCTCAAGACTAAGATTCTTGTTCGTAAGTGGTTTTTTTTTTTTTGTGAAGGCTCTTTTTGCCATGGCTATTCAGTGACTTATTTTTACTGAACATCTACTGTCACTCGTTAATATACCTCCTAAATATGTATATTGTTGTACTTTATCAAATATCCAATTGTATTTTAATGATGGAGACTTTTTACTTACCGTTACCACCATGACTTTTGTTTTCTTTATATTGATCTTCATAAGGTATCGTTTTAACATTTCATTAAATGTAGCCAGTGATTGTTGCATATCTTTCTCTGACTCTATTACCATAGCAATATCATCAGCAAATCTGATATAATGGATTACTTTTCCATTTATTTTTACACCTTTAGCTTTAACTTTGAGTTCTTAAACTTCTACTATAAATGTATCGAATAAATAGGGTGACAAAAAACAGCCTTGCCTTTTTAATATTTAACTTTTTAAGTTCAAATCTTAATTTATGCATAATTCGTTTTTAACGAAATTTTAACCTATAACCACTAAAAATAAAATAAGTGTCAAATCTATTATATCTTATCTGTGTACAAATAATCATTTAATTATAATAATTGTAGGTCACCTAGACGGATAAATTAAGTAGGTTAGGTATGATTTGTGTTTGGTTAACTGATATATGATTACAATTTGAAATTTTGAACTGGAATTTCATTTCATTCTTCAATAATTCTAATAATGATAAGATATTCAGATAATGTACCTAGGTATTAAATTTTATGAAAAAAACGGTCTTGCTTTTGTCTTTAACTAGATTGGTACCTCAATAATACCTGTTGACTAAGTGTTCCTATGATTTTATGAATATAAATAACTGCTAGGACGTATGCCAAAACGAGGTGATTAACAAATATGTTTGATGAAGATACAGAGGTACATGCATACGAGCCATAAACGTTCGTCTCTTAGACATAATGTCGCTCGCGAAATTAGAGTTTAATAAATATTTATCGAAAAAAACTTAACATTTTTTATCGTCGTTAAAAAAAAACTAATAAAAATCGTTTAACATGAATCAAAATATTAAAAAAAAGTGTATGATGTATAGAAAATGATACTGGTATTAAAATCAAAACCGAAACCTGAAAAAATTGGAAACCGGTATTAAATTCAAAATCGTTATTTTTTTTTCAATTGACGTGTTTTTACATATGTAAATTCCATTAATACACATAATTAATACTCATAATAAAATTAATAGTAACAATAATAATTAATATTTAACTATAAGATAGGTTATTTTTTAATACTATAGGTACCTACATATGCGACGGTTTGCCTCACACTTACGCACATCAATCATCTCAGTCAGATATATCATATATCAAATATTATTATAATATTATGTGTAAACTAATATTATTATGCTTCAAATTGTTTACACTGACGAGATAGACATGGGAGCCCATAGTTCCTAGCCATAGTATATTAGTATGATAGTAGGTGTATGATCTAAGGATTAATCCAATCAAATTATTTATTAAAGTCCGAGTAGGTAACACAATCTGTTGGCTGTCTGAACCTGTCTGGGAATGTGTTTTTACTATATATTTTAGGAGATTTTTTACTTGGTATTCACAACTTAATGAACTATTATCATAATTATAATGCGTTAAAAAATGCACTGTGAGATGTATAAAAAATACGATAATACGATCTATTGCAATTTTATTTCCGATAATGTAAAATGTATAGTTATGATTTTGTATAGAATACCATATCGTATAATTATTAAATTTGAAACTATTGTGATTGAAATTCAAAAGATCATAACAATATAAGCCTATTTTATTATTTGGATAGGTACTTCTTCTAGTCATTAGTTGGTGTATTGAATTATCAATAACTAATAATACATTCGCCTTCACGATCATTACACCATTCTGGAGTAATTCTATCTGGACTGATTCCTAATGATACAAGTCGTTCGCGGTGTTGCAACAGCCTAAAATGTAAAAAAATATTTATTATTATGGTTTCGTATTATTTTTTATTTATTGTTGTAACGTAATAATAAATTATTTGTTACCTGTACTCGGCTTCCAAAGCGTTAGTGGACGGATCCGCCCATAATCTCTCGGCTAAAGCTGCAGCTCTTGGCCAAACTTTAATATCCAAATTAAAATCATCGGCGAATTCGGAAAACATACTAGTCTAGAAAAATGAATGGAGTTTATACATTGCCGTTTGCTTATTTTAAATATTATTGGCTATATTACTTCTGCCCCTAAAATGAGATTGGGATTATTGGTCATCGGCATTTTGTTGTTGTAAATAACCTTCCACGAATGGTATGTGGTTGGAGGCCGCAATCCATGATCCAGGTAATAGACATCTTCTACGGCCACAATCACTCTATAACCTAAGTTTGCCAAATTAACAGCATCTGTATTTCCTTCCCAAACTTCAATAGTATATCGTTTTTTGTCGAGATGCTTCTCTATGATATTTGGATCAGTCAATCCACTAGACCAAACGATTATGTCCGAATTTGAATTGCCTACTTCGTGGTCGTATACAGTTAAGGCTTTATTATGGAACTCGGACCATAGATCCAGATATGCGCTTTCGGTTAGGCCTCGTTTATTAGACTTCATCCAATCGACAATTTCGGCTGTTGTGTTCCAACATCTTACAGCAACCTAAATGTAAGAAGCCAGATTTTAAAATTAAAATGTATGTTTTTTTCAATGGAATTTGATACCGGTAAAAAAATAAAATAAATTACCTCATCGCCACCCATGTGAAATGCTTCTCCTTCGGGAAATACGTCGATCAAATCTTTGTATATTTTTCCCAACCACGTGTAAGTGTGATTGTTTATTGGATTCAGTTGTCCACACGGCGGCTGTACACAATAATCCTGCCATGGGTGGTTACCCAGACAAATCACCATGTCTCCATAACCCGAATCTTTGCCCCATTGCCATCCATACCCTGCGTGTGCTGGTGAATCGATTTCCATAATAATTCTAACACCTCTAACTAATGCATACCTTAGGAGATCTTTGATTTCTGCATACGAGTATATTTTTTCGGGACTATATGCACCATATCTATAATATACACGCAATGGTATTAATTGGTCTTTATTTTTCATGATTCATAAAATTGATTTTTGAACTCAGTTGGATATTTAATCACTGCAGTTTTGTTATAATTATATTTACTACGCATATTGTACCTATTCAATTATTGTACTTTGCTATAATGAGTAATGGCCACTACCTAATTCTATACGGAAGGCAACAGGTGGTGTAAAAATTCTTGGGAGGCAACTCGTACCTATATAATAATTATGAACTACCCGATGATCTAACTATAGTGTATATAATGTTAACCTTTTTATTTACGAGAAGGCTGGGAAGCGATTCGTATATTTTGGGAGGTAACTATAGTATATGTACCGATATTTTTAGTGTTTAATTATTTTAATAATGATATTCATTGTATGACATATTGATCGGGCTCTATTTTATATATGTGACTTATAAAAAAAATATGTGATACATGTCTATCACGATTCGTGTCGATACAATTTCACTATAACTTTACGGCTATAGCATCAGTATATGATATATTATATTATATTAATCATCATTCATTCGGTATAATGCCGATAAATATAGTTTAAATTATGATCACGTCTCACCTTGCCATTTGTGGAGCACTAGGCAAATCCAATGGAAAACTATGAGAGTCGGTGGCGTGCCAGTGGAATACATTGAGTTTGGAATGACCCATACCGTCGATTGTCCTTTTGATCGCCGAAAGTGGGAAATAATTCCTCGAGGTATCCAGCATGAATCCTCTATATGCGTACGCTGGCTCGTCGACTATTTGTGCCTCTCCAGCTATCACCAGTGTCTTGCCGTCAAATTTAGGCCGGCCGTACGTTGTTATTAGCTGCCGTAACGTTTCCAATCCATTTCTAGCACCGTATACGGTTTGTGCTGTAATGTTTGCCGTTATTTGGGTCACTAGAAAAAAAAATTAGCATTGTGTGTGTTATAATCAGAGCCGAAACCTTTATAATAATTATATAACACACGTCACACGTCTTACGATTATCGGTGAAAACGTTTAATTCATAACTTTCGTTTGTTGACAACTTAATATTAGTAAAAGGAGTGGCTGTGGTTATGAATACAGTCAGGTTGTTGTCGTTTGGAATACATCGTGGCTCACAAATTTTCCTTAACGATGACATTAAAACTTGAGATACTTCAACCATGTATTGTTTTCCTAATTCGTCGGCCACGGATGATACGTTAAACACAACATTGTCTAGTCCAAATTTAATCACTGGATCTCTACACATTGTTATTAAAATAAGCAATAACATACCAAAACATAACTAAATTAGTAACATTTACTTATTTTGTTCGTTTTAGTAGGTAATATGATATTTGTTTTTACTTTATACTAGTCATTTTAGTCGGCCTCGGCCAAAGTGACCCATATTGCCCGCAGGTTAACCGGCAAACGTCTATTGATTCATTGACTTCATTGATTTCCTTCCTTTCGTCTTGAAATTCACTTATTATACACTTATTGTTCACGCATTTGTAAAGTTTACTTCAAATAAAAAAAATGTATATGTTTATGTATTAATATATATTATTAGTTATTATATAATATGATAATAGTATAAAAATAGTTAAAAATTATTTCCGTGTACCTATACGGCTATACTATATGTTATTACGAATTAGTAATTAGTGATCTACATGTTTTTGCATGGAATATAGAGTAAAAGTACACCTAATTTATCAACTATTTAAAAAATAGTAATGTGATCAGGGTTTAAAATATGGTAAATCAATTAATTTTAAAATCAATACATTTTTCATAATTTCAGATTTCATCACCAACAGCGATTTTATATTATAAAAATTAAAAACAACAGTTATTGTCCGATAGCTGAAGCTAATAGCAACATGAAAAATAATTTCTAATTATTAGTATGTAAATGTGTTGTTGGTCCAACGATAGGTACCGATACTATAATGTTTAAACACCCACATTTTATCACATAGCATAAATTAGTGATTGAATCAATAAATACCTTGTACCTACTTAATGTTTTCAGATAATGCTTATGACTGTATTACGTTTATGATGATTTATATTAATATATTCTCATTGTGTCGTTAAAGTATTAGAACATAAATATAAATTTCAAAATAATTATGATTATTCTCATTCAACGTTTCATGACAATGCCTAGGTAGGTAGGGTAGGTACCTACCTACCTATTTGTTGCCATTGCTACTAATAATCTGTTATATTGTTATTAGGTATTTTACATTTTAAGTTTTAAATTACCTGATGAATGGTAAACCATCTTCGGCTGTAGCTTCATTAGTGGCAAACAAGTGAAATATAAGTAGTACACATGCGATATAATATGCCCAGCTTCCCATGTTTTGTATTCTATTTAAATATGCGAAAACCGTTTATTATAAATACCAGTAGATATAATAAGTGACACATGCAATTATGCAAATGCAATTACACACATATTTTAATTTTACAAATATTTAAATTTGTAAATAATAGAAACTATAGAATGATATTTAATTAAAAACTTAAATATTAATTTTATATTTTATAAGAATAATTATTGTTGTACCTACTATATCGAGTCCTATTTTATAAAACTAACAAGTATAAATAAAATATTAAAAACAGTTTTACAGCGCGGCTCAAAAATCAACATATGAGAAACTCATATAAATAAATTATAAATACGCATATTATAGGTAGTCACAAGGTAGAGAATATCTACTTTTTGGAAAATATCATCTTTAAATTAGAATTATTTAAAAAAACAATGGTAGTATACCTTATTTTTAGCGAGTAATGTAGAATTTAGCTTTATCGTTTATTGATTAATATATTAACTAATAAGAATGATTAAAAAGTAATAACAACAAATTATCTACATAATCATAATTTTTTAATTTGTGTTACTTATTGTCATTGTTATATAGAAACAAAATAAAAATAATAACAACATAAATTAAGACATTTTAGCATTTTACTTACATTTAATGCGACGTTCTCCCATGAACTATATTAACCAACTTCTTCTTCTGTTCATAGTACCTAGGTATATGATCTAAAGTGAGACGGTTTCAGTTTGAAACCAGTATACTATCATACACTAGAAGGTGATTCGTCCACAACAATCTATCTCCCACTATTACATGTACTCCCCGGGGCCCAGGCACCAATTTTGTGTACAACAATTTTATTATAATATTAATATAATGTTACGATAATAATATTATCATATTATTATCATTGCAAATGATTGCCGTCTGAAGATGTTGTGGTGTAGGTACTTTACATCATTAATGAATAACCATGGTAAGTTATAATAACTTTTGTTATTTTTTTTTGTTCAGTAGGTTTCTATTCTATTCACTGAATTATAGGACTATGGGCATAGAAAAAAATATAACTCGTAGTGTATAATATTATATAATGGATTTATTTATATGTAATGTAAATATAGCCAAAGTCAATATAGATCAGCAACAACACCAAATAATACTTAGAGAAATATTTTTTTCTGCTTAATCAATCAAAAACAAAATGTTTGTAATTATGGAAATTATTGCACGTCGATAACTGTTCACTAAAGGATCACTCTTTTGGAAATATCAAAGTGTCAGGAATATTACCATTTTATTATTATTTAACATATTTTTAGTGCATTTTTAAAAGAACTGTTCTTTGTCTTTGTCGTACGTGTGTAAGACGGAGATAACATGTGGTCATGCGGGTGTGACGTCCTCTTAATACATTGTTATGTTAAATACTTACCTTATTGTATACCATGGTTGCTAACAAAATACATAAAGTGCATGTGTAGTAAACATTTTAAGAACAAGGGGATCATACAGTCTAATAGGTAAAGTAGGTACCTATTCTAACATTGTTAACTAGAGAAATAATTAAGGGGGGATAGTAAGTTCCTACACGGTAAAAACCAGGTACGTATGTTTGTTCCTACACGGCGGAAAAAGGTATATATGTAAGTTCCTACACGGCGGAAAAGGTTAAATATGTATATACGAATTAAAAAAATAAATATATGATGATTAAAAATATAATAAAAATCGCATAATGCAAAATTTTATATTTTATAAGGTTTATTTCTATAACTTAAACATTTAACATAATCGTATTGATTAATATTGTTTGTTGTATAATCTGAATTTTTTTCATTTATGCCACAGCACCAACAGGCTATCGTTTTAATAATACTCCGTATTATTTATTTAGCCGTACCTAACTAATATACACTCAAATATACTTCATTTAAAGCAAAACGTATACCCATGACATTACGGGAAAATACGACAAGCTACAAGCTGATAATAGTATCCCGACTTGACGTTAGGGTAAAAGATAAAATATCTTATTATCTATATTTTTTGACATACACAATATTTATGACTTTTCATTACTTAAGGATAAAAATGATATATCATATTATTATATTATATTTTTTTTTGCAATGCGCTATAACGATTTTTATCATATTTTTTAATCGCCATATCATACTATATTTATTTGTGAAAATGCGCAATGACGATTTTTTTAATCAACATATTATTATATTATATTTTTTTATGCAATACGCTATAACGATATTTATTATTATATTTTTTAATCAACATATTATTATACTATATTTATTTGAAAAAATGCGCTATAACGATTTTTATTATATTTTTTCAATCACCATATTAGGTATATCTTATTTATTTGTGAAAATGCTCTATAACGATCTTTATTATATGTTTTAATCATCATATATTTATTTATTTAAATTCGTATATACATATTTAACCTTTTCCGCCGTGTAGGAACTCACATATGTACCTTTTTTTATCGTGTAGGAACTAACGTATGTATTTTGTGTACTTGCTACTCTCGTGTAGGAACTTACATTCGCCCTAATTAAGTGCTCCCTTTCCCCAAAAAAAAAAAAAACTATGTCCTTTGCGGCACTGCTGCCGCCAATTTATATACTCTATAGCCGAATGAAATATTTACACATTAATATCAGTGATATAAGAAGTTGTGAAACACATAGATTACTTCATCAGGTGTAAAAGTAAATGTAAATTATGTACTCAGATGTATAGGTATAATATTTATTATGTAAACAATAATGAATTATTTGTGAAGCGTTTATGTCAGGTTTCTATTTAACCTCTAAACGCATTCAAAATAAATAACCTACCTAATAAAATAATTTGTTATTTTATATATTACGCCATTGATTATAGGTACATAGTATGGTAGCATATTATTACACTACCTAATATAGATAATACCAATATATCTATGCCAGAAACAACAATTTACATATTATTCTCTATTCAATAATTTAATCCATCATTATAAACATCATTGTAAACAATTATATTACATATATACATTTACCTATTATGTATTGATAATTAATATTCATAACAGTGACGTAGCCGGGATGGGGGGGGGGGCGTTGTACGTGTTACTGCTAATACAAATTTGTATAGCCGTACAGAAACTGAACATAAAACAAAACCTCGACAGTATGCTAAACTTATCGGAGACTTTAATTAAACCAACTCTGTGTAAGACAGCTTATCAGCCGCCCCGTCCCCTTCAAAATCCTGGCTACGCCAATGGTTCAATAGGTATATTATAGTCTATTTAATAGTCTGATTTAAAGACGATTGATGATTACCGAAACGGTTTCCAAAATACTTATTCCTAAATGACAATTTTTTAGATTCACAAAAACCGAAATTTCAAATTCATTTTCACAAAAAACAATTTCACGAAAACAAAAATGTTATCGGTATAATAGGTTATAGGTGTAAGTGCATAAGTGCACCTAATTCGAAAGTATTCCTGCTGTGTCGTCGATTAAAAAATGAAAAAAAATGTTTAAATTAACTACCAAGTTTTAGTACATTTTATTTCCTACCTACTTATATTACGTGAATATTGGACCAATATATACCACTATAACGCGTCGACGGGTGATCAATAACAATCTTACTTTTTAGTCATAGGGGTATATTGGTAAAAAGTATATAAGGGCGTATTGAATAATGTAATAATGATAACGATAACTAATCAATTCGATTATTTGCAAACAATAGCAAATACTTGAGTTTTACGAAATTTAAATCATAATAAAAAGAAATAATAGAAGATAATAGTTTAAAATCTATTTCTTTGTGCGAGTATAATTAATAGTACAATTGTTCGTATATTTTTGACAAACAAATAAGTAATTTATACAATTACTTTGATTCTTATTCAGACGACGTACACGATAAACCTGTATTATAGATGTAAGATTAAAGTTAAGTACCTAAGTACTTACTATCTTCTTACTTGATTATTGAATACCTATTTAAAGTTTAATATTACTAAATACCATTTATCTATTTCCCGTTATAGCAACGATTCGTCTATAATATATACGATTAATGTATATACTATGGATAATCAATAATCATATTAATTTATTCTTCAACAATTTAAATGACAACAATAATAAATAATAGTGTATTATTTTTAATAAAGAATGACGTATTTATAAGTTTAAATTAAAGTTTACATTTATTTTTTGAAGTAAGAAGAAACAAATAATATTTCTTAATTCTGATATTGTCGGTGCACAAGTAATATTTGCATAAGATATATTATTATTCTATTATAGTTGCTTTTGTAAAAAGTAAATCAATATATAAATAAAAATATATTAATATAATATTACAATTTAAAAAGATTAGGTACTTATATTAAAGTAAGTAAACAATTTTGTCTAAAGATTACTCACTTATTTGTTTAATAAGTATTTATGATATATACATTTAAATTTTTAATATAATAATTTATGATAATAAAGAGTGAAATACTATGATTATTTTATATTTTTTAAGTATATAATTAATTATATTTATTAGAAATTATTATTATTTAAACTGTACATATTATTTTTGACTAGGACTTAAATTTAAAGTAAATTGCATTTTATCTTTCTTAATTATTTAGTCTGATTAAAATGTATTTAATCATTTACGTTTATGTCATTTTCTTCTTCAGGACTGGTAGATCGAGATTTTGAGCATGTTAAATCAACAGAACCTACCATCAAAGATAGGTTTCCGTTCATGTCCGATCTAGTGTCCTGGTGATGAGCTGAACGTCTATTTGAAATGTCATCTTCTAAAAATGGGTAATATAAAATAAATATAATATTTTATAATATAGGTAAAGTCTGGCATATTTCAATTTATTGTTATTTTTAGAAAAATAATAAGCAGAGGAATTGTTCAATAAGTTTATTATGAGTTTCTACCTAGGTATATAGTTAATAATAATATATTATGGGTGGAAATAATTAAACAGATTAAAATATAAAAACATCTAAACTAAAAACTAGTTATATTACGTATAAAATGAAAATACATTGTACCTACATAAGTTATATATAAATAATAAATATCTATTAATATACATTATAGCACTATAGTAAATGAGTATTCAGATTAAAAGCTAATAATCATTGATCAAGTAAGTAATTTTAGGTTTATTATCAAGTATTCAAGTGTTAATTTATATTGCAACTGTTTAACTTTAATCAAAATTAATTTGAAGTTTTTTTTTAGAAAAATAATTTAAATTATTATATTGTCATAATTTTTAAGTATTTTAAACGCAGTTTATTACATAGTCTAATAATTTTTTTATTTGAATTAGAGAATATATATTATTTTTTTTCAATCAGGAGTTGTAAATTATTTAATAAATAGTCTTACCAGTAGAAGAATACGGGCAGAACAATTTGGTAGTAATTGTATTTGTTGGCGGTCCAACTAATGGTGGTCTTTCTGTTACTTGAAAACTAAAACGGTGCGTGTTAATATATTTTCAAATTATTTATTGTCTGAGATTTATAACCATACTTTTGAAGCATTCGGTAACTTCCTGGTACATGGGTGGGTGACGAGACTACAGTTGATTGGGTTGGAGGCGTTGAAGGAGATTCTTTATCATCCGCCAAACGAGTTGCTCCCTCTGGTGCTTGACGACCTGAAAATCAATTTTAAAAAAAATGTGTTTATAATTAAGTTTTTCAAAAACAGACTTACCCAATAAAAGCGATTGTGTGTTCAAACCCATACAGCGAATTCTCCATGCGTCCTGAATTATTTGAAGCCGTGCGTGCTTGCGCCACTTAGCTCTGCGGTTCTGAAACCATACCTATAATCACAAATAATTAAATTGAATTATTTAATAAACATTAATTTATCTTAAATCCAGATATGATTTTTCATAATATAGTCATATAATATTCCTATACCTATTATGAAAAATGAATTATAATAAAGATGTTCTACGTTATTATTTATCAAACAAATACCCGAGTTTCATGTTAAAATATAGGTACCTATGGTAGAGTTAATAAATTTAAAAAAATACTGATTTTAAAGCTTATAGTTTTTTACTTCTAAATATTTGTAGTATAGTTTATAATTTGTCATTTTTGTTTTAATTATTTAACGCTAAGCTCGCAGCTTTTCAAAATATTTATCGTCATGTTAAGAATTAAAAAATATAAAATAAATGGACTTAGTTATAGAATTACAAGTTACAACCGCAGTATTTTAAACTCTAGGTAATTAAGATAATTTTTAATTTTTTATAAGTTATGTAGGTGTTTTCAAATATTCAATCCATTGAAGTTTTCAAAATAATTAATAAAAAATATATCATATATCATAACATGGAAAAAATTTAATATTTACACGTATTATTAGGCTAATTAATAATTGGTATGTTATTTGAAAATCAACGTCATGGTTTGGAAGGGAAAGAAACAAAAATGTTTGAAAATGAATTAGACGATCGCTTTGAAAGATCACTGACACTATATTATATCGAGTACATATTATGTAGTTTATAAAAAAAAATATTTAATATTGACCTGTACACGAGCTTCAGAAAGATTAATTCGTAGAGCTACTTCTTCTCTCAAAAACACGTCTGGATAATGAGTTTTCTGGAAAAGGCTTTCGAGCTCTTGTAACTGTTGTGGCGTAAACGTCGTCCGGTTTCTTCTCTATTTATAATAACAATAATCTATTTTATAATAAATTTAGTAATATTTTTCAATACAAACAAACAGTAATTCTTAGAACGTAAAAAAAAAACATCTCCTTAAGTAATATTGTTGCAAACTTGCCTGTCTTCGTCTACCAAACATGTACTCCGATAAAAGGTCACCGGGTAACGGCGATAAGTAGGGTCCTCCAGCCATAGCGCACAACGACAGGGACGATTATGATTTCGAAATTTAACTGACAGTACGAACATCCCTCCGGAAAATACGGGCCGACGAAAACCACCCCATTGGATGCGGTCTTCGGCCAATGGCTGCGTTTGTTACGGTCGCGCCCCGTGTTCCCCTCCTGAATGATAATTGCGTTGTAAGCATACGTATATAATAACAGTAAAATACTTATTATTATACAACTTAAAAGTCGGTGAATGACTATGAGTATTTTCGTGTAATTTCGTCTGGATGCACATGAATGCACCGCAATGTTCGTAAATCATACGTCGTATTAAAGGCCTAACATGCCTAACATGCCTAACATATCTAACGGTACATAATTGATGATTCACATAAGACATAATAATATAATATATATCGTATATAATATTATGCATATGTATTTATCACACACTAAATTAATTAAGATAAAATGTAGGTATTGCAGGAATTACTTTTATGACATTTTATTTACGTGTGAGTTAATTTTAGAAACAGCAGGTGAGAGAATTTGTAAAATGTGATCCAAAATTAAAAATTACGTTTAAACTTATAACAAAATGTTCAGATTATCAAAACTGCTGACAGCAATTCCTATTTAAAACTAGGTGTTTAAAAATAAATGTATCTGCAAAGTGTATTAATATAGGTAGTTTACAAGAATAGTCAAACTAAAATGTCCATATTAATAATGTAACAAACTCACAATCGAACAATTTTACATCGTTTTTTAAAAGTAGAGTTTAAATAAAATGTTTAATTATTTTTTGTTATTCAATTTATATCATCACATAAAATAAAAAATCGTTTGCTTGAAACCTTTCAGAGATGATTGATTGAAATATTATATTACACACGAGATATTAACATTATTTATAGCTTAAAGGCTGAATATGTGCTTAAATGCTTAAATCATATTGTTAAATCTAGAGTAGGTAGACATTGTATAAAGGTAAAATAGAAAATATAGTTTCGATACTTGCGAATAAAAAAATTAAATATAAGTAGGTACGTTTATATTTATCAATGATTGACAAGTATACTATATCAGCTAAATGATATCAATATACCATGCATCGTATATTATTCGTATCTGATATTTAAAAAACATGATTGGTACATACATTTCACCAAGACAATATTATTTAAAATTAATTCGTTTAAAAGATAAAATGTTAAATTAAATAGTGCGCTAATCTAATTAAAACAAAATGTATTGGAATTACTTTTATATGTTTTATAACTTCCAATATTTCGCTATATTATGTTTGCTACAACTGTTGTCATATACATCTATATGCTATAATACAATGTGAGTAGGTATGTATATAATGTATATTGTATATACCTACATCACGTTCAACTGTTCAAGTGACCAATTGATTTATTTGTGTACCCAATGCTATTATAATATTATGTTGAGGGTTTTCAGCGGTACACAGTGCGCATAATATATGCATTGTCCTTCTCTGTTAAAAAGAGATGATGAGTAAACGAAATAAAGGCGTGTCCTTTGAAAATTTCCACAATGGTCGAAGAGTTGTGGGGTTCTGGTTCTGTTGTCCGAAATTAATGAAATTCAAATAAGGGTGACGCGAAGGAGGGACAGAAACAAAATGTTCAACAAGTAATAATTACATGTTCCGTGATTTTAATCAATCCGTTTTCATAATAATTTACTCCGTTCTTTAACTCATACTGGCCGCAGTGCAGTTTTCAAATCTGTTGAGGGTGAAATGGGTATCACGTGGAGTTCTTTGTAAGTAATATTCATAACAAAGCAACTCTATTGACAAAAGGCAATGGACATCTGTTGTGTAAGTACGATAGTCATCGACTGACAAAATGTTTTCTGTTATACAACTATTATGCACGATTGTATACGCACTTCAATAAAACAAACATACTTCTATTAACTATATCATATTGCACTGTTTAAATCGCTAAAATACGTTTAAATAACACTATTAAATATAAATTAATTACTTGTTTTAATGTAATAATAAATAATTCTTTATACAATTATAGTTCTACACTTCTAGATATCATTAATGAAAGTTATGACATGTGTCGTGTGGGTACTCATGTGATTTCGTTTGAATAATTTATTATAAATTGTCAACTGTTATAATAATATGTTGCTGTGGAATATTCTTATAAGATTCTAATGTCATGATAAAACTAGGTAGTTAATTTATAATCACAGGAGGTCTAGAAATGTTTATTGTAATTTGTAGATAGACCAACAAATCTGTTATATTCGTTCATTACTATAATATTATGATTAATGGTTTTTAATGTGTTAATTTTTAATTATTTAAAACTGATACAGAAATACAAATTAAATGAAAAGAAAAGTGAACCCCGTTATCTCAAATTAATTTGTTTAATGTACGTCGAAAGGTTTCTGACGAATTATGTTCTTTGTTAAGTTTATGATTAATTTTTCAATAATATTTCATTTATACCTAAATAATGTCTACAATTTCTATATAAATACAGGAGGTAAACTATTTGTAAACAAAGAATATGATTTTCCGAGTAGGTATAGACATAAAAGAAAATTATCATCAAAAAGAATTTGAGTTAACATGATTAGATATTTTTCAATAGATATTACAAGGGCTCTTAAAAATGTAATTATACTACGTCCACCACTAAATCTCTTTCTATAAAGAGTTCTTTTATGTGTATGTTAATATTATTATTTAACTAATGTATAAAAAAATATTAAACGCAAAATAATGATTAAAACTGTGGAGTCTGTGCATTTACTTTCTATTTAGTTGCGAGTTCATTATTTTGTAAAAAATTTAATTTTAATTTTTAATTTTAATTACTTATAACTACCCTATTGAAAAAAAAAACGTAAAATACGTAGAGTAAATAACTTGCTATACGCCTTCTTTTTTATAATTAATTCATGATTAATTATTTAAAAACTAATTAGAATATTAAACCTAACTTTTGCACCTAGTTATTAACCATATAAATTGTTTAAATGATAATATTACAAAAGTTATTATTTATAAAAAGTGTAAATATTTTGATTCATTTCAATGGCCATATATCATATTCTATACATTTATAGTTACCGAAGAAATTTTGGGCAGATTTTATTAAGAATGTTGGCATTTTAAACAAACAGGTAATAATAAATGATACATGTTGGTTGAATTTTGATAAGGTATACTTTCACTGTAGATTTTTTAACTTAACAGTTTCAAGTTTGTACCTATTTCCGTCGTCGTCGTTACTTAAGAAGTCTGAAATCAATGTATCTTTATGTTATGTATTTTATTGTTTATTATTGCTTACTATAGCTATCTCTGATACCATCTCTTTCCAAATTGTTTTCTTGTTTTGAATTGTTTTCCAACTAAAATCACAACTCATCTGCCATCCTTTTAGTGGTTTTGGAGACCAACAATATATTGTTCAATATTATTTCAATCAATACGATACACTTACACTTATCACATTTATATATACCCACCTAGTTTTAAATTTAGTTATCGCGATTTATTAGCGGTATTGCTGGTATTGCTGGTACCGTACATTTATATGTTATACCTATAAGATACTATTAGATTATTTTTTCGAATAATAATGTATCTTTAGCTTTTATACGTTTTTATCATATTTTATCCTATCTGTACTATATACATTGAATATTCAATCCGAACATAATATTAATTAACATATTACTTATTTTGTCAATGACTACATTATTTTCACTAAAGTCAGAAAAAAAAAAAACGATTAAAAAAAATTACGAAGGCATAAAGAAAATTTTAGGTCAATTAATACTTGGGTATGATATTACACTCAAGCGTAATTCTCAGTAGTAGGTATACGAATAGCGCGTATACTGGCGAGAATCACAATGAAACTTTTTAACCCCATTCGTATAGTATAACCCGTAAAGATGTAACATATTATTATGACACATATCATTGTGACAACAGCGTCGTTATTACGAATAATAATAACAATAATATAGCAGTGCCAATGCGTATTGAAGTGTTGTATTCGGATTTACATTACGCACGTAATATACATGTCGTCGTGAATACTCTGCAGAGGGGAGAATTGTTATCATCTCTAGAGCACGATAAACGCGCGCGTGTATTCGGTTACGCGATGAAACTACTTAGGGTAGAAAAATATACTCAGGGTAACTAAAAAAAAAAAAAAAACCGCGACGAAAATTAGCGAAATTCCCAGAGGAGGACGTCACGCTTTTATTATGAAATTTTTTTTTTTTTTTCCCATTTTTTCTTTTCTTCTTGTTAGCAGTTATTGTTCGTGCGTCGTATTCGCAGCAGTCTGATGAAACAGTGTTTTACTCCTATATAGACGTACGCGCGCGGGGACTAGACAAACATGCCTTTTGTCTACGCGAGGCTCTTCCCATTAGGCTAATAGACTGGCGCTCCGGAGTTTGCGGTAAGAAATCCGTTTCATATCTTTCTTTCTTTTCTTTTTTTTTTTTTTTTGATTAAACGCGCTCCTCTTACGCCAAAGGGGTGGTGCCGCGGCCGCGTATGACTGCGCGATGGGCGATGGCGTCGGCGGTGGTGGCGGCGACGGTGTGCGTATCGGAGACGGATGGAAATCGTCCGGGGGCTTCATCAAGTCTCCGATGTATATTACGGCGGGGGGAGGCGGCGGCGGCGTCGGAGTGCGAGAAACGTGAAATCATAATCATAATAATCATAATCGTAATAATCGTAATGATAATAAACGAACGAACAACAACGAACAGTGCCGCACAGAGAAAACAACAATGGGAGTTATTGCAGACAAAGACTTTTGACTGACTGACTGCGATGAAGTGAATGAGAATATTCGGTTCATGATGTTTTCATAATCTTCTGGCCAAGCCCTTTAACAATGGGCCGCGCGCGCCACCGCCACCGCAGCCGTTTTTAATCATAAAACCCTAAAAACCGATCCCGCCCAGCCATTGTACGTATAATATAACAACGTATACACCACCACCACCGCCACCTCCACCACCAACACCGACACCGCCACCGTAGACGCGTATTTACATATATTGTGCATTACGAACGGAACACAATAATGATAATAATAATAATAATATGCAAACAGATGTTTACGGGTAGTTTTAAAATAATAATTATCGTTTGTCCGTAAAAAAAAAGAAGTGAAAAATCGAGTATTTTTATCATTATATTTTTTTTTTATCATTTTATTTTTATTATACGCTTTACCTTACTCTTACAATACCCCCCTTATTATTACTACGCGGAAAATTGTTCATCAACTCTATGATTAGAAACCTGTGCCTGGACTATAATTTATATCTACTGATGTCAACAAATAGAGACGCGCGTAAATTGGCACACACGGCTGGAGAACTAGGGTGGGAGGCTTTACCAAGTTGCTGGGAAATTTGTATTCATTTTATTTGATTTTTGATTTTTATCAACGATAGGTATATTATTATTATCTGTTCTTAAATATTGTCAATCATTATTATTGATTTTTGAGACATTTTTAATTTTATTTTAAGATTTGTACATGCTTTTACATGATTTTTATATAAATTGGAAGAACTAGGTAGTTATATATAGGTAAATAAATAAACGATCTAAACCTCACAAAAAAAAAAAAAATAATTGTTTGTCCAGATTAAAGAAATCCAAAACGATCAGTTCTATCTGTAAAACTTTTTTACTATCCTTTAAATTGTATTTTATCATTTAGGCATAACAAATTTATATAGGAATTTGTAGCGAAATTATAAAAAAAAAAAAAAAATGTAGTGCAATAAATACTGTAGGACATAAAAGCATTTTATTCAGGGCATTTTTATAGTTTTTTTATGGGCATTACAATCTCAGTTGTTATTATGTAATCAACAAAAATAATAATTACTAATAATATTAACAGTTTTAATTTATTCTGTGTTTATACTAAGAAGGTTAATAAGAATAAGTTTTAAACGGTTAAAAATTATATCAGAAGTCGTAAGTTGTAAGTTTTTATCAGTTACATCTTTTAACTGTGATAATAGATGACCATTGTCGATTAGTTTAGTAGATTTTAAAATCTTAAAATATTTTATAGCCCATTAAAATATATGAAACTATAAGTATCATTTAAATGTCTGAATTTATTCTGATACACTATGTTATACATTCTATAATTTATACTACCTGTCCGGCATTGTCCGTGTTAAATATTTGTTTTTATTTTATTTTATATATTTATAAAAAAATGTATATTATGACTTACATTTTCTACTAATTATAATATCTAGTAATATAATATGTAACCAATGGAAACCATTTAAATAAACAAAAAAAATTCTTTTTTTATGAGCTGAAAAAAAATCATATGTGAACTACTCCTAAGCTACCTATAGAGTTTAGGGGTTGAAAAAATAAGCTATATAAACACCCGCCAACTTCAAAAATATAACGCTGTATAGGTGTAACTAGGTTTGTGAACTAATTCGACCGATAGACAGTTCATCTGTGAAAGATTGAATAAAGATTCGAAAGTGGCTCAAACTAATCTCTAAATTTTCCCGATATCTCAAAAAGCAATTTGAAATTTTCACGAAATAGTATTTTTTGAGTAACAAGCTGTATAAGCCATAAAGAACAAACATACATTCAACTCTCATATATGTATTAAGTTATAATTTATTTAGTCGAAATATTAATGAACGATTTGATGCATATATTTACCTCATCTGAGACCAATGGCAACCATATTTTGTAAACAAAAAATGTCCAATTTTTATTGTAAATTTAAAATTTTTTTTGTTTTTCGGGTAATTTTTTCAATTTTTCTTACCGCAAAATGCTTATTCGGACAATGACGGACATTCCAAAAAAAAAAATCAGCCAAATCGGTCCAGCCGTTTTTATGTGATTAGTGATTACCAGCGATAATTTTTTGTTAAACTTCAACGCTTTTAATTTATCATTACTTACTGATCCTAATTAATTTCAATGACGCCTAGTTTACATGTGGTGAATAATCGGCCGAGAAAGTGAACTCGGCTGAGCCCTGGCCCGTGAAAACTCAAGGAATAGTACTTGGTCCAGAAATCGAAATAGTTAAAATGAACGATCGAGTGAATATAGAAACCGTTTTTAAATAATAATTAATCAGTGCTGGAAATAAACTATTTTTTGAACACAGATAAATAGTATTTTAATAATCTAATTCTGGCGTAGGTACAATAATATTTAGGTTCCATAAACAAAATATAAGGTTCGGTTACGTAATTTAAGTTTTTATCACGGTGCTTAAGATTTATAAATGTACAATGTACCTATTGTATCTGGTCAATTGTATAAAAAAAATTATGCTGTTTTACTTTTTTATAATAATAATTACAATAGTATTTATAGCTGATACTAATATACAATAATGTATTTATGTTTATGATACATATACTTATATATATATATATTTTCTCCAATCAATTGAAAAACTTAACTGAAACAAAGCGTAGGTATCTATGGATATTTTCAATATTTATTCGGAGGATGGAGTGGCCGAGCGGACTAAGGCGTCGGTTGTGACGCACACCGGCGCTGGTTCAAACCTCGGTCCACGGGCGGCATTTTTCTTTGGGCAAGTCACGGTTGTCCGTAGAACAAGTGCCGCCATCCCCCACCCAGGCATGGCAGATACCTGCGGGTGTTTACTTGAAAATCTGCCGAAAATTACACACACGTATTTACACCTGCTGTTCCCTCCCCCACAGTTTAAAAACCACCCAATGGCCTAAGTTGCCGTGGGTTAACTAATAAAAATAAAAATATTTATTTATTGTGTCAAGGATTCATAAAATAGTTCCAGAAAAGCATATTGTTATTAACTATAATAATATAAGCAGAAAATCTGAAAATGGGTACCCACGATTAATGATATTTCTAAATACGTGCCTTATAAAAACCAATGTCAATATTATTTTTTATATAAATATAAATATTTATTATTAACCTTTATACTCATTTATTAAATTTTGTATGATGAGTAATAATCAATACTTAATATGATAAAATGGTAGACATACAAAACGATCAAAATATTCATAAATTAATCGTGTTAATGAATTACCAGTCATCAATACATGAATGATTATTGTTTACATCATCCAGCATGTAAAATAAATATAATTAGACAAAGTTTTGCAAAATAATGAGTCTTGGCAAAGAAATATTAAAAAAATGTAATAATTTTTGTTTGAAAGCCAAGTGCGGCAACGAGAGTGAAAACGTGTTATCTAAATAGCGTTTAACTTGCGAGCGAGTGCACCTAACCAAACCTAACTTAATTTCGCCTTTCACTAATAATCTAATTATTTTATTTTTTATTAGCTCGGGTCTTGTTATAATATAATTTTTCTATTATACGAGCAGTATTAATTTTAAAACTGTATTGCCATTATAATAATCATCGACATCCGATACTAACAATATGGATACAATCAACTTTTTATTTTATTTAATTTATTATTGATTGGGCCATTTCAGTTTAGCTAATAAGATAAATTACATTATTGTGTGATTAATAATTTCAGTATTGATTCTGGAATTTCTGAATTATTTTCAGGTGTACAATATTTTAATATATCAAAGATATTTTAAATTTGTATTAATTATTACTTATTAGTTATCAGTTTATCACTTATGTTTTAACTATATTTTATAATTTATTAGACCTGTAATCGAAATATTTAGATACGTTACCTGGTATTATAACAGACAGGTATATGACATGGTATATTATTTATTCAAAGTGGTGAATTATGAAAACTTCTATATGGACATAACTTTTTCTTAATCGCGTTTTCCTTAGTTTCAGCGAAACTTGCTGCAGCTTGCAGGGTTAGCTGCATGGATATTACATGGATTATGATTTAAAACAGTAAATGTATAATGACTGCACTGACTATAATATGGACTCAATTCTATCCACATAAAACTAGTACTATTATTTCGATTAATTGATTATCAATTAGATACTACGAATGCCATTGACCGTAAAAACTCATTAAATATTTGTTTTATATAGGTGCACGTTATTGTGAATCCCTATTGTTCCCAATTTTTATTGCCAACTTAAACTAACCATTATGATTTTTTTCTTTTATAGAACAGAATTAATATAGATCCATTATTGTACCAATAAAGGTTTAAATATAAGCTTGCTGGCTTTCTATCAACAATTATTACCTAGTTGGGGTGCACCTAAAATAACATAGTACTATAGTAATTTAATTCAATGTTTTGAATTTATTAAAAAAAAAAAAATTACAAGAGTGTTTTGATTGAATAATTTTTATATTGATACATATTACTATTTACTATATTAGTATACTACATTCTTATATAATACGTATGTCATATACCTACTTATATTATATGTAAATTAGCTTTCATTTTACAATAATATAATATGAAGAAAAGTAAACGTTGATTTATATTATACTATATAATGAATGAGAAGGTACCTATATTATTTAGTGTTTACGAAAAAATATACTTGTAAATAATGTGGTATTAATGTTATTATAATCCGCTACCTCGTAAAAATAAATAAATAAATAAATAATAGTGGGTATACTCATATTATATTATAATACCTATATTTGTAGACTCCCTATAGTCTATACTCAAAATATCTACTGTGAGCTATTATTCATAAAATACCCAAATGATATATGCCACATGGGCTTAATAAATCAATGACAATGTAAAATAGTGTGTCTATATATCAATATTAATTTAAATATGTTGTAATTCTTTTTAGCTCCTTTCAAAAAACATCAAATGCATGTATAATATTATGATGATGGTAATTTCAGAACCAGTCGCATAATTTGGTATATTTGGCCAAATCGTCCCCACCTCAGCAACATTTTTTAGATTCATTTATACCGAATACTATAACTAATTGTTTTTGTATGCACACAAATTAATGGAATCCATATTTTAATATCTATAATATAATTCAAATCTTTATACCTATTATTTCAACTGAATGTTAATCCTTAACACGACGTTGTGCAATACGATTTCTATTGTAGAAATACAATGTATATTGGCTACATGATTTGAGGATTTGATTTATTATAGAAGTTCAAGAGGTCAACATTATTATTACGAGTTTGTGTTATAATATATTATGACTTACCTTCACCTATTATCTTATTCGTTTCTTATCCATACCCATTTTTCAAATGTGACTTATGGAAATCATTTTTTTTTCATTATTATAAACACATTATCGAATAAATGAGCATCATTTTATACATAATACATCACAATACAAATTAAAATAAGTAGATATCCGCGTTATAACCTTATTTATTTTATGTCAATCAAAATGGAAATTTGGAACTATTAATAACATTAAAAGTAAAAGAAACAGAATATAAAATTTGTACACAGTAGGTACATTAACCGTTTGAGTAAAATATTATATTTTTCAACAATATTTTTAATTCTCATATTTAAAAATGATATTATTATTGTAAGTTAAAAAATGAATTTTACTTTAGTTATAAAAAGTATAAGTATTCTTGTACACTAATGTTTTTTTAAAAATAATTTTTGAGTGAATTTATTATAAAATTCAAACTTCCGTTTTGCCCATCCACTAATGTAACTTTTATAAGTAATGAATTAAATACTGTTTGTGTTTCTATTGTTACATGACTCACGCCATCCGTTTATTCTCTCCATCTACAGTGGAAGAAGGTTCATCGTAAAAATACAATCACCTCATTTTTTTCTTTTTTTTTTTTAATTTGGAATCGCCGACATTTTAATCCGAGTAAGTTTTTAAAATCCGTTGGTTTATTTGTGAAAGGAGTGCAATAATTTTCATTAAAACATTTCCAACCCTCCTTTCGTTCTCCTACACCCCTCTCTTTCTCTATCCAAGAACCATTTTTTTCTTTCTATTCACTAGAAGTAAAATGTTTAATGCAAATTGAAATATCGTTTGTTTCGCCCGTGTCATTTCCATCCCATCCCACCCGATCTAAACTATTTCTGCGCTATTATCACGTGTATTGTACAAGTTGTTATTGTCATCGTTTATTTATTCTCTCGCGGAAAGCAAAACAAAGTCTCTCGAATCCGCTGTTATTTTAATTAATATTTTTGTTTTAAGAAAGCGCGTGTAAAAAAAATTATCTAATTTCACCTAAGTAACATAAAAGACTACGGCATCTATTCAATATCTTAAGCGCTAATTATTGCGAAATAAGCAATGGTGAAATTAAGTGAAATGCTGGTGGTAGTAGTTCAAAGACTCGATGGACCACGTATAGAAAATATAAGATCTTTTGATGATGCTAGTAATGGTGGTTACTGGTTGTAGTTAATTAATACCGTTTCGTGTTTAATGTTTAATTAGCTCTGCTGCAAAAATGCACACGCATTATCCACGTTTATACCAATACACACAAAGTCACAAAAATGGAAAACTGAATGACTAAAGGCTAAACAAACTTTCTTGGTTTTTCATATTTTGTTATTTGTAGTTTTTGGCATTGAGCTTGAGCTGATCTACCACTCATGGACCTGAGCATTCGTAATTAATTTTAAAAACCAAGAAACTAACCATGTGCTTGTTAACATGGTTACATACTTGTATACCTATATAGCTATCATCTATACATATTTTAAAATCATAAGACATTTAGGCTTATACCCATATAGGTACTAGGCATGTACATTGTACACATACCTACATTTTACTGTGGTCACGAAATTTAATATATTTACATATTATGGTGCCCCGAAGGGTTCGTAAAAAGAACAAATGTCTAATCTTATACAAATTGAGGTCACTTCCAAGACATTCAAACTTTTTCTATATTGAAAGGCTTTAATTTACAAGATCAAATATATAATATAGGTAGGCATAGTCGGTACTCGGTAAGTATACGAAGTAGAAACTAAATCCAAGAATCTGACTCTTCAGCTTTTGTTCATTTCTTTTTACGAAGTATCACCAATGAGTTATCTATCCAAACATATCATGTTTCTATTACGATAATTATAAGTTGATCGCTTTAAAATACTATTATTGTTAAACGATTTTACAGATTTCGTTTTATTAAGTAAAACATTTTATAAATATAAAACCGGGGAAGTCGTTCTGCTATATAGTTGGTATCAATGGAGCACCTCGTCATTTAGCGAGTTATTGTTTTATATATTAGGCATTAGCTATTAGTGTTTTATTTGAATTTAATAATAATCTTTGTTTACAAAAAAAAAAAATTATGAGTCACAGAGACGTCAGCAGTCAGTCTATATTTCTAAGGGTATTTCATTGTATATATTTTATATATTTGCTAGTAATTTATTTCTCTATTAATCATACAATAGGTCGAACTAAATTATTTAGACAAAAACCATTATAATGTAACTGTGACTGCGCAGCGCAGTGGCTGAAATCAATCACGCAACGTGATTGAGAGTAAGCAATGGCCGTTGCCACTAGTTCTCGTAAACTTTGTCCACACATAAAACGTATTTTAACCATATACCAACCGTTCTAACCTTACCGTATCAACCCTACCAACCTTACAGGGTAATGATCTCAGTTGTCAAAGCCTTAATCCAATAAAAAAAATAAAAATACAACTATTATAACAAACTGTTATTAACTTATAGTTATAACAACGTTAGGTTCATAGTATAAATATTAAATACCTTATCAATGTAAAAATTATGAAAATTTTATTGTGTTTATAAAATAATAATAATATACCTACTTAACGGTGAAAAGTTTCAATTTTTTGAAGTAGGTAGGTACAATAAAAATCGTTATTTTTCATTTAAAAACTTTGTTTTAATAAAACTTTGAGCTTTGCTTATTATATGTTTTCGATAGGTCTAAGTTACAGTAAGAACTCCATTATAAACTTATGAGGATTTTGTATTCAATTATCAAGCCTTTAAAGGTATTAAAATTAACATTTTTATAAACTTTTACATCAAAATAATTAACACATTAACTCGATTTTTAGAAGTATAGTTAATATCAAAAAAAAATGTTAATTTATAGGTATTTTTTAATATTTTGTATACAAAATATAATCATATCTTTAATTTTTTTTAAATTTTTATAAGAACAACTTATAGGTACCTTGTATTATAAGTTCAAGCTGTTTGATCAAGCGTAAATATTTTTATCAACATTTAAAGAAAAAATAAAACCAACAAAAAATTGAAGTTGTCTTAAATAGAACGAAAAAATACAACATATTTTGAAAATTTATATCATGTCAAGAAGATGCTAAAATTAATATTTGGTGAAAATGTCATGTATCTACCTCTCAAATATCAATTAGATACAAATATTTATTAAAATTCCTCCGAACCATACTGTATTATTAATTTTTATCATAAACAGTCATAAATGCAATGCTCTTCCTATTTTCCTATAAAAATAATGCGTTTATGAATATGTAGCAATAGTTTTAGGAAGGTATAAAATTAAAATTGTTGTCATTTAACAAAATATTATGTTTACGTCAAATCTTAAGACTTGTCAATTAAACTTATGAATTATTCATCAATGTTTATGATTTTATAATAATAAATAAGAATTCAATACTTGGAAGCAGGTGTTTAATTCTACCAAATAAATAAAATATAGCTTTAGTGATTAAAATATATATACAAGTCTTTTCTCATGAATTTTAAAAGTATTTTAATGAAAAATCATTAGTAACAGTACCTATTACATAGATACTTTAGTTTATTGAATTATTTTAGAGACTACTAAATGATTTTTAGGCGATTATTCGCTGAATATTATTATAATCAGTGACAAAATTCATGAATATTGTATTTATAAAATATCTATAGGACTTTCTTTACACGTAAGTGACGACAAATATTTTAAATTTACTACTGAGGTAATTGTATTAACTATTAAAATTGTTGTATTCGCCTTTAAAATGCATTACATAATTTATATTTATCTAATTATAGGTCTTTGATGTTCTATTGGTCCTAAAGCCGGTATTACACTGTTCAACATCGATTGATCGACACATTTTGTCGATCGTCAAACAATCCCGTACTAAAAAGCCGGTAAACATCAAACGGAAGTATTGGTCAATCGACCAGCTTAATATCACATAAATTTAAAAATTATTTATCATTCTTAAATTATACTTCAATAATATTATACAGGGTGATTCACCAAGCATGCTCATCTCTATTTTTTTCATTTAATAATGAATTTTTTCCTTTTTACCATAAATTATTTAGTGGATATTTTTTTTGAATTTTTTTTTGTGCTTCGTTCAAAATTCAAACCTATAGTATTTAAATTATTGAATTGTTTGTAGATACTAAGGGCAATAGTCCTTAAAAATGGGCTTACAAAAATATAAAATAAATGTAATATTGGATCCAATATTTGACATTTTTAAAAATGATAAAACTTGATGGATTAGTATTAATCACTATAATTTTAAAATCACCATAGCCCCCATATTTTACAAACTCATCAGCATGGACCTATTATCCTCAGATCTTAGTATGAGAATGTTAAATAACTCAAAATTTATTCGTGAGAATTTTGATTCTGATACGTCAAAATGTTCCGAAAAATTATCCACTAAATAATTTACAGCAGAAAAAGAAAAACAGAAGTTAATATCTCCATAACACACTCCTTAAGTACCTTATACAAAAAATAATCTCAAGAATTAGAAAGCGATGCCTGTAAGTAGGATATTTAAAAAATCCAAGAACCAGATTTTGAATAACTGTATAATTGAAGAAAAAAAGGAGAGTGAGTATACTTACTGAATCACCCTGTGTATGCCTACCTAATTGTCGATATTTTATCATGTAATTTTTGAGCTATAATAACTTTTTGTAAAAAGCTAATGAACATTATTTTTTTGAAGTAGGACAATGATATATCATTGAATTCCAATTTAACACCATCCATCATAGTGACCCACTTGTAATATACTATACAGAAGAGGGACAACCACTTACCTACCTTTTTCAAATTGTTTTGATACATTTTAAAAACAATGGTCAATTATTGGTTGTATTAATGTTTGGATTAAAAATTATTTAGTGTTTTTTAATAATACGTATAATTTTTAGACATTAAGAACAATAAAACGGCATTCCACATTATCATTGCAATTTTTAATTGATAGAATATAATTTAAATCTAAAAAGTTTACATATAGCTAGTAAATTGATCTGCTTTGTTATGTTATTCAAACTTATAATGCTTTATTGTCTAATTTTTAAATTATAATTTTACTTATTGGTAATGACATAATATCTGCACTATGGAGACTAATGTGCCTATTGTATCACAAAATCTTAATAATAAATAAAAAACGTATTACTATGATACATTATTCGCATTAAATTTTCAGGACTTTGAAATGTAATCGTAGGTTGTATACCTACTAAATAATACATTATAATTAAACTTTTATAGTACCTACCTAATTATGTTGTATTGTTTAAAACAAAAAATGTTACTTAAGGGTAGGTATATCTATATGATTGATTTATAAGGTTAGTTATAGTATAAATAGCTAAGTTTTTAATGATTAAACTTTTTCTAAAATGTATAGAATATACTTAACTAGTTACAAACAATAATATTGGGTTTTAACAATTCATGGATTTTTAATCTAGGTAGGTACTAGGTATATACAAACTATTATTTTGTTCGGTCATTAATATAAATACACATATTAATCAAGACATCAAGTTCATAAATTGTACAGTCAACTAAATCTGTATAAGTATATACAGTATATACAGTATATTATTTATATGATTATTAGTTGCTTATTATCATAGGCGCAAATTGACTAAATTTTTTGGGGTGAATAAAGCTCCCCTTCTCATAGGCCATATTGCTTAGTACCACAGAATATAAAAATTAGTACTAATTACTAAATTTTGAACTGGGGGGACTACCGAGTACCTCAAGCCCCCCCCCCTATTTGCGCCAATACTTATTATTATTATTATACTAAAACCATTGATTATAAATTCTAATATTTATAATCAATGCTTAAACTTTTGTTTTAAACTAATAATAGTTTTTTAGACTAGACTAATAGAGTTCCTATATTACGTCGGTGTATATATTTTGTAGACTTTAATATATAATAGGTGCCTATTATTGATTGCTTCAACTATCCAATCACTTAATTAATTCGTTTGTAGTCAAAATAAAATACCTACCTTGATACCTACTCAATACTCTATATATTATTATTGATAGTACTTGCTACGTACTTAAAATAAAAAATTATTCAATGGGTTTTGACTAAATTACGTTGTTTGCATGACGCATTTAAATATCATGAATAAGTAAATGTGTAGCGAGTGTAGAGCTTCAACATTATTATTTATTTATACCTACATCAAAACGAAGTAATATATGAGTTTTGATTACGTTCTAATAATTGTAACATGTATGAAATAAATAATAATATACGTATGTCGTGGACTAATATATGGCTGATTAGGTATATGTCTACATATCAATGGTAAATTTAAAAAATAACCCAGTAGAGAATAGACATTTTTGGTTTCTGATTATAAATGTTCATAATATTGCGATACGTAAGCATACAACTTGTATATTAAATTAGCCTTAAATAAAGAAAAATACATTTTTGATCGAGAATTGTTTGACTGGACATATAATATAATATATTATGGAAGTAGAAAATTGATTAGTTGCATGTATCTTGAATATTATACTAATACAAACAGAGTGTTTATCATAGTTGTTATTATATTAAACTTTTAGATATCTACGGAGAACTTAACATTCCTCAATTATTGTATAATACAAATTACAAAAGTTAAATATTATTATATTTTGACAATTTTTGTAAATCATCAAATGCCATTACATTCCGAGACATGGACGAGATAGTACCTATCTAGTTATAAATTAATACATTGAACAAATAATTTACATAAACAACAATTAATATTTTTTAAGTTGATAAAAGTTATTAAAAACAGCGAATTATTTATAATAGTAACTGAAATATAATAATTCACGTTTAATTAATTTTTACATAATATTATAAATTTAATACATTGTTTTAAACGATGTAATTCAGTAATTGTAAATATATCTATATGAATAACACTTTTCGATAGAGGGATTGAATTTGGAAGATAATTTGTTGTTGACTGTTGTATTCCAATATTTTTTCTTATTTATAGTTAATGCGACCATCAAAGTTTTAAATTTATAAAATATTATTTTGTTAAAATATCATAAAAAGATTCCTAATAATACTTAAATCAATAATTACTGAAAAAATAAATTTATAATATGATATGTTTTTGACAGTAGTATAATATAACTATATGGGTACGTATCGTTCTTGTTATTTTGAAATAAAATAAATTTAAACGCTACAATAGTAAACACGTATCTAATAAAATTCAAAAATAAAACATTTAAATACATTTTGAATAGATAGTTTATTATTTTAACTATATTTTTATAATATGTTACAACAACCATTGAACCATGGACATTATAAACATGAATAAACTTATAAGATATATTAATATGTGTATTGTGTATACATTGTGTAGATAAATACATGGATTAAATCAAATTTTAATTTGTGTGAATTTAACACAAAATATTTGGGAATGAACTTTTACTCGACAAAATATACACGGCGCACCATTACAAATAACAAACAATCACTTGTTTTACAAAAATAAAATATATAAAAATTAGTATACGTCTTGGTTTGTATACCATGATGTACAAATAGGTACATTATGATTATATGTTTATAAAAAATAGCGTAATCTAAGAGTTAATTTTTGATTTTAAAATATTTGTTTAAAAAAACCTGTACTGTTGATATAATATGTTAATAAATTTGTGTTATTTATTTTGGATATAACTATAAATTGTAAGACTTTTTTTGTTATATTCTTAGACTACATTGCTTACCAAAAAATATATACAGACATAAGTGTTGACGTTACGTATGCAAATCTGTGATAAAATATAAACCAATATCCAATTTTATGCAAATTACAAACCACAGCCTTTAATTAAATTATTTAAAATATTCATACCACATCACAAAAAATATTAACATTTATTTAGATCAATATTAATTAAATTAATCTTAATAGTTAATGAATTTCTAATATAATAGGATAACATAATATTATGTAAATTATATTTATTTAGATTCGTATAATATATTATATTGTGTATAATTGGACTGTATAATATTATAATAATGGTTATTCTTATAGGTAAAAAGTGGTTACATAAGATGTGTTTGTGTCATACATTGCATGCTTAATAAATAAATATTATTTTTCTTTGAAATATCGTATGATAATGATAAAAAATAAAAATAGTAGATATCAAGAGCAAACAGTGATTCTTCAAATACAATGCTACTACCGCGAATCCTTATGGTAAGACCGGAGATACCAAAAGCTCTTTCATCTGTTTATTATTATTATTATTATTGAAAAACATAAATTCTGACGATACAGATCAAGTAAAGAATATTATTTTTGTTTGAAGAACAGTGTTCAATGGAACAATTCGATAGCTTCGTACAACTTAACACGCATAAATATAACTTACTGATATTGTTGATGATAGTAATAACACGTTGTGTGAAATAATACAGTTTATAACATATAAAATATTCCTAATAACATTTAACTCTGTGTGGCACAACGAACAATAAAATGTTGCATCAAAATCTAGAGAGTAGGACGCTACCATTCTGATTACTTATAATATTGTACAATATATAGCGAAAATTGTGAGTGCTGTGGGGATAAGCCACCCCTAAATCACTGTGTGATGGTGATCCTAATCTTGCTCACCCAAAAATTCAGGACATGAAATTCCAAAAAAATGCATAGGAATATATTTATATGTGTTTAATTTGTTAATGAAATAATAATAATAATTTTTTTTCAAACATTTACATATGGATAGATATATATTATTATTAGGTACTAGAGATGTGATTTTGTAGAAAAACGCATTATTTTTAGCTTACTATTTTTAAACATACCTTCTTTAACGCAATGTATGAATTAGGTCCATGAGTTTAATTTCAATAAATAACTATTAACTACTAATCAATTCAATTTTGAAACTTTTATTTTCAATTCTATGCATTTTTAATTTATAATGTCTTTTTGTAAGTCATTTTTCACTTTTTATTACATTTTTTCATTATATTTTATTTCGATCAATCAACACTTTTTACGGAACTCATGTCGTATATTATATACATGAAAAATGCATCTATCACATATTTTATGAATTATTTATTTATTTAATTTTTGTGTGATAATTAATATTTTAAATGTTGTGTATACGCCCAGAATCTTTAATAAAAAATATATTTTTATATTTTTAAATTATGATTCATAATATTATACATATCATGCATATTTTATAAGGAATTTTGAATTTTCCAAGGTTATTAATGAATTCAAAGGAATTTTTAGTGAATTTTTCGGGATTTCTATTGCGTTTTATACTGCATTTTGTCGAGATTTAAAGGTTATATTTGTATCAAATTAACCTAAATTAAGCCCTAATGATTCCAAACCATTAATATAAATAATGTTCACAAAATATTTGTACGCCTATCGTCTCTGATACGATGTTGGTTGTTTATAAAATATAAATTATCGCTAAGATTCTGGAATTATAAATAGTAGCAATAATAAGGTATATTTCGTATCAAACCGGGAAATGGACGAAGACGGTACATAATATTATGAATGTATAATTGTTATAACTTTAGACCTCTAAATCTATTTTGTTTCTATTATCGTTTAATAAATTACATATTGAAATTATGTTCGGTATTTTAAGAATAAAATTTAAACAAGGGATAGCCCCTTCGGGTTCGCTTGAAAAAATGTGCAGCCCTTCAAATTTGCACTTAATTGTTAAAACCGTACCTGCTCTGTGAGAGGAGACACACGACGAAAACTCTCACGCGAAACGTGCTGATCAATGGATTGAAACGACAACTAACCATCGATCTCAATTATTATCATGGTACCCAGGCATAATTTCTATCTTTTTTTTTAAAATCGTATGGGTTTTAAGAGCGTATCACGTTGAATGTTTCAAAGTTTTTTTGGGTGTAAAATCACATCATCATAGCTTAAGCTTTTAAAGTACATGAAATATTATTCTATACTCTACAGTAATTATAATCGTCAATACGTCAAAATAATAAAAACAATTATAAATCATAACAACGACAGGAAGTACTTAATGTGTGATATAGCATAATATTAATATCATAATATATTATTTAATAATATTGCGTCTTAAAATTATATAATAATATTATAGTCTTTCAACTGCTGTCGGCGAACTGCAATTTTATAGCCATCGGGTCTGGCTGTACGTTCTCCAACGTGCCCGTGATGGGTATTCGGACGGTTTGCGCCCGCCGCCCCTTCGCCGGTGACGGCCGCTCTTCGCCGGCCCGCAGCTTCTCGGCCACCCGACGATCTTCGCCGTCGCCACTGGCGCCACGGCCGCCCCTTATCACGGACGCCCAAAACCGGACGACGGTGAACACGAACCCGACGGCGAACACCACCGAACCGACGTAACGGCACGAGGCCAAGTGATCGTTGAACGAGATGGCCCTCCGGTCGATCACCTCCATGTGGACGGACCGGCCGACCACCGGGTCCTTGGCCGGTATCAGGTGGCCGGCGGCCATCGCTATTGCCCCCACGACCATGACGGTCAGCCCGAGCACCGCGTACACGCCATAGCAGTGGCGATACCAACGGACTTCCGGTTCCACAAAGTATTTGAAGTCGTCATCGCCGCCGCCGCCGCCGCAGACCTGCAAAATATTTCGTCAAAACGGTCAGATTGTGATAGCCAAAGCCGGCCTAAAACACTCTTTTTATTGATTTTACCCGACACTCTTTTAGAAACTATCAATAATTATATTATTATATTATTGTCATTTTTTTATCGTTTCTACCCCTGGAGTAGGGTGGAACTTCTCGAGAGACGCTACAGTTTTTTGTGGTCATACTTCTTTGATCTGACCATTTGCGAGAAATCTTTTAATTAGAAAAAATATAGGTTTATATATGTCACGATTTTTAATGGTTTTGTATATTCAGTTTTATTATATTCAGTATGAGTATGTTATTCCAGAGAGAATGTCGAAAGTACTTTAGAAGTCACATACAAAGCGGTAAAATACGACAATTAAAGTGAATAACATCATAACGGTGGATGACCAAAATTTATTGAAATGCAAAAAGCATACACTTCTCATAAGGATAGTAACAACTGACGACGTTTGGTAGTATAAAAAGATATTTTTAATCTTAAAACGTTTGTGATTAAAGTTAATTATAGTATACGATAAAACTTGTTTCATTATGTGACGGGAAATGATTTACAAAAAAGGTAAGCGTTAAATGGAACACAATTAACGCATTTATATAGGTGTGTTGAACCGCTTAATAAATTAAAACATATTATAACTTTCTGTTTAAGGCCTTACAGAGTTACACTCCACGTAATAATAATAATATTCTTGACGATATATCATGTATAATCCCTAAGGACGTCAAACTATCAATTACTATCGAGTATCGATCAACAGTATAATCGACAGACCTCCTACGGCCGAGGAATGGATGACACAAATATCGCATTTGGGTAACAAGTAGGTAATAACTATTATTACGAATACGGTATTTTTTTTGACAAATATGAAGGGTAGTTTTTTAGTGCAAGCACTCACCAGTCGCTATCGCCACCAATATAATACGCTTTTAGTATTATCATATTATTATAGTGTCGTAGGTATACGTTTGAAATGACACTCCATACAAAAACGTCGCGACTACACAAAAGTGTATTCCGAGTTAAAAAATTATACTTTTGACGATCCTTAATTTCGTATATACGGCGTTTTTTGACGTTTTGAAAGTTTGATTCCGGGATATCCGTAATGGGCACATTAGTTTTCATATTAAAGTAAAGTAAAAACCAAGTACCTACTTTAAAATATAATATGAAATATGAAGTTGGCTATAAAAAGAAATACACTTTCATTTATGCCCTTAATCAACATAACTTAACTACCTACCTTTTCTTTTTGGTGAAGTGTTTTTTTTCAAATTTATTTTTACATTTATATTATATTTTGTCGGTTTCATGTATGATTATAATATATATATGATAAATCCACTATATTATAATGAAATTTTTATGCGGATATCACAGTGAGCTGGTTTATTAATGTTGTGGGTACCTATCCAAATAATGCTTATTTTACCAAAAATGTATAAAAGAACTCACATCAATAGGTTGGTATAGTCAGTATAGGTACGGTTTTATTCACGTACAAATATAAAAAATATCTTTATAGTATTTTTTCGAAGTTCATAAAATTAATACTATAGTAGGTACATAATATTATACATATAATATTTCCAAGAAAAAAATACCTATAAACCAAATTGCAAAGAACGACCATAAAAAATTTAAAAAAATAAATATTTTTTGAATATTTAGATATTACACAATGTATTCATAGTCCAAAAAGCTAATTCTGATGAAATGAAAAAGGGGGATAAATCAGGTAATTTCTCGGTTGTGCTTGTTATAGACACTACGAGGTACACTTCCTCGTCATTGAATAAGTGACAATACAATCATAACGTAAAATCGTTATTCTTCGTTTAACTTTTACTTAATTAGGTCCAATTTTGAACCTAAAATGTCAATAAGAAAATACTTATATGATACGAAATCATTGTAAAATCAAAAAAGAAACTTCTGAGATATTTTTCATTGTATTTTACTAGGTAAAACCTGGGAAGATTCAAGATTCAAAATCACTAACGACATTTTAATGGACAAAGGCTTTTGGTATAGTATTAAAGTTGGTAGGTATATATACTATTTATTATGATAGGCGTATTATTTTTCTACTGTTAAAAATTGTATCAACATATTATTTAGATCGCAGAGTTTTACTTTTCTGTTAAGCTTTTTCAGCCTCGTATTTTGTTTGAAATTTAATTGGCTATTAATAGTACAACATTGTTGTTCTGGTTCCGATGACCGAGGGAATCAAACTGTATTTCCGGACCATGGGATTGAGATTCATAATCGCTCCGGACTTTGTTCCCATTTAACGACCCACTCCGATCTCTGACTTTGACAGTTTTTCTCAGTCATGTCTGCATCTCGAGAACGGTTATATGAGCTGATAATAAGGCACGGAAAACCACCGGTTCTATAGCGAAAATCCTCAAAAAACCATTGTTAACGCCGTTCGAAAACATTTTTTTTATGCTATAACTATGATAAACGAACGAGGATTAATAGCGTTTCGATCAAGTGAGCATATATAGTGACCATCCATAAAAGCTATTATCAAGGAGTCCCCGTCGTCGTTTATATTCAAAAAGTAACTATAAAAGAAACTTTACATTTGCGAAAATAACGAGTTTGACTGTTATATGAAAAATACAAATCTCATTTCTAAAGAGGACGCGTAGCGGTTGCTCTATGGTCTAAACTTAAGTATACACAAACATAATATTATAGAGAATAATAAGGATTATACATAAAGTTTGATGTTCAATGTTCCATGTAAATTGAACAGAAAATTCTCAAACTGTGTAATGATATTGCTATGGCATTATATTTTGGCAAAGATTTTCCAAATTCGTCTTATAATAATATAATATTAACAAGAGGTTTTGTTCGTTGACCTAAAAATGAATTTGTACCTATTTAGAAGTGAAATGATCATTATTTATCATCATCAGTTATTACCATTAATTTATAATGGATATAGTTACAAATCATATACATTTATATTGAACCTTTAATATCATTATTAAATGTTGAAACATTTTTTTTTATGTGTAAACATCTATAAGCTCCCCCTTGGAAAATATATGTATGGCTATGGTAATTTTACGCAAACGGACGAAAAAGGGTGACCGTTTTGTTGTTAACTTCTAATATCAGAAACTACTTGACCGACTTCAACGAAAGTTATATCAATATAGACTTCTCGAGACTTGTAGGGTGTTTCTTTATTTTTTCAACCATTATAGGCTGCTATAAGATTGATCGCAACACGGATTTCATTTTAGTTCAAGAAAATTGAAAATTTTTTTATTTATTTAAATGGCGTGCCGTTGCAGGTTACATATTATATTACTATTATAATTATAGTATAAATATGGCATTTAAGTATTTGCCGTTCTACGTTGTCATATAGAAAAAACTATTCGAGTACATTATTATTATTATGTCATATATTTTGCATTTATGTGATTCAAATTCATTTCATACGAATAGTTTCGTTCGAAATCAAAAAGTTTCTACATTAAAGTAACATATAAATATAACCTCATTATTGTATCAAAAACACATATCAGTTTTTATATTTTTACTTATACATTTCGTTTCAATTGTTAGTTCTTTTACAGTTTTATCATGCATACAATTTAAATGTTATAAAATTCCAAAAAGAAAATCTAGTATTAGCAAATATATATGAGGGACAAAGAGCGTTGTCATATATTGAAAATGAAATGAGTGCCAATAGGGAGATCTGTAATGCTGGCGAAATTATTCTTCAACAAGAACGTGGAGACATTATGCATTTATATATTTATACATTACATCAACAGAAAGAATAATATTGGTCTCGGTCAAAATAATATTGAACAATGATAAATCCTTAATTTACTCTCGTTTGTGGTGTAAATAAGGAACGTCTTCATTTAAGAAAAAAAATTATAATTTTTGAAGTAATTTTGTACAATATAGGTACAACCCGTTTCGTCCTAAACGCGTTTAGCTGATGTTTATACGTAAAATAAAATTTCGTGAGTACTGCTGGCTCACCACTTTTATTATTATTATTATTATTTTATAGAATAAATACATTTAAAATCCAATATTATTCTAAATGTATTTGTTTTATCACACACTGTTTGGTATGTAGGTTTGTTACTCCTATACCATAATTATAATGCGGTATTCTTAGGTAATATTATTGTTACTGCAGTGTAACCAATAGAGTCCTTCGGTCAAGTTGTTTCCATTGTTAAACAATACACATACTTTTCAAATAGTTTGAAAAACCTTCGAAGTAGGTACCTATCTTATATAACGATTTATCAAACTATTTTAGAAGTGTGGTGTTACCAAAAGTGACAGTTTTAAAATTGCTTCTTTTATACCTATCAACCATTATTTTATTCTAACACAAAAACATTTACGCATGTTAACCAGAATAATATTACTTTTGTAGCTCGTAAATGGGTAATCCATTTTATTGTGGCTTGGTTCTTATTTACCTGCAACGCTTCAGCAGTCTAAATGTATTCTTTCTTTGCATGACTGCTATTGGATGGTGGGATGTTTTTTTATCGAAAACTTCCATGTGCAAACAAAATTACGATTTAAAATCCAATCGTGACTATATTTTAAAATGTTTATTGTTTCTAAGGAAATATACTTTCAAGATCGTTCGTTTTTAAATTATATTTATGTATGGACAAACAATAACAAATTGTTGTTCGGCTCCAATTCACATTGGCGTATTTTTAATATTTAATAATATTGGTCATAACATAATATATTTAAGGGATGCTTTGAGTTATTATTTTTTTAGATACAATGTATTACTTTAATTAATTCGGTGATGGTAGCTGTTAAATACTATTGAATACCATATAGCCATATAGGTTGTAAATTGGTATGAATACCTGTACAAAATTATAAAGTTAAATGTCTAGTTAAAAGTGTTCTTACAATAAATGATTGGTCATAAGTATATCATACGTTTTAACACATGTTTTACTTGAAGAACAATGTGAGATTTGATATTTAAGATAAATATGTAGATACATAGAAATTAAATTATAAATTCGAAACAAAATGTAAATATTATATAATATTGATTTTTATATGATTATTTTGTATTCTAATAAAACTGTCCAGAGTAACCATACTATAGTTATATCGGTATGTCTATAAATGATCAGAAAGTATAAAGTTCTAAAATAAATTAAAAAGTGACTTTTTTAATATTCTTTAAAACAAAATATAATTTATGTATTACAAGATTTATTACAAAAACATTAATCAATTAACCCTAAGCAAAACGTTCCAAGGTTTAGGGATGAGTTAAACTAATTATCGAAATAAAATATTGAAAATACTCGAAAACCTAATGTTCTGTTTGTATTAAAAAATCAAAAAAAAAATCAATTAGTTTACTTTCGAAAAACACTCGTGCATATTTAGTTTGAACAATGTATTTGAATGAAAATTACTCTATTCCATTTGTGCCTTGAAACCGTTTCATCGTTCATTTTCACTACCTACCTATATATTTTACAACCAAACGTAGTACGTACCTTTTATCAGAAAAAATAATACGAAATACCGATACGATAGGTGTTATATATCACGTACACGTGCAGCTGTGAAAAAAATGCACGCAATAAACACTAAAAACCAAGAGACGTGGAAATCGACACCACCGCCGTCCATTGATCACAACTGTCCGATTATCACGGATAAAACACACTTGGCCGAGTGTTCTAGGTAATAGGTATATTGTATATATATAATGATTGTGTGGTTGTTTAAACTAAAGCAGTTCAAGTCCTTATCCCTTAGTATGAACAACGCAAATTCAAAATAGCATTTAATTTTACACTCTGGTATCTACACTTGAACATCTTGTCGTATGCAATTGAATTGTACCAGAGTTACATTGCATTAGTAATACAAATACTAAATAGAGTCTATAATAGCCCACCAATATCTTAACGAGCCTCTTAAAACAATACACGAGAGAAAAACTATATCGATACATTCATAAATAATTAATACGTTTCTTCTGACTTTCTCTTATAATTTTGTACAGTTATACTACATCCTACAACTTTAGAATTTTACTTATTTGCACCATTACACCTACTTTATATAAAATACTTTAGTACACATAATTTATTATAATATTATGGTATAGGTGTAGTTACAACGGGGTTGTTATATAATATATATTTAATGAAGAAATGAACTATGATTTACAATAACATTTATTTTTAAATCGAAATTCGATAAAATGTTTTGAAGGTGTTTGAACCATAAGATAAATATACCGAAAAGTTCTTGGATCGTTTTAAAATTTAAAAAAAAAATCGGAATAAATATTTATTTATATTTTTTAATTTCTTAATGGCCTGGACTTTATATGACAAGAAAATAACAAAATATGCATTAGATATAACCTGATAAATATTTAAATATTGGTCATGATATGCCCTAACGAATTTTTTTTAAAAAAAAAGGCGTTTTTTATACTTATTATACCTATTACCTACATTTTAGATTTAAATTGGAAAAAAATAATAATACACAAATTAATTAATGATCTTAAATTGAATTGATCTCAAAGAAGTATTATTTAAAATTAGGCATGTATCTGAAAAATAAATATGCATAAATTTGTATTAATAATGCTATATTTGATATATAAATTTAATACTATATTAACTTTTTTTCTACGTAACTTCCCTTATTAAACAACGATTTTGAATAAAATAAAATAAATCCAATTAAACGCTGGTATTAACAAAAATTACAATATACAACTCTAAAAATATACAAATAATATTTCATATTGAAATCGTCAAGTGTGTTAACAAATTGTATGTTTACTCTGTTATTTTTATCTGTATTCTACATAATATAATAGTATTAACAAATGCAATAGAATCGAAGCCCTGGTTATAATACCAATTAATAATTTTAGGTATACGTATCATATTTTAATTAAAGTAAATTGGATACATTTTTCAAAAATGTGCAAATTAGTTCATAGTTAATAGATAGGGACCTACATTATTAATATTTTTTGCGATTAAGTACATTTATCAATTACTTTTTAATGGTATATAAAATAACACCTGTGTAATCATAACATTATTTTTTATAATATTTTCTCGTCGCATAAAGCGTCCCACGCATTTGCATTACCGACACAACACTAGTTATGTAGTTATTATGATTTATAATAAAAAAATTATCTAGTTACACACGGCGAAATCCTCCTAATTGATGTCATATTTTAAATGGAGTTTATATTTATCCTCAAAAGATTAAAGGTTCTGATTTCAAAATATATAAGTTCTTAAAAATTACATACATTTATTGAAAAATTAAAATGTAACTTTATCTTATAAAATTGTACAAAATAAAGTAAGTAAATCTATATGACTATATTCGTGATCAGCGTAATGACTAATGAGTTTCTGATGTCAATATAATATAGTTTTAGTAATAAATAAAATAATGATTATTAATATATTCTCAATCGATTTCCTATAGCCAAGTTGACGACATTACTTACTACATAACGAATGACGATATACACACCCAAACCAATGACATACATTTATTAAACTTAAATACCATCCTCTATTTTATCAATAAAATAATTATTTATTGCAAGTACTAAGTATAGACCTATATATAGACTATACACTAAAATTTTTTTCAGTTTGTAGACTTATGTTATCAATTTATTTTTGAACTTTGGAGGTAATAACTAATTATCTACTAATTAAAACAAGAACAAAAAACCAGTAATTAAACAATTTTGTTTATTCAAATTTAAAGAATTTTTCTATAAATTGTAATATATGTGGGGTATAGGTACATCATTTTATATAGCTTAGAGTTTTTCCAAATTTACCTATGATGAATAAAGATGGCTGTATTACAAATGTATAATGTATAAAACTAGAAACATATTAAATTAGTAAACATTATTAAATAAATTTAAGGACAGTCTGATGGGACAAGTATACTAGTCGCAAAATTAAATAAAACCCGCCCCAGAGGAATACCACGTCAGCGCTGGTTAGATCGGGTAAAGCGAGATTTAAACCAAGTGGAGGAAACGGCAAGTATGGAGGATGCAGATAACATAGATAGATGGAAGAATTTGTAGAAGCAACTAAAGGCCTTAATAGCTTCTAAAAGCTATAAAAAACTTTTATATTTATTGCAAATAGTCCATCGTCAAAACAAAATTCATATTTTTTTTTCATTATTTTGCTATTATCCTCGCATCACTAGATTGTTCAGGCTTGTAGTAGTAATTTAGTAAGTTTTTTGTTGTAAAATATGTTTACACTTATTATATCTACGCATAATGATGATTCATATTCATACCGTACCACTAGCTGAATTACCCGGCTCCGCCCGAGTGTAAAATATTTGTGTCACCGTATACCTCCTCATCCTCGTGTATAATATCTTGTTAAAAAATATCTTAGACTTATGAGATTAATGTAATATAATAGGTACCGTGAAAATTGAAAGCATTAAGCTATCATTATTTAGGCTCTCGGTCAGTGAGTCAGTCAGGACGCGTTCGATAATATTATATTATAGCCGGTTCTAGGTCACTTTGTACGGTCAAGCATTAAAAGTGCGAGAAGCGGACATTTTGTACGGTCAGGTAAAAAGGTACATTGTAGAACGCGGACACATTGTACGGTCGAGTGAACATTTTCATTTTAATTTTTAGAACGCGGACACTTTGTACTATTATATACATCAAGCATGTATTATAAATATAAGTTATATACCTAATATAAGTAGTATAATATATAATATACATTTTTAAAATTTTAAAATAATAACTAAATTGTTATAAATTTATTTTACTATAATCTGTTATAATTATTAATAATAATCAAAATAATCAAACAATCAATAATACTATGATTATAAATCTTAATTTTATTATATTATCAAAAGTTATGTTTAAGTAAATTAAAAACGTGTACAAATGTGTACAATATAAATATGTCAAAATTACAAATATGTATATAATATTATGGAAAATTAGTCTTTTATATTGTGTATGGTATTTTTTTGTATATTGTATATTTGTATATTGTTGAAAAAAAAAAATATTTTTGTATAACAATAACAAGATATACCTACCATAGTTAAAATATACACAGTTAAGAAACAACAAAAAAAATTTATACATTCGGTACTTACCGGTTCTCTAAGATTTGTAGACATTTTTCCTACACACGTGGTGATTGAACATTTCCAACGTATATCGTTCAAATTTTCCCTATCTTTAATGAGTTTTTTTGGTCTTAATTTATTTGAATTTGTTGTCGTGACGATGTGACAGTCGTCGTCTTAGTGAAATGCATTGCAACGATAAACGCAAATGATAACTATTTGATTAACTTAGATATCGCGATTGGGAAATATGTATAATGATTCATTTGTATCGATGGATTCCCATGATTCCCCAGGTTTACCAAATAATATAATATATAACATTTTTAATGAAATTTGTCATGACAATATAATTTACTGCTTTTATATACTTACCACTCAGGTATACCACTTATATTTACAATATATGCTTTATGTATATAATAGTACAAAGTGCCCGCATTCTGTTATCTAAAGTTTTACCGGACCGTACAAAGTGTCCGCGTTCTGCCATGTCCATTTTTATCCTACCGTATAAAGTGTACGCGTTCTGCAATCTACCTTTTTACCCGACAGTACAAAGTGTCCGCGTAATGCATTTTAAACAATGGACCGTACAAAGTGACCGTTTACCATTATATAGCCATCCTGCCCGGCGTCGCTCGGAGACACTCTTGTGATTAATTTATAATTGCTATCAGTTTATTGTCAGACCCAGCGAGATACGCAATACGTACTTCATTACGAATGTTTTATTACCTCTTTGTTTATGATGTTCATGTGTAAGTTCCCACCTTCCCGGGATGACAACGGCCGAAAAGTCAGCGTTAGGAATTCCTGGTTACTAAGTTATACGGTTTTGACCAAGTATAATACAGATACAGGTTTTAAACTATATTCAATCACAACCAATACTAACATCACAACAAACACTAACCTTACAATAAACAAAAATAAATTATGACAGATGGTTTACAAAGTGTTCAAAAAGCCCTAACTTTTTATGGTGAATAAAAGCAATAAGCGCAATGACAATAAAAAAAAAAAAACTGAGGGTGCTTAAGATCTGTATTTTCTCGACATTTATAATTATGAAGCAGTAATATCTTTTTTGAGTAAAAATGTTTTATAAGTTATAACAATTTAACATTGAACACTCGGCCACACTAATCGGTTCAATGCGTCATTTGTAACAACTTGTATTGATATGGATGTATTATTTTAAATGTATCAAATCAAAACCTTAGAACTTAGAACTGATCAATGAATACTGAATAGTGCAGGGCTTCAAATGAAATAATTTGATTTTAATTTAATTTCTACATAATATCGATAATTGTATTTTCTAAACGGTATTATAGACGCACTAGAAGGTTAAATAGTCGTTTAGTAAAAAAAAAAGTTAAAAAAGTCGTTTTCTGAAATTAGCAATACGTAGCAACCTTACAATAAACAAAAATATATTATGACAGATGGCGCGACTGTTGTATTTTTGCCTTCGAGACTTCTTTTTTTTCGATGGATTTTTCTAAAATTTTCTTTCAACAAACCTTGTCTTGACAATTACGAACACAGCAAAAAAAGAGTCAGCCAAATCGGTCGAGTACTTTCTGATATTAGCTGTTTCAAAGTATCTTTATATGTATAAAAGTAATTTCACTTTTATATAATAGATTATAGATAGAGCGTATAATATAGGTAGAAACCTTTTTTAACAATACCTAGTTTTAACTTAATACTATTATATTATTGTTAAAATTATTTCTTATTGGGTAATTATATTCAGCTGTAAAATCCTATATTAATGCATAATGCATAAACCAACATAAATGGGAAGTGGGAACACATAAAATATTATTCTGATGTCAGTAAAAATAATTTTTATTTTATTTAAACATATAGTGTTTATAAAAATAATTTCTCAATTCAAATAGTTGAAATTACGTTTGTACGAAGTAGCTCTTTACAGGCGTTTTAATTTTTAATTTTATCTACCTTATTTAATATACACTTGTGGGACATTAGTTGGGGTAATCATTATTTTATGTAAATTTACTGTGGTCATTGTTTAACCTAATGCCTGTTAGGTATCACAGAGCAATTAAATATACTATTTATAATACGTAAACAGTCATTTATAGTAGTGGATAATTTACATAATAGACCTTCAGTGCCCATATAGTAAATAGACGATAGTTCTAACTATAACATATTTAAAGGACCATTCATTTACAGTTTTAACTAACATAATAGATTACCTAATTTATTACCTTATAATAATAAGTTAAGAAAAGATATTTTTTTTTTTAAATGCAATTTTTTCTAAATAACTAACAAAAAAAAATTTATCAATGGAGATTTTTTTTATAAATTGAGTTATTAAAAATGTAAATAATTTATGCCTATAAGTTCTAGATTAACAGTTCGAAATTATAATTATTTATAATAATTGTACATCCATAAACATAACATTAATTAAAGTTTTAAAATTTTATACTAAAAAATTTAAGAAATAAAAATTATAAGTAAAATTGTAAAAAAAAAATAGAAAAAGTGATCACAGAGGTCAGTTTTTGAGAAGTTCTATTTAAATGTATTTAATTATTTTAGTCATACGATGCAAGAATATTAAATTGGAAATTAAATTCTTATAAATATTCTACTTTAAAGATAATACTATTTTATACTACAATCAGATTTTAAACAAATAAATTATTTCTTATCCTCAACTCGTCTATTATTTTATTTTCTTACTAGTTAGATAATCTTATTGTCCGGGTTTGCATAAAAAACAGGCATTATAAAATATGTCCTACAAAAAATAAAATGTAAATGTCAAGAAACTTAGAAACCGTTAAAAAATAAAAACTCATTCATTGCGTGACTATACTATAATAACAACGTACATTACAAAATACATTCAAAAAAAATTGTATATTGTTATCGTTTATAATAATATTTTTTGAATCAAAAATAATAGTTAGGTTAGGTTAGGTTAGGTTAACCTCGAAAAAAGTGTCTTAGAAAATCAATATCAACTCAAAAATAGTCAAAGTAGTATTAGTAATATTATATTTGTTATAAAAAAATTATAACCTAACCTTATAATTATTGATATATAAGAAATATATGGACAACTTTGCGGTGATATATAGTTTAAAATTAATTAGAATAGGTATTAATTTAAAATAATAAATGGATTGATATTAACAACCCTGTTTGTTATAAAATAATTAATTTGTCGATAAATCTTTATTAGGTTACGATAAATTGTATAATATATGATTTCATATTATACTAAGGAAAGATCTAATATTTTTTTGGAACTACGTGACACATCGATGATAATGTTAATGATAGTAATTTTTTAACTACACAATAACTTGCAAATTTTCAAGATTTGATATATACTTATATAAAAAAAAATTATGAAGATGGTCTTATATGGACCTTTAATATTTTTCAATTGCTATTATAAAAATTTGACCTTGCGATATCCCACGCTCTTCATATGATAAATTAAAGCAAAATAAACAAAGCCATTATTATCAGTGACTCCCTCAGTTACCTAAACCAGCATCAACAACTTATCCCCGGTTTACTCTAAGGAGAGCACGGTATGCTGGTCAAACAGATCATATACCAATATTCGGAGGTTTTCTCCGGAGAGGTAGGCAGAACTCGGTTGATACAGCACCAAATCCGTCTAAACCTAAAGGATCCAAATTCTCTAAATGGCTTTCCACTTATACGCGTTTTTGAGGTTAAAGATCTAGGTTTCTACCTTACCCCTACCCTTTCTTTTTGAAAATCATCTTAACACAACTATTGGTAGAGCTCTAAAAGTACTAGTTTTATTAAGCGCAACACTAGACTATTTACGTCCATCCCTTGCCTTCGTTCCCTCTACTTCTCTCTAGTACGCTCCATTCTAGAATATGGCATAGTTGTGTGGCAACCATAATTGGCTAGAGACCAGTTACGTATTGAACGGATTCAAAACCGATTTCTTGCCTACGCTGCTTATGTTCTAAATATTTCTCACCCTCTTCACGACTACACTTCTATTAGGTCATCCTTAAATGTGGTTTTTACATATTTTAAAAGAGTTAATTTTGTAAAAATGATTATTTCCAAAAAGAGTTGTACGTTAAAAAAAAAATGTTTTACAAAAGGGTTAAATTTTTAAAGGATTGTTTTATAGCCATTTTAAAAGGGTTAAACTTTTTTAGAAATATTTTTATAAAGGGTTACATTTTAAAAGACTTAAATTTTTTTAAATACTTTCTTAAAAATGGTTGAAAAAAATTTTATAAGGGTTAAATTTTTTTACTTTTTACTTTTTTTTTTATCAGTTATACCAAATAAAAACGACAAACATGGTATAACTTTGATACTTTAGAGTTAATTCATACACTTACGTCCAAACAGCACGCGGGGTCCCCGATCTACCGTAGGTATAGATTGCCTACATGATAATATACTGCTGCGAATTAGAATTTTTATTCCGAGCAACAGAAAAGTTTAGATAAATCTTGAACATCATACACCGAATATTAAATAACGCATTGAAAAAAGTTTGAGCCATATAAAAGTTTGTACATTTAACGGGTAACGAAGTGCACGGGATCAGCTAGTTAATAATATAATAACGAGGTCAAACCCATTGATATTAAAATATTTTTGTTTTCTATGGTCAAACCTGCTCTAAATCGCTGGTGTTATCATTTCGTTTTAGTGGTTTTTGCTGTTATCTTTCAACGTTGTTTTATAGTTACAAAATAAATACACCTAAAGTGTAGCAAAAACGTGAGATTATAGTCAACACAAAACACAACATTTTTTTTCTCGCTAGCAAAAATATATTGCTTGCCCCCCCTTGCCCATAAGAAAGGCCTTGGTACTCCACTGTATTATGCTTATACACTGTTACTGCATTAACTGAAACCGTTCAACCGTTGATTTTATTCTCTCGTGAGCCTACTCCAACGTTAACGAAAAATAAGTATATACATTATTCGTGTATAATATTATACGAACCTGAAACGATTCGCTGCCATCGGGATCGTCATAGAACTCGTGCAAGTAACTCTTGACGCCGAAACCCGTCAGCCGCCTTCCAGTCCTGGCGTGGTAAGGCAACGGGACGTCGTCGCCCTCGTCGTCCGATCTCCGCGGCTGGTTGTGTTTTTTCTTGGACGGCGACGACGACGACGAATTCGTAACGAAACTCACACGGTTCGTGTTGGCCGATTTCTTGTTGTTGTGCACCAGTATCCCCTTGGCGGCAGTGGCGGTGGTGACGGCAGTGGCGGGCACACGGATCGTTTTGGCGCCGGGCACGGGACTTGGAAAACCACTGCAGCCCGATGACACCGCCACGGAATCGCCATCGTTATCGGACGTCATGTGAACGGTCAACACCGGTGGGCCACTGAAACACGCCCATATTGTAGTCCACGTTCATAAATAATAAAGCAATCAAAAAAAAAATGTCCATAAATAATAATGCGTTCTAATAATATGTGCAATGTATTACGCTGCTATAAAAGGGAAACGATATAGCGCCACTTAAACGCCGCAGAGTTCAAAAACGGTGGTTCCACTAAAAAATGTACATCGGCATATATGTTGACACTGAAATGTATATCAGCATATCGGTTGACACGGAAACGACTGTTTTTAAATGTTTTTTTTTCGAAAATATCATTAAATATACATAGATACTTTTAATCAACAATATTAGTTATTACAAATTAATATATATATATATTACATATGTTAAGAAGATACTATACAACTAATAATTATGTACAAATACCTCGGTGGTTTGGTACCTAAAAATAAATCATCCATAATTTTAGCGGCCCTCGACATTTTAAATCTATAGTTATTAGTTGCGCTAATTTGCATCATGTGTCGTAGTGGTGGGCGGATTGGATGGTATTATAATCGGCTAAAACGATTGATATTGCGTGCAAGTGGTGCAAAAGGTCCCAATGGACAAATTTCAAATGGAAAGATAAATTTGGAAAATGATTATCCTTGCTGTAATAGATTAGTTAATTAAATTTTAAATTATTTATACCCACTTATATTTTACAATTAATAATGAGTAAACATTGCTCTCTTGGCTTATTTCAAATCCAAATAACATAATATATTACGTATGTAATAAATTTGAATTCCAAAAACACGACGAAACAAAGAAATAACAATATATTCCATGACAAATCCGATAGGCACCGAGACCAGACCTTCAATATAACATAATTTTTTTCAAGTTCCTAAATATAATTCAAATCTACACAGCTTAATTCAATGTAATAAACTAATAACAGAAATAAAAACTGTTATATATAATCCACGTAAACCTTCATTGAAAATAACTGTACATACCAATGGCCACAACTGCTGCACTGTCTATAGATTTTTCGACCAATAGAAAAATTTCAAGAACAAATATATATGTTTAACTTATTAAAATTAATATATTTTGATAACAATAATTATAAATGATTGGAATATTGATTTTTTTAAAAATATAGAATTTATATTGTAGGTGATAACCACAGCTAATAGCTAGTATATATCATAACACTATTGTCTACGTCTTAGTATGATGGTATACAAGTATATGATTATTCGCGTATTTTACTCATGTCTGGAGAGTGGAGAATATATTGTGATTTTTTTCTAACGTGCTTATTTCATATTATTCGGATTATATTATGCCCGATGTCAGTCAAATGTATAATATATGTAAGCACGTGCCTATGAGTTAGCGTTGATCTCGATTTAATATCTCGGTTATAACACCTATAATGATATATCGCACTCCTAGAACAAGACTGCCACAATTCAAAATTCTAACTAATGGCTACTGCTGAATAGAGAAAAATAAGCTCTATAAAATGCAAGAACGCCACATGCAATATCATTTTTCATTTAGCCACTATATTATAGAGATGTGTCAGTATTGAGTTATTTAATTTTCAATGCAAGAGAGCCATATTTACTTTATGGCAGTATACTTATTTTAATTTATCCAAATTATCACTGAAATCAAAATTCAAGACTGCCTCATTTTGACTTGTGGCGTTCTTGCACTGAATAAAATCTAATTATCGTGTGATATGTTGAGTGCAAAACAGCAATATTTAGAGTTGTGGCAGTATTGCATTTTATAATTTGTGATAGTGCAGCCACAACACGAAATATGACTGTATTGTTATAAATAGAATAGCTTTTCGTTTTGCGCCAAATTGTCATATCGATTAACATCTCAAAATATGGCGGTCTTACATTTACTTAAAAAATTTTAAATGGCCACAAGTCTAAATTTTTGGGTTTAAGAGTGAATTTCATAATATTTGAAAAATAATATTGTAAAGTATGATTATAAGTATTTAAGTGTTAAATTTTAAACGCATAAGTAAAAAACTCATTAAAATATCTATTAGATCCAAACTACAAATCGATTTTTCTTAAAACTATAAATTTTGAGTTGTGGCAGTCTTGTTCTAGGAGTGCGATATTTTATTGTTGTAATTACAAAAAACGATATTGCTGGTATATTCTGAATAAATGTATTCACTTAATAAAAGTTTGAAATTATCACCATGAACGGATGTCCAATCGATTCGACCAAACGTCATTACCATAATAATTATATCGTACGCTGAACATAATAACAATATTGTCCAATCACATATGCATATAAAATACATGCTTACATAGGTACCTACTATATGGACTTGGACAGTAAGACTATAGTACCTATAGGTATTAAGTTATCATTTGTTCAAATTTGTTCGACCACCACAGTTCAACGGATAAGACCACGTATTATGGTTGTATTAGCCATTTGCCACAGAAATTTGGCTTCGGAAGCTGCTTTACATTTTTGGTGTTCATCCGCCAACTTTAATAAGCAATAATATTATATACTCAAAAGCTATTTGTTTTAAACTACCATATAGGTAGGTACGGTCTTCGGCACCCCATTGATTTTTATATTAGTTCTACGCCATAATATGTGTTGACTGTTGATCCGTTTTAGCCTCTTTTATACTTTCTTTTTGACAGATTTTAGAGATCAATGAAGTCTGTACCTACTTATATAGGACAATATTCGAAAAAGACACGACGTCGATCGTGTATTAATGTAGTAGATACCTATGTTAAGTTGTGGGTGACCTATATATTTTGAATGTACCTGTTGAATTAACAACGTTGAAAATAAATAATCACACATTTACCCACTACTCGCGAAACTCTCGGGAGGATTCATAGTAATATTATTTACCGAATTCATCCGTTCGCACATAATACATAGCTGCACTATTTAAGAACGTACCTACGTCGTATTACATTGTAATATACTATAATTGTCTATTGAAGAGTTCATTACACGAAGAAAAAAGAAAATCATTTTCTAAATAATATCAAGTAAATAAAGACGTATAAAAGGCATTCTATTAAAATGGCTATAATTTTTGGCGAGTGGAGACAGACGAGTGAGACGCGCGTCGCGCATCCCGTACATTATATATCTGGCGAGAAATCAGCAATCTAACCTAACTTATCGTGGTGTCGCAGCTATAACTATATATACTAGTAAAAGTATAATTTATTACTCGGACAGTAACCGTGTTCACCGTGTCAGTAGTATATAGTGGGTATTAAATAAATAATAATTTAAATATCATACTAAAATATTATTTTGCTTCGTTTGTTTTCAACAGTATAGTTGTGTTTTAGTCGTACAATATTATTTACCAATATTTTAGCAGATGTACGCACCTGTTGTTACCGTCACCACCGCCCGTATTGTCGTCGCCGTCCGATCGTCGACCCGCTGCTGCCGCGGTTGCATCTGCCATCGCCGAAGTTCCATCTGCAACTCGCGATCAGGCTTCAATCACGTTTCCCGGTATCCAGCAACTACTGGATGAAAAAAAAATTGTTGAATAAATCATCCATCAATATTAGTGCCCACAAAGCACGCGGTTATAGCCTTATAGGTAGGTTAGGTGTTTGATAGCAAGAGCGCAATTACAAATTTCATCAAGGTGGGAGGGGGACAACCAAGTATATTTTTGAAATGTTTACCTCAATTTTAAATATCGTTAAACATTAATATATTTTATTTGTATTAGCTACGGACGGGTGAGAAGAAAATGTCTCCCCTCCCCTTGGCTACGCTTTTGTTTGATTATAATATGTTTCGTTCACCTCGCAGAGCTCTATTACGTGAGAGACGGAGACTAAATTTAATACAATCAAATATTATATTAGTGGTCCTATACGTGTGAAGGTAATCCTGCAGCTGATTTTAAAATGTATACCCATTTATAAAAATAAAAACCCATTGCAGTCCTGCGACGGATTTGGCTCGCCGATATTTCGTTTTAATGGGATTGGAGTAATAAGTGATTTTCACTGTACTCTGGTACTTAAATAAAATGCTGTTGCTCCACAGTGGATTCACCTAAATAGGTAATATTATATTATATTATATTATATTTTGTCCCGATAGTTAACAGCCGTGCCGTGCGGTGAATATTGTATACATAATAACAATATATTTTCTTATTAGTTAGGTATTTTAAAAACACGGACTTTATTCGGGTTCTAATGGATATTACGTGACAGTCCGGTTTAATATAACAATAATAATAATAAAATGCACTATAATAATGCGTATAACGTTGTGCGATAAAATATGCACGCTAAACGCGTAAACTTTGAACACTATAATATTATAAATTATATATTACACGATTGACTAATACAACCGGCGGAATTCAGAAAGCCATAAAAGTTGGAGCCGATGCGGCTATTATTTTTCTAATATCTCGAACAATGCCTGACACATGTGACGTATAAGATTACAAATGGTTAGGCGCTGAAATTGTGTATAGTATACTAATAGTAGTAATGGTCTCTATATGAAGAATGTTCTGCTAATGTAATGCGTTCAATAATATTATTATAGTCAACGAATTTTCGAAAGGTAAAAGGTTGCACATGGTGAACGAAATATAATGAATTACTGACGTATAAAATGTATGTACACGCACGACATAAAATTAGTATTAATGAATTACCGGCCCTTAACTTAAATTGTACGTGTATTAATTAATCTATAAGAAACTTGTATGGTGGGCGTTGGTGCTTCATTTGTCTTAATTAAAAAGTCGGTAATAAGTAAACTTATATACTACATCTATGCAAGCGACCGCATTATCATTGTATGTCACAACTTGAAAAATACGTATTTATATTTTTTTACATTTATACATTTTATAAATACTTTTTAGTTTTATAATTATAAATTTCAATATTTTAATGAAATTATTAATTGATAATGGTTTTTTTTTACGATACAAATCAATACTATATATGTGTTATAACTTATAACGAATAGATACTTTTTTTCTTGTTTTAGCACTATTACTTACTCGTAGGTAGATAAAGTATATCATTATTTACACAAGAAAATTAAAATTAAATGCCTAATTAGTTTTACCGGAAGTCAATCATTTACTTAACTTATTTCATACTTATTATTAATAAAACTTAATCAAACTTTTTGAGTACAAATAATAATTTAAACAAACCTCATCTCAGTTCATCTAATATATATTCTAAAAAACATTTATATCTATATAATATCTAAAACTTAATACTACTTTTCACAGTTGCACAATAAATGTGCAAATCAAAAGAAGACGCTACGCGGCCATTTGTTGTCCCCGTCTTACAAGTGCGAAGCAAATTTACGCTCAGCAGATCACAATTAGCTCCGTTAGTTTAAAAACTAGAGTGAATCGACCTATTATGAAACTTGATTTTAAAAACATTATCTGTGTTTGTATGCGGGTTTTTTACGATAGTTTAATTTTTTAGCAAGTTATATACGTAACTTATTTATAATGTAGTTTAAATTAAAAATTCTCATAACTCACTTAAAAAATGAGTTATCGTACAAAACCCACACGCAAACACAGATAACGTTCTTACCATCGAATTTCCTATGTTACGTACATGTAAGACGGAGACAACAAATATCTGTGTAGTGTCCTCTCAATGTGTTATCTCTGTCAAACACCCGAGAAACATGACAAATGTATGTACTGGATTCTTATTTATTATTAGTATAGTTTATTTATGGTTAATATTAGAGATAATAATATATACTTACTATCGAATTTTTATAGATACATAAACTGAGCTTGATCGAAAAGTTTTTTTTTATATTAATTTTAAAATGAGGTAGTTATAAGTAATAAGTATACGTACTTAAATAGTATTCATTTTTTCAAATCCATTTAATTCGTTTTTAAATAAAAATATGAAAAATACTCTTCACTCGAGCACAGTTTATATTCTCTTCTACAATCCGGTAGTAAGTAAATTTCCTCTAATATTAAATTATTAGCTATACAATTTAAACTGTCATAACTAACAAGCTTCCAATACGTAGATATTTTGATATATTATTATTATAATAATTTATTACCTATCATGTACGACAAATACAACACGTCATGCGTTTACAACGGCGACAAAGTTAATAAAATTGTTTTTTTTTTTTTTAAGAATATTAAAATTGAATGCAGTTTAACAATATTTTTAAATAAACCTTTTAACAAAATAAATTGTATTAAATTATCTACAGTATTTGGGACTTTTATTTAATCTCATAAGATTCTGAAAAATATATGGTTTTAATTACGGTAGAAACAGAGATAAAAATAAAGATTTCAATTTATGCAGATAATTAATTATTTAAGTGAAAATTCTTAGTTTAAAATTTTTTAATAATTTTTATTATATTATAGTCGTATTTTAGAAATGTATCAATCCACGTACCTAGTATAGTAATATGTATTATTTTGTTGTATTCGTACTATCAGACTATTGGGAATCACATCGACCATTCTGGCAAACGTAGGTATGTTATATCTATATAGTTCAGTTTAGAAATTTATTTTCAAAAGTCACATTGAATGTGTTCATAATCTGTCCATTTAGGTCCCTTGCAAGTGACATACAATATAATGAGCATTTTGCCTTATCCAATGAATGCTTTGGGGGCATAAACCATCATCGAACCATCCAGTTATGTTACAGGAACGAAATTAGTCTACAAATCCCGCCGGGATGGCCTATTACCTTTTGGAGAAACTACCCATGCTGTAGTAAATTGAGGAAGGTTCAAAATACGAATCTTGCGATCCGCTATAATTTATAATTACTTATCGATTAGGTATGAGTATTACGTCATATAGTAAGGTATGTTTTCTGAATTCCAATCGCTTTACAATATGATGTTAATTAATTATTATATACTTGAGATAGATATATACCGATACAGATAAACAATATGTATAAGCTATCTAAATATTATATGTAATAATAGTTTAATATACGATGTACGTATTATATAATATGTATTCGGTTCCTATACCTACATCTAATAGATTATTAATTTTACCTTTTAACCATAGATATAGATGACTATATATAAGATACTTATACTAAAAGTAGGTAGGTATAGATTCTTTAAAGTGAACTTTAGTAGATAATGCATATTCAAACTGATGAACATATTGAACCTGATTATTTATATTTTATTTAAAGCATCCACACTATACATAATTAATATCCACTAATTACAAATTTAATCTATACTATAGTCATTTAGGATTCTGTATTTAAAAGTTTTACATCGTAAATTTGTACAGAACTACAGACTATATACTGAGTAATCGCGAGTAAAAGTAAACTAAACTTTGGTATAAATGAACTAAAAGCCATAAACTACTGTAAAAAAATACAAATAACTTGAAATGCATTTTAAAATCAATAAATTATTATAATATGTAAGTACAAAAAAGTTCGACTTTATTTGAAATTATTTTAGGTGATATTAAACATCGAAGCGTTTCAGAATAAGAAATTAAGTATGTATAGAATAAATTAAAGCGTAATTTGTATTCAAAACGTCAAGTTTCCCTGATTTAGTGATGCTCGTATCCAGCAGATTGCAAGGCTCAAATGGAGCTGCAACACAATTTTGTTTGTTGTTATTTTTTTTAACAAATCATAAAATTAAGTTTTAGCCTTTTAGTTTTAAAAATCCAATCTAGCCCTTCATAACGATCTCTGTATGAGAACAATAGAAGCGGAAGCACGCATTTTCTATACTCGTTTCCATAAGCGACTTCAAACCCATACAAATCCTCTTATAAAAGACCTGTCTATCCTTACACTCCCAGGAAACCCTAACCGTAGGTTAAAAAGAAAGTGGTGCCGTGACCTTTTACAAAACTTCAATGTCTAACTCTCTGAATAATAATAATATAAATATTTAAAAAAAAAATAAAAAAATAAAAAATTATCATTAGCCAAGAGCCACTAATGGGTGGCTGCTTATTCAAAACAATTATGTTCTATTACTCTTATCGTATAAACTTATTGTGCTTCAAATAGTATAGATTGTTTATGCCAAATAAAAAAAAAAAAAAAAAAGTTTTAAAAAAAATGTATTTTAAAATAGCTAGTAGAAGGTATTTTCATAGACAAATACAAATTGTAAATAATAGATGTATATTTGTTTATACAATAAAATGGCGTTATCACCATACTATTCCTCGATTTCTTAGTTATAAGCAAAATATTTTGGATATTTAAAATTTTGGTCGTATAAATTAAACGCATAACTTAATACATTAGTACACACAGACAATACACATACACAGATACACAATACATTAATTCAAAATTTGCTTTAAATATTTTCCTAATTTTATATTTTGTTATTTTACAACGTCCGCCACGATAATACGTAATGTTAAACAAAGAAAATAAGACATTATAATCGAAAAAAAAATTCAAAACCGATAGAATGTGCATATTACAGCCACTGAATAAAAATCCAATTCGTAACATCAGAAAGCGTCTAAATGGTCAATAATTAATCATTTTCAAAAGATGAAAACAAATGACAAAATAATGTGGATGGGGATACAGATAATCATTATCATCGCATGACGTATATAAAATATATATATGAGTGTGTGTGTGTGTCTATATAGATAGAAAATAATAAAATATTATGAATTATTAATGATACGATTTTACGGTTTATAGCGTTAGTTTAATAACATAGTTTATGAATTCAACGAGAATTCACTTTACAACAATAATATAAATAAATATATATACGTGAGTGTATGTTAGTGTTTTTATTTTATAAGAAATAGCAGATAGAAAATGTGATAGGGACAAATGGATTACCTTCATCAGTTTGAATAAAACATGTCGTTCTACCTAAAGCTTCTACACAAAAAGTTTTTTTTGTTGATACGTTGTCGAAAACAAAAAAATACAAGATAATATTATTTTTTTTATAGAAATCTAAACAATATCTATAATATATTAAAACTGTTTACTAACGAAAACAACACATAAATACGATTTTTAATTTTTTAAATATATAGAACTGAAATAATAACTAAATTTTGATTTTTATGTAACTTAATGTAACATTTACCGCAGCAAAAGATACAACAATATAGAAACCAACGCGTGGGTGTATAGCAATTAAAAATAATTCGATCACAGCGCATTAAATGTTTTGTTATACATTTATTATAATATAATGAGTCTATTATAAGAAAATAATATAAAATATGGAAAATAACGCAAAAATTGTGGTTTTCTTATATTAGACAGTAAAGTATATTTGACATTATTAAATGATTTACATGATGACATATTATTATATCAATATATATATATATATATTAGGTATATTATAAATATATGACTGTTTAGTGTTTGATTATTTATTCTGATCACCTTGAGAAAAACGAGGAGGTTGTCCCTGTTTATTTTGAACAGCCTAGTTGAATAAGTAGTAAGGTTTTTTAAGCATCAACAGCAGACTCACAGGGTTTTAGGTAATATTAAGATTAACTTTTAGCAATAATAGCTTAGGGACTGAAACCTTTAGGATTTTATCAGTTTGGGTTTGGTCATCAATATTAAAAATATTAAATTTTGGTTTCAACTAATATCGGTTTAACCCTTTCTATAAGACTTGGTTTTTTTTTATTTTTTAAAAATTAAGTAGGTACCGAATAAAACAAATTTTCATTGTATCAAGAACCTTAATTTGATGACAGCTATTTGTGGTTAATTGCTTTTCAGAATTTACCCATACGATATCAATAATATTATCACTAAAACTATAAAAAGTATACTATTTTAATATTCGTGTGACTATGAGATTATATTTTATAAATATAACTATCAAAAACTAAATAATAATAAATTCAAAAATATACCTATAGTAAAATATGACATAACCTAACTAATAAAGAAGCATACAAAACATTAGTTTTGTCACTAAGCTTTAGCTTTTTAGTCATAAGATAATCTATAATATTAGTAAATTACTTTATTATAGTACCGATATATTTTTAAAGAGAGGGATACAAAATGCATAAATAATAATTTAACTAATTAACTATTAATATATGTTATAATATCAAGGAGTGGCTTTTACATAAAATTAAATTAAAAAACTGCATTACAATATCTACATTATATTTCGAATTAAAGCTACTGATTATCCAATTAATTAACATATAGATAGATACAATTCTTTAAACAGGTAGGTATTAAATATTACAAATTTTTATTAAGTATAGGTACCTAATGTTATTACCAACTTATTACTTATTGGACTGAAAAAACCGATAAACCCTCTAGGTTCATCAAATTTTAGATTTTGGTTTCTATAATAAAACTATTTAGGGTTTCAGTCCCATGATTTTCAAAAGTTTTAGTTCCAAAACCGGTCTTTTTTAGTACGGTTCCGGTCCTTGACTTTAATTTGTTTCACTGAAGAAAAAATTAACAATTATTAGTAATTATTTACTCATTAATTAGAAAATATAATTAGAAATATGTCGATCAAAAAAAATATGAAATTTCATTAAAAAAATCCCCAATTATCAGTATTATAAATAAATTATAAAATATATAATAATATATACCTATATATCTACTTAAATTTGTTTTTGTAAATTATATATTCAATAAATTGAGAAATGAGAACCCAGTATTAATCAATCAATTTAACCAGAATATCGTTTGTTCGGCTTATCAGGTTAAGTTTTAAATTAATCTTTTTCTTTAATACAACATATTATGATTAAAGATACCAATCAATTTACGCTTAAAAAAATCATATGCAACATATATATACATATAATAGGTAGTGTACATATTATAAATAAGCCCCATTCGAAAAAAGCACTCGTCGTTCTCTTTAAGACTATACATTTTATCTTGATAATTAACTCCAAATAAATGGCATGATGGCACGAGTGAGAAATTCAATTAGGATTAGTGTAAAACTTTTCTGCCTGTTTTTCTATTGAAATTTCATGTATACCGCATGTATGAAGTTTGTGAAACTTAACACTTCTTAATAATATAAAATTATGTTTATCTTTAACTGTTACTAAGTAGAGTTGGTTAAATTTAAAAATATAAGTGAAATAGAAAATTTCAAATAAAACGGCATATTAAATAAGTATTATATAACTGTATTTTATGTTTTATTCTGCAGACATATTTTATTATCCTGTTTTAAAAAAAATGAGGATATAGAATCTTTATCATCAAAATGTTTTGGTGATATCGTACTCATTAATTGTATGTCATTATTAAGTATTAATTATACATATTATAGTTAATAATTAAATATACGTGTTACACGTCATATAATATTTTAAGTTATTTTAAGTTGTACATAAAAATAGGTATATCTGTGCCCACGTTTAACAACAATAGTTAACCTGTAAGACGTAAAAATCTGAAGCAAATTTATAAATACTTTTTCATTCTTAAATCAAATTTATGAAAGGTTTTCTGTGTTTTTGTTAATTAGTTGTGAAACTTTGTTGTGTTCATGAACTAAAAATGTTTAAATTTGTATTTTATATCATACAAACTTATATTTTATGTTTTAACGAAACACTTTCAATAATACTATTACCTAGCTGTTTTTATATTAATGAATGTTTAAAATTAAAATTAAAAACAGGGAAGTCGCTCTGCTATATATGTTGTAGGTTTCAAGTGTTCATCTTCATTGATAGGCACTGTAATGATTGTGTTAAATTTGAATTAAATGCTAAATCATTGCATAGATACGAAAAATTATTCTGAATGGAAGTGGTGTGCACTATTTTTAATGATAGTTCATAATTCATTCACATTAAGTAGGTACTATATTAGTAAATAATTTTTCTATTAGTAGCAGTGACGTAAGGTGAAACTTGGTAGCCCTTGTACCTTAGGAGGTGGAGGCCTTCTTAAAACCAGAAATTACCTAAATAGAAAGATTCTAAAACTAGAAACTAAAAATAATATTTTTGTTTAACTACTTACAAATGTATTTAAAACAGTAACATTGTATTCTTAACATGAACTTTTCAAGTCTTTGTTTGATAAAAAAAAATGTTTTCGGCAAAAACTAATTCAACCTACTGTACCTATTACTAATAGTAAAGTAGTAATTACTTTAATAGCAATAATATAATAAAATATTTGAATATATTTACTAATATACGTAGACTGACTGAGTCTGCTCAGAATCGTTTTTCGTATACAATGTTTTTATATCATTGAATTCAAATTTAACACATCCATAACTGTGACCTACACGACATCTAATATACAGCAGAACAGTACACACTTTTCCTCTTTAAATTGCAAAATTAAAATAATTTGCTTCGATGTGGATACCCTCGGGTACGTTGAAATAATTTCTATTCTTAAATAATGAGTGTGATAGACTTGGCTATGGATCATTTACACACACATTGCAACCTTTACCAATATAACATAATGTGCTCCTTCAAAATGACTTATTGAAATATTTTATGCCTTTAACTTTTTATTTCTCTTTAACCATCAAATAAATTGCACAAGGTATTATAAAATACGAATTGTCTGCTTTGAAAAGTACAATGGATTTAAATGTACTATACAACTTTTAAATAGCGTTAGAAATAGTATGTAAATGCATTTATAAGTTGGTGTACATCTTTTAAATATTTACACTGTGTAGTATTATACATATAATTTCGTAATTAATTCTTCATTCTATTCATCGTTTCCGGCGAATACAAACAACTTACTGAAATATGAAGCTTTACAAATAGATTTTACAAAGAACTCATAATATACAGAACTTTGCGCTTGACGTTTTAACCCGATAAAATAAAAATAATTGCGTAGTATGGTTTATTATAAAGTATCCAAGTAACAACCACATATTAACTATTGTAATTTATAACCATTAGGAATCTAAGTTTGAGATTATTTTAGAATAAACAAGTTCGAAGGTCTTAAATTTTCAACTACATTTTAGCGAGGGGATGTACGTATTGTAGGTATAACAGACAACAGTTACTATTTGAATAACAAAATAGTGGAAATTCAGTTGATTGACGGTATGACCTAATAGTGATGATTAGAACATTATATTAATAAAAAAATCTTTGAATTATATAAATGTGTTTATCTTTTTTAATAACATTTGTATTATAGTTTAGTATTAGTCGGGTAGATTTATTATTATAACCATTAACCACTGTTATTATTAACATTTTTAGAATAGTATTTAATTATCTACAAACAAATATTATTGATTAATTATAATTTTATACCCAGGAATTACAGTCTACATTTTAAACAAACACATTTTTATGCATGTAAAATGTAATGTACTGATGTATAATATCCTATTATATCAATATCAATATAAAAATTAAATTAAAAACCATTTTAAGTGAATTTTATACCATAATTTTTAGCTCTTTATATTGCATTTTTTGAATTTTAAATTCACATTTTATTGCATTTTTAATGCATTTTTTTAGTGCATTAAATTCACAGCCCTGATTATCATCCTAAAATACCTAGGTTTTTTTTTAACTACCATTTCCGAGTTCCACTCCATTTTCCCATCGCTCCTATGTTGTCATGAAACACTCTACGAATTATAGCCGTAATCGTCCACTTGACTAGCTAATGTCTCTTTCTAATGAGTGTGCATCTATCAAGGCACTCTATTTCTAATTAGTTCACAGGCTAGATAGTTCACGACCACTGATATTTAATAATTAAATCTATTGTTTTTATTTATAATATATTTTGTATTGTTGGGGCTTGTTGGGGTTTTGATTAATAAAATAAAATAACTTGGAATGCATCAATTGGTTAAATATCATTCTAGCCATCTATGGACTATAGAAATTGAACTTGATTAAAAAATATAATAAGCAATTGTTATTAAATCGAAAAAATTTGAATATTTTTTATGACGGTGAGTCACCAACCAACCTTCTTAAATTTTTTTTTAATGATTATGTTACATAATGAAATCGCTATTCGTCGATTTAATACTGCAGGATACTAGCTTATAATTTATCATGATTTTTACTATTAAAAGTAATGTCCAACGTAAAGTTAGTTATCCAACCACTTATTTACTCATCAATCTACCATTATAAGATAAAACATATCTTCAGTTGAATAAAAATCAATTAATGCGGTATTTTTGAAATAATCAATATCTTTTGAATTATTTTTTCTCATTCAATTCAGTATCTTGTACTTATTGCTAGGCCTTGACTTTTATTATTTACTTCTATTGTATTTTTGGCAAGTGATTTATTTCAAATCAAAGTACGTTTTTATCACTATGATAAATCGGACGCCTAACAAGGATGAACAATGGACAAACGTGAAATGTATTATTGAATGGCCACCTAACCGGGAGAGGGACAAATCGATATCATATTATTAACGGTGGTGATATCGTACTAGTATCACAGACGTTGTATACATTTTAATAGTTCTTCATCTTTTTTTGCCGATAGTATTTCTTAAATAAATATATTAACAAATTTTGAAGATATATATAAATTATAGATAATTTATTTATTTCATGGTCATTGGTTCTTGTAAAAATTATATTTTATGCAACAATAACATTATATAATATGAAAATTCAATCAAATATTCCTGAATAATAAGTACATAACATGCGAACAAGTTTTCGATTATATTTTAATAATTTTACTCCATTAAAAACTTGTTCATTGATATAAATATACTTATACAGAGTGAATCATCGAACATTATCACCCCCTCCTACCCAAATAAAAAATGTAATATCGTCTCTTATTGTGAGGAGGCACCTCGCACCTATATATACTTTTCAATCAGAGACATTTTTAATATAGGTAGTATTAACAACAACAAAATCAACACTCAGCATCTTCTGTAGCTGTTGGCTGTAAGTACATAGATCCCGTTTTTTTTCTTTTTCATTTTATCATCGTGTTGACAATAATCGAATCAAGAATCTGTCAAGATATTCCATAAACCTTCCAAATTTAAAATATCGATTTACAGAAACCTGAGTACCTGTTAAGTTTTATAATTTCAAAGAATAAAATTATCTTTTAATGTTTACATTTTATCGTGCTTTAAGCTTTTACATGTATAAACTTGATACTTCAGGAGAGTTGCTGTTGGCACCACGAGTACTCAGATGACTTAGTTCCCACTTCCCACACAATACTTAGTAATTTTATAATAATTACAACGTATTACATAATATGAACCTATATACGAATATACGGCGATTATTGTAAACCTTTGTGTTTTTAAATAATATTATAATAAGTAATAAATACCTAAACTAATTCCATAATATCCACTATCATAATTTGAATGTATACGAATCAATTAATTTAATTTTTTTTTATGTTCATATTATGTATTATTTATCAATATTCTAATATTGGCTTGCAATAAAATAAATATTAAAAAATCAATGCTAACTAGCTTATCAAGCGTGAAATTTATGTTAACTTATTTAAAAAAAAATAAACATAAGATGATTAAGTATATTACAATTTTTTACGGCTAAAACATGTTTGATTTATTGCTGACAAACATTGAATTGTACCTAACTTGTAATAGGTAATTATTTAAGTATACCTACAAATGATATGGTCAAGTAAAAGTTATTTGAATCATTTGCAAAATAAAATTCATGTATTATATAGCTCTTTGGATAAATCTTAGACATATTCGCAAGCATTTAAAATATTATAAGAACGTTATTAACGTTATCTCATAGTACATTCAAAAGCACACTCAATACCACCGTCCGACTATATAAAGGAGTGGTATTCAAAGTTTAAATTCCTCTGTAAAGTCATCGTGCAATAAAATGAATATACTAAAATCGTAAAACGTCAGATAAATATAAAAATAAGGGGGATTGAATTAAGGGTTTGATATTATTATTATACAAGATACGAGATAACTTACTGTAGACGACAGCAAAATTCGTTTGATCTTTCTAAACGGTATAATATGTAATATTATTTTACATTTTATCCAACAGCTGACCTCACCTAACCTTGCCACCTACGTTAAACAAATATATTGACCAGAGATAGCTTTAATAATAATCCACTCACGTTTATTGCTCTGTTAACTATAGTTAGGCTACAATTACCTGCAGGTGTAGGTAGGTACCTTCACTGTTTTCAGTAGTCACGGAAGCACCATTACCAAAAGGTTTACATTGCGCCCTAAATAGTTTAGCAAATGGCAATTGTTAATAACTGTTCATAAGTTATGACAATTCATTTCATGTTTCCATTTGTTTGTGTATGTTTATAGGACGCACTATCTCCCACGCGTGACCCAGAATGACTGAACCAATCATAAAAAAACATAAATAACGTTAAAATAATAAAAATTAATTTACGTACTTAGTTAAATATAATATTTTGTAAATGGAAAATATACCTTGCCATATAATAATAATCTTAAAATACCACTATTAAAGTTTAAAATGTGTCACATCGTATTAAAAACTGCTCATTTTATTATTTATGAATGTACAATATTATTTTATTAGGCATGTTAAATAAAATGTGAAAACCATGTGTAACGTGTGAAACTGATAAACATCACGCAACACATCGAAATAATGCTTTTTCAAGGAGAAAATTCTCACGATAAAGTTAGTTTATCGATTCACATAAATATTTAAAGAGACGTGAAACGAAAATTGACTAAAACTACAGCTAATAAGATATATAGGTACCTACCTAATATAATATATTATGTTGAATTTACTTGAAAAATTGATATATTATTCCGAGGCCATATTAGACGGGTACAATTTACTTTGATTTTAGATTTTGAGTTGAAAAAGGAATGATATTGGTTTTACAAAAATGTGTATTGTATCTGTGTGTGTGTGTGCAGTGTGTATGTGTATGTAATCACCTGGAGTCGTAAGATTACTTCAACTTATCTACAACTACATCCACTCTGAGAATGGTTTCTGGTTGAAAATCGGATCTATAGTTAGTAATACAGGTTTCAAAATAATTGGTAAAAACAGAGAAAAACATTTTGTGTAAAACGGGCATCTTTTAGCGAAACCATTTTTTGACAAAATCTATTTGTTATTAAAAAATAAATAACTATGAAAAAACTTGAATTTTTTAACAAATATTCATATCTAAATTTTCTAAACATACTATTTTCAAAATTTTCCTTTGGTATGTATTAATTATAGACATTTTAAATATCTAGTACACTCATGTAATATGACTATATAAGCATGTAAGTTAACGAGCTCGAGTCCTTGATGTTGTAGTGTTGTCTGTTATTGATGAAGAAATAACCACATGGGTTATAAATTATAATGTATACCTAAAATATAAATACCAATTATCATTTCCTAGTGGGGAATTTAGGATTAACATCAACACAAATACATAAAAATTCAAATCTAAAAATGTAAAAATGTCAAATTTGTAAAAATATATGCAAGTATCTAGCTAATTTTAGATGGTTTCAATAGAATTTTGGCCAAGCTAAAGCCCATTACACCCTCCCTATTTACGCATGTATGATTGGTATATAATATATACGATATGCCTGTAGGTACATTTTAGATTCTGAGTGGAACGATGAATGTATTGATTTTACAATGATGTGTGTTTTTATATTTTTTTTTTAATTTTTTTTTTTTTGTGTCTGTGTACACGATAAGTAGTCGAAATAATGCTTCGATTTTCAACTTCAGTATCTTTTTCGATTGGAAAGTGAGTATCGTTGGTGCAATGGGGTGGTCAAAATTTAAAATTCCCAATAATTTTCAAAAGCGCCAAGAAAAACAAAAGAAAAATTAAGGAAAAACGGGAATTTTTACGCAAAATCGATTTTTCACAAAATTGAATTTGGTTTTTATTGTAACTTTAAAACAAATGACCGTAAATACATTAAATTTTCACTGGTTGTTTATTTTTTCATTTTCTATACACCATAACATTTTTCAAATATTTTGACTTATTTTGAGTTGTTTACGGACATTATCAGTTTCCATTTTTTTTAGTTTTTTTTTTCTATAAATATCAATAAAATTTTATCTGTTGAGTAAAAAAACTTGAAAATTTAATATAAGGCTCCTAGGCTATTGTTTCAAAGGCAGATGAAAAAAATTAAAAATCCTTAGTCACAGTTTTTATTTATAAGCATTTAAAGTTCAAATATTGATAAAATACGAAAACGTCACGAAAATTAGCAACTTATTTTGAGTTGAGAATTCATAAAAAATTTTCTTTTTCAATCTAAGATTTGAAAATGTAATACAAAATTATCCATAAGTTTGTCTACCTTAATCAAAAAAAAAAATGTCTACAAGCATATCAAATTAAATTTTTATGAGCGTTTGAAATTCATATTTTTACAACATTTGATATTCACTCGATTTCTCATGTAACGATTTTCTTATTTTATTGTAATTAAAAAACGAATGACTGTAGATACTTGAAAATTTCACTGAATGTTTATATTAGCATTTTCTATACACGATAAAATTTTGAAAATAATTTGACTCTTTTTGAGCTGTTTACGGACATTGCCAGCTTTCAATTATTTTAGTTTTTTTTCTATAAATATCAATAAAATTTTATTTGTTGGGAAATAAAGCGTGAAAATTTAATACAAGGCTCCTGATATATTTTTACAATAGCAGTTGAAAAATATTGAAAATACATATGCACAATTTTTTTAATAAGCATTTAAAGTTCAAATTTCGACAAAATTTATAAAATTTATAATTTAATAATTATTTTGTACTTAAAAATTTATAAAATGTTCAACTTTTATAGCTAAGGATTGAAAATTGAAAACAAGGCTCCACGTAAATAGTTTATATATAAATTACTTTATGCACAATAATATCATCAAATATACTTAGTAACATCATAGACCGTTTTCGCTCAGAATCGTTTTTCTTATACTATGATATTTTATCATTGAATTCAAATTTAACACCATCCATTACAGTGACCCACTTGTAACCTACTGTACAGCAGAGGGACATCCACTTACCCACCTTTTTAATTGTTATATTATACACGACTTTTTACGAACGTATAGTGAATATAAAATTATGGACTACGGTGTACTCAAGCATAAACTAGTCATAAATATGCATGATAATCAATGCTTTGTAATATATTTTGCGAATTTTTAGATGAATAAAAATTCAACATTTCACTGCCCAAAGTTTCATAAACGGATGGCTTCTTCAAAGTTACCAATCACATGTATCCTCGACTTCATTTACACTTATTGTAAACCTAATACAGACTGTGTAATACAGATAATAATAAATGTTGCAAAAATGTAAATCTTTTATACGATAATAATTGATTAACTACCTATATTATAGTTTTACAAAATAATATCCATTTTCCTCATTTATCCAGGCATCCGTTGTACCGAACATATTCTATTAAAGTAATATATTATATCATATTATTATAAACTAAATAAACTCTTGTGAGAGGTATATAGATGTACAGTCGTTGCCAGATAAATTGAGACAGCGGCGGCGGCGCGATAACGGAAAACCAGTGGTTCTCCGTATTTGAATATTATTACCGAAAATACATCAATAAACCAAAAATTGTCACAAAAATTATTTTACGATATTAATTTAAAATCAAATATTCTGATAATAATCTTTTATATAAGAACACAAAGTAGAAATCGTAAAATAATATGAATAAATTAATAATAATAATAATAATAAATACATTTTTTTGCACTGAGCCGGGTTCGAAATGGTGACTGCGCGCGTCGTAGCCAACTGTGTGATCTTTGCACCACACTGCCAGCGACTATAGTTTGGGCTACACTTCCTGAAAAGCGCCGCCGCCGCCGTCTCAATTTATCTGGCAATGACTGTACATAAGTAAATACTACTACCTACCACGACTCTAATAATTAAAATGAATATTTAATCACATTTTGCAGGAGATACCTACAATTGTTGTTGTTATTATTCAAAGCGTTACGCTACAGCCATTCGAAAACCTTAAACAATTTTCTTTTAATCCGTAATTCAACTGCCGCAAACAATGGTGGTGATGATCAAATTGTACATTTAGCTCCCTCAGTCCCTCGTGTTTACAATGGTTTTCACGCTATAAGGTTTTATTCTGAAAAACTACCCACGCGTTCGCCGCGCCACGTCCAAACATTTGAAAACACTTACCAACGTTGTGTGTCGCCAAAGTTTTGATAAGAAAAATACGGAAAAATATTAAACAAAAGTCAATACGGTTCCATTTGTGAAAACATCACGGGATGCGAACCAACTTCACGAAGTCATGACACGGTATAATTCTGCACAATATACGCAACACATAAATGTATAATGTATCACAGAACGTTGCTGGTATTATTGTGGCTATAAATCGATCAAAGACCAAGGAAACAAAACCGAATTCTAGGGAATCTTCAATCTGTTAATTGAGAGAGTTCTTATTTTCCCTGCAAATGTATATGACACATATTGTTGAAAATATTTTATTTATCTCGGTTGTGTCTTGTTAAAGTAATAATTCATCATTTTGTAAATATGTATTGTTAAATAAATGCGAATTACGAATGTAAAATCTCAATATAGTACTATATCATGATAGTAATTAATTAATTCATCGAATTCATAACACTACAATAACATACAATACAAATATATACAAATTATACATAAATATATACAAATCATACTTATATATATATATATATATAAATACATAAACATAGTGATATATAGGTGAATAAACAGATATCCGTTTTGAACAGAATTGTTTCTGCATAATATTTACTTTTATGATAATGTGAATTGACAATATTGTGCATTTCTATAAACATTGAATAAAACATCGATCAATTGATATCACGACATTGCAGATCAGTAAATTCAGTTGAGTCAATGCGATCGATCATCGAATAAAACTTGTTATTCTATATCAATTTTCAAAACTTATAATTTAAATTTACGTAATTCAATTAACTTTTATCCGAGTTTTTCTGCATCCCAAGACAGTTTTCACTATTAAATTATTAAAAAGTTCAAGTGTATATTATATTATATTTTATTTTTCTAGCGAACATATCAATACTATTACTAAAGACATTTATATTAATTTAACTTATGAAAAATAAATATACTTTTGATGTTTTACTTAAAAAAATATAGAATTTATATGAAAATATTGTCCACCTTCTTTAGACGTAGTGTATTATTTAATGAGTTTTTCTTCTTCGTACTCGTATTTTATTCTTATAAGTTATAATACTGAAGAAAAATATTTTTATTTTATAATTTATCCATGCTATAAAAAAATTGTATGTGTAGGTTCTGATCAATTTCATAACTCACTTTTCTTTTATTCATTTTCTATAAGCATTTTTTTCTGATCCTCAACATTTTTATTTTAACAAATTTATATGATTTTGGGCTGTATACAGATATTTTTATTTTCTAACCGATTTTCTATAACGCTTTGTTTAAAAATTACCTAATTTCCACTAGGCATATATATATTATTTATAAAATGTATGGTTGCTTATTAATACATATTTATGATTTATACATTTCTTTCAAAGTTGAAAATATTGAGCGGAGTGCTATGTTTATCATTTAGTATTTTTTTGCTAAACTCTTTGAAAAAATATAGTTTTTTGTTACTACTTAACGCAATACTAATAGCTACAAATACTTTTTAGATTGTGAGTGGAGCGAGAAAGCTATTAGTTTCACAATAATAAGTGTTTTTCAGTTAACACATTTTGGAAATTGAAAAGTTTCATTCGGTACCTACCTCTATAGATTAGAAAATATACAAAAACTAAACTGCAGAAAGTTCATTATTCGAATTTACCCATAGTTTTCTATAGATAAATGATAACCAAAAACAACAAAAACTGACGAAAAGTACAAGCTACTAAGCCATAAATATATATAAGCTATTAAGGTAAACCAAGTACCTCGGAAATCAGAATACAATATATACCTAAACTAAGTACCTATAATATGCATTTCAATAACAATACTTTAGCCACTACCATGTACCTATATGAGCAAAGCAAGAATATGTGCCACGAACATATTATAAATTATCTACAATTTAATAAAATGTGTACGTAAATTTCAACAGTTATATTTACTTCAATAATAATTAACAAAAAAATGTACAGTTAAAATAAGTAATCGTTATTATAAATTTTAATATTTTAACCAAACTACCTACGATTTAAAAATTAATTATGAAATAACCATAAATATATTTATACTATTTACAATATAATATTGTTATATTATTATACGAAATTAAGATGTGTGTTATAGTAAAATACCACACTGTATTTAAATATTTTATGTTTTGTACGTTGGCTTGAGTAACAAAATTCAAGTGTGAAATTGTGAACGTTAATATTGTTAGTATAAACTTAGGACAAAATTTCGAGAAAATAGGCTTTTGACAGAGTTATTACGTACAATTATAATAAAAAATGTTTACATAATAATATATTATTCATACGAAAATAAGTGTACTTTTAAATAATCATTTTTTTAAACTGTTATTTATAATAGAAAATAGTGTTTATAAAGATTATTAAATACTGACACTAGACGCTAGGTATGATTAATATTTCAAACTTTGTAAGTAAACACATGTTTAATTAATAATTTAAATAGTTGTGATGTAACCTACCTTAATTTACGTAAAATTATTAGTTAAATAATAAAATAAAATAATATTACTTTTTTATAATACGTATAATATATATTACATTCTTCGGTATAACATAAGTATTAAATTACATGTAGCATCTGCAGAGTCAATCTATTCCTTTAGATTGAAAATAGTGTCACAGGTGGTAATTAAAAAATAAATTTTGATTCCAAAATTAATAATAGTTACCTACATTAGGTTTATTGTCTAAATTGAAGAATAATCTTATTACTTTTTATGAACTGAATGATTTTTTTAAAATTATTATTAAAGAATGAGATTTTAAATAATCCATGTATATTGAAAATTCGTTAACACATTCTTAAACACCTTATATTTATCTATATACGTAATTAGGAATTGACTAAATTAGTTTAGATGCAAAATTAGTATTCATTAAAAAATACCTATTAATTATTACGTATATTATTATGTTATCGATGAATTGATACATATTGTTACAGATCGTATGTTTCTCTTATTCACCTTAGCAATTTGTCATTAGTAACTTGTTTTACACAAATTTATATATTACCTAAAACAAAAACCAGAAATATAACCAAAATATATTTTACATGTAGAAGTTATTTTCCATCTATAAACAATTACTTAATTAAGTTGAATTGAGATTAACGTTCACACGAATACTTCAATATGAATTACTAAAACAAACATAATGTGTATAAGTCCTAGCTTTAGTTAATGAGTATTTAATATTTCTATAGTCCATATATTAATATTAATTGTGTTAATATAGATACTTGTAGTTTAATTTAAGCTAAGGTACATAATAAATTAAGCTATGAAATAAAAAATAATATATTAAAATGTATAAATACTGATCTGTGTTTTATTTTGACACTAGAATTTTCTTCACTGAAATTAACATGATATTATCTTCATAAGTATAATTTTAAATTATTAGTTTCTTTAAAAAACAAAACCAATTCACCAAAAATAAAGTAAATATAAAAATTAAGATTTATTTGGAATTTACTTTTAACAATAATTGTAATTGGTGATTTACTTAATTATTAAAAACAAATTTCATTTCATTTTTAAAACTTATGTTTTTTAAATATTATAATATGTGAACAAATCGTAAATTCTTGTTAAAGATAATTATAAAAAGAAATAATATGTATATTTTTACAGCCACTTCTACATTATTCAATGTTCATAGGCTTACAGTTGTTGTAAATAAACCTAAGGAATTTAAGAAGATATCGTACCCACTGTGTACTACCCTGTGTTATCACAATTCACAGTCGTTCTTACTGATGCATTACAGATCAAAACTTACATTCAATAATACCAAATACCAATTATGTGTTGTCAATATTTCATGTTATATATTAAACTTATAGAGTAAATTTACCATCAAACTTAAAGGTTAGAACATTATCTGTTTTTACGTTGATTTTTTACCATGTATTAATTTTAATGTGAGTAAGTAATAATGAGGAGTAATGAGCGTGTAAAATATTAAAATTTTAAAATATTTAAAAAATTGAATATGCTTAAATAATTAAAATATTCTAAAAACCAATGACAGAACACAGATAATGAGTATAATCTACTTTAAGTTTGATAATACTAGATCAATTTACTCTAAAAATCAAGCATAAATCTACTGAGAGAAAATTTGCTATGTTGTAAATTTGAAGACAATATAATATATTCGAATTTCGAAATGAAAATGTTTAAACTCGTGTAGTTACTCTCGGTAATTTTATAATATGAAATCAACATTCATATATTAAATTTTAATCACGAACTGCAGTAAAAACTAAAAGTAATAGATATTATGACAGGTACTCGACAATTTAAATTTTAAATACGTAGGTAGGTACAACTATTATAATATGTTAGTGGGTACAACTAAAACTAAACTCGCAGCTGATATTCACCCGCATAAGTCTTCTAAACAATAGGACTTTGTTCGCGGATCCATTTACACTTTACAGGATAATAAACTCATTATTGGCATTCGGATGCAAGTACAAAATATGTTCTGCAAGACATCGTGTAAACAGTGAAATATATTACTATATACGTATGTTAATACGTTATTACTTATTACATATTATTATTATCATACATAGATAGCCCTCGGTGCGTTGACCCCGTTTCATTATCACGGAGATAATATTACTATCATTATCGTTGTTGTTATTATTAGTAATATTTACCGACGGTTGATAAAAAATATTGCAAAATAATACGTTATCCGCAGTCGCGAATAATGTACGATATCCGTGTCCGCCACCGTTCGATCGAATTTCTATTGTAATATTATATTATACAGTTTCGGAAGACGACAAATAATAATGTCACGAAATCGACTATGCCGTCGAAATTGTTATTATAATAATATGCCATTATCGTTTTGATTTTTGCAAACAGTTGAGGATACGAATTTTAAAAAAAAATGACACTTTTTTTACTCACCGGAAAAGCGGACGACGGCCGAGTGGCTAAATGTAGGTTATGAGGTCCAAACGGTTTTCACCGCGTAATGATGACGACGATAATGACGACGGTGGAGATAATAATATTATAACGGTGGCGGCGGCGGCGCGGCGTACTCGGTGACTCGCGAGGGGTAGCTATCGGCGTGCTGATTACGCTGCGTTCGGCGGATGAATGGGAATTGCGCGCGTCTCCGCCGCCGCCGAACTACCGTTGTTAACGTTATATTATTTGCGCGCACTCACACTGTACAGCGCACAATCGCAAAAACACGCAAATGCACGCACACACACACAGACACACACACACACACACAGACACACACACACACACACACACACACACACACACAGACACACACACACACACACACACACACACACACACACACACACACAAAGTTGCACTTTACATGTATACACGTATATGCACTCTACTGGCGTTCGACGCCGGCGCCGCCGCCTCCCAGTGTCGCCCCCGAAACAAAAATCTCGACCACGTTTTCCATAATATTATTATTGTCGTTAGCTCTCGTCACGGTTGCATAATATAGGTATATAATACCTATTCTATAATATCGTGAAACACGAAAATGTGTGTCGTGCCACTGCGAGTGATTTCGTTCGAGAATAACACGATTATTTAGCTATAGGTATAGTGAACAACCGATCGCAGAACATCAATATTGTACGCGACGGTCGACGACCACCGCGTGGACCATACTATTATTATTATATAACTTGGTAGAGGTAACATCAAAACGTATATACGATGTACAGGTAAATGACCGGTTAGGTGACGAAAATAGTGTAAAATACGTCATGCGTTTGAGTATTATAATACCAGTATATCCTGCACGCAGGACGTTACATGAAATTATAATATACGATATTATCATTGTATACATATATTTTGTTCCAAGCGTTCGGTACTACGATTTGGTTGACGATAAACATAATATTATTTAAATACCAACTTAAATTTTTAATCATCTAATCGACAAATACGGTCGTCGATATTGTGTAGCTCTTTGATAATTTGATTCCCATGTGCATATACCAGCTACTACAGCAAACACTTGAAATTAAATTAAATTTGCTTTTAAAAAACTGTTTTTAGAACGCAAACAAGAAACGTATATAATGAGCAGGTAATAGGTATCTTAAGAAGGTTAGGTAATAAATATTCAATGATATGTGGCAAATTGTGTAAAATGTTGCAGTTTAAATGCAATGACAGTATTGACTATTAAAACATGATAATATTATTCAACATGATATATCTATACGCATTTGTGTTGAATCTAATTAAATACGTTAAATACGTTTATAATAATATGTACTTTCTTAATACATACCTAAATAATCCCATAAATAGGTGATAGGCAGTGGAGTATTCAGAATTTTTTTTTTTTGAGGGGGGTGAAAACTAATTTTTGACACATTTTATCTGAAAATTATTTATTAATATTATTTTTATTATTATTTAATAATTTTCGGGGAGGAGGTTACAACCCCCAAACCTAGTCCCCAGGATACACCACTGAAATATAATATAACTAATAATAATTATTATTATTATTATGTTTTATAGCCCAACCTTAGTAGTTGACGAATAAAATATCGACTGAAATAATACCATACCCTGCGCTGGGCTGATCGATATAGTGTTTATACATTACCAAAGACCAGCTTTTATAATATATATATATTATATACGTACGCAGTACGTTGCTTTTAAACGAAACGCTTTTATTTTTACATTTAACGAGCACGCACATAATATAATATTATAGCGATAAAATAATAAAGAAAAACTACGCGTTAAATAAACATTGATGATTAGAGGTAGGTGCAAAACAACCCGAAATACCGTGCGTGGTTTTTAGACAAATATTTTTACTTTGATATTATATTTTATATACTTTTCGTAGGACGGCTTAACAATGTATAAATACGTAAACTAAATAGAAAATTCTTCGTTTAAATTTTTATATTTTAGTTGAATTGTGACACGAATTTACCTATTTATTTTTTATTCCGTTTATTATTCATTCTGTTTGAAAGGTTTTTATCGTTTGATTATTCTGCATTGACAAATCGATATTTATAAGCAATCGGCCTAAATAAAATTGTATTACAAATAATTATATGTAAACAATGAATTATTATGTGTACATACCGGTTTCAATTATAGTAGGTGAATAAAAATAATTTTTTTAAACTTTTTGGTCGTACATAGGTATTAAGTGACGTGACTGTACAACGAACGTCCTAATATTTCAAAGTTAAAAGTGATATTTATTTTATAACCAGTGGTATTACGCAATAAAAATGCTGAGCAATCAATTATAGTGGATATTGAGCTGCGCCCTAAAGTTGTTTATGCTTTAATTTTGTGCCACACATCGAAATGTATGACATTTTAAAGTATTTTTAGTCTTATAACATTCCTACTTTAATTAATTTATGCACTTTAATATTCAGTATTTTGATTATATACGAGGACTATACTATGGTGAAATAAAAATATGTAGATTCTGTATTGTGTAGGAATTCAATCGGTAATTAGAATAACTTTCCACTTTCCAGTATTCGATGAATACTTTTAGGTATGTTGTTTAATCGTCAAATTATAGTTTATTTTTATTCGGTATATACCTACCTAATGATATTATTTTTCATACTTGGTGTGTTAAATTTTTATTCTCGTCATTATTCATCACAACAAAACACTTTCGTTTAATCATTTTTTATCAATTCAATACACAGTAAATTGTATTACCCACAATGATTGATGTTTGATGGATAAAAACCCACTACAGAAGACTGTCAAATAATATTACGTTATGTTTATTGGCTTTACCTACTATAAGTACCGACGTATCGCCCTAAACTACATTAAGGGGCACGTGATTTATAACCTATTTCACATTTTGGTTTATGTTTCATATGTTGAGTTACATGGTTTTAATTTTATTTTGCATTAACTATAAGCCCAATAAATATTATCATATCAAAATTGAAAATATTATATAGGCTACAAAAATAATAATACTTCACAGAAAATCTTGAGATTTATATATTAGCTCTCTTGTCTCGCATTGTTTTAATAACGAGATACAACTATAGTCTATGGTGCTGATGATAAAACATAAAACAAATGCATTAAGAGAAAAAACTCTTGCCCACGACTAATAGATTACGTTAAAAAATTATTTACACTTAGTCATGAAGGGACAAAGCTTAATAACGTTTTGTTTTGCCCCAGTCACCGTTATTCATTGTAGGTTCTTTTGTATTGTATTTATCATATATCATAAATGTATAACTTATAAGATGCGTTTGATAGTAATTTAATAACACAACAATTTGTGGAGGACATTCTTTTTTAACTTTAATATTCTTCTAAAATTTGTTTCTTGAAAAATAATTTTGTCTTACATTAGTTCAACCAACCGTATCAGATATCCATTGAAAAAATAATACCTATTATTATTTATTTATTTTTAATTTTGAACGTAGTATATGTTTGTATATAATATAGTTATGTTCATATATCATATCATGACGGAATTTTACGCACAAAACACGACCAACGCCTCTCTCACAGTCTTAGGTACCTATGTTCAATTTTAAAGTATCAAAGAAATAATAAGTAGATAAGTCTCACACAAGTATAGAACAATTCAGTTAAAATACCTACTTTTAATTTTGATTTGAAATTAGATTTAAAAATAGAAACTGTTGAGTAACTAGCCAAAACTATTATACTAATATCACACTATACGTTGGTTTCGAGATCTTTAAATCTAATATTTGCTCATATTATCATAAATATATGATTTAATAAATCTGTTTGTTTTTTCTAAAGGTAAAACCCTTATTATAGGTGTAGCCTCCCTCAACTTATAATTTGTTTTAATTATAAGTCATGATTCATCATATTTGCTTATATGCAACATAAATTGTAAGTGTTCTAAATAAAAATAAAAACTAAAATTAAACAATGCAACTAATACAAGTCAACACAAAGACCAAATAGTTTTATAAGATAACAATTGAATACAAAATGTATGTACCTTATGGCTATGTTTATTAACTTTTCGCTTCACAAGTTTTACGCTATGTAACTGTAACATAATATTACTTTTGGGATAGGTTAAAAACATTTGATCAAATTCAATATATAAATGTATAATCACATTTTTTAATTTAGTTTAATTCGTTTACATATTTTATTCGTAACATTTGGTAGCATAAATGTATAAATATAGATTCTATATTACCTGCCTATCTATTTATAATAATTGAAAATGACAATCAATCATTTTTTAGAGAGCATTATACTAAAAACCCATTAAGAACAAAATATAAATAAGGTAAGTAGGTGTATACGGGTAAAACATACAAATGCAAATAACTTATAAAAAAAACGTCATAATTTTAGAAACTATAGTTTGTTTTTGTGAAGGCGAGACAATTAACTTAAAATTTACAGAAAGAAATGAAAACACGTACAAATCTGCCAAGTAGACAAGTATATTAATGTTTCAGTTTATGTTTTTTGCATTGTAGTTTTTTTTATAAATGTGCATTGTAAATGAAGTCATTTGCACGATTATTTTGTAAAACAAAATAAGAAATAAAAATGTTATTAAGGGAATTTCAGGCATGTAATATTCATTCCCTAGAGTCGTGAGAAAAATATATTTATACAACACTAAAAATCGATTTAAAGCGAAAATAAGAGAAATAAATACGTTTTTTTTATGATAGTGTTCAGACATTTTTCTCAATATCCATTTTCTCCAATATGCGTGTGCGTAATATACATTAAATAATAAATTCTTATTTCCAGGTTAATTTTCAAATTTATCTCTATCAAGAAATAAAAAAGAATACCCAAAATAGCCTGAAAAATATATTTTTTGCAGAGTGTTCTTGCAGTTTTTTTAGAAACATAATTAAAAAATACACGATCAATATTCATAATCGGATAATCCACAAGTTTGGTTCAGAATAACATTCAGAATTTTCAAATCACTTCTGTATCGAAAACCTACAATATATTCATCACATAAACCGCCGCAATTCCCATTAATGTAATTTATTTTGATACCATAAACTAAGCATTAGATTTTCCTAATGTACACGCAATGTAGACATAAAAACGATAAACGACTTTTGAGTGAACATCGTTTTTATAATTTGAATCGATAAAAATAAGTGCTTTCATGTGGTTTCGAATAAAACCTAATATACATATAGTGAACGTAGTTGCGTCATTGCGACTCGCAATTATCTCGTTTGTCAAATGTAAAAAGTTAGGGTGAATATTATAGCTGTAATTAGTGGCAATAACCGAGTAGGTATATTTAACACAACCTATAAAATACGAGCTTTATACTTACTTATATCCTAAACGGAGCGTAACTATAAGACTATAAAGAAATATGAAAATGTATTAATTAAACTATAAAGAATTGATAGTACTTATTTATATTATGGTGTTTCAATTAAAGTTTTCTCCCGGGGTAAAAATTCAAAAATTATTTCATCGAATATTGGTGGTTATATAATAGTTTTATAATCGTTGATATTATAGCGTAAGAAAAAGTCACTGAAAGTGAACAGTGGTCTATAATTTATGTTTTATAACAGGTTTTGTACAATATATATTACTTAAAATATTTTAAGTTTGTGAAGTTGTGGTTAATTATACGCACTTATAAATAGTAATATAAGCTATGGTTGGTATCACCCGTGGACGGTCGGTAAGTAATTAAATCGATAACCCCGCGATGTATAAAAATTTAAAACAAAATTTTCAATTTTGTCATGTCACTATAAAAAATGTTTTCAATGAAATGATATAATGTAATTGTTTTTAATAAAATGTTTTTTCCGGTGCAAATAGTGTAAACGTCTATATGTATGGCTGTTCCACAGTTAAAGTAGATAATCATCAGTAATGTGTTAGGTATAAAAAATGAGACGCTATAATTATCCCAAAAGATGAGACGCATGTACAAAATTACTTTTTGGAATAATTATATTATATTATTACATTATACATTTCATTATTCCATGAAAACATGTATAGCGAATGGTGTCATATAGGATTTCCTTTGAATTTTTTATAAAGCATATTATAAACTCTATAGTAATTGTGATTTGAATAGTACCTATATTAACGCTGTGATTTCCTAAATTAGTTTTGTTCATATTTTATTATATTACTATTATGAATATTGTTGATTGTTGTGGGATTTTAGATTATTTGTTTAAAAGTTTCAGCGTTTGAATATTCAATAAATAGTCTCAAATATTTTGTTATGATCAATTTGAAATTTAAAGTTGAACTATAATACGATTATTAATTATATTCTTAATGGGTAGGCATTTAATGATAATTATTGTCATTTAAATGGCATGAATCAATAATAATTTGTTATACTAATATATTATTGTTAGTTTAAAAAGCATTTTTCATTGTAAGACAAACTGAATAAAACTAGTTATTGTTTATATACAATTGATTACCACTGGTATATAATATATAAAAACAAAAAACAACATTATAATACATAATATTATTATAATTTATAATCTAACCTATCGTAGTCCCTGCAGGGTAGCTAGGTAAATAGGTAGGTATCAGGTACCGACTCTTATTATAGGGGTTTGGAAAATGTTTACCGAGTATGTTATATGATTCGATTGGTACTTAGTAGTTATTTGATTAGGTTATGCATAACCATGGTTGTATATTTTGTATATGAATATTGTATTGAATATATTGATTATTTAATACACTATAGGTCATAACTATAGCAAAGAACAGGTATAAGTAGCCGGTATAGTGTACTATGTTTACTGCTGTATGTTCTTTGATTTCCTAAACTTTTTTAAGATCAATAAAACAGTAAGAACTATAATTCTATTTCCATAATGCCTATATTTTCTATACTTATATTATTATGTACATAACTCGATATGTAACATACCTACTTAAGTAATAAGACGTATACATAGTCGTTTCTCTATGTAACATGAATATTATTTCTTTGAGGTAATTTAATTCAATGTTCCAAAAAGAAAGTATGTAACAATATTATACATTTACCATTAAATCGTCGAAATTTCGTAATTTCCTCACCTGACGAGGTGGCCGAGTGGTTAAGGCGTTGGACTGCTAATCCAATGTGCTCTGCACGCGTGGGTTCGAATCCCATCTTCGTCGAATGGTCGAATATTTTTTTCGCAAAGCTACAATTTTTTTTTTGCATTTACTATTTATTAAAAATAAATCCAGTTAATTTATATATAATTTCATATTCCTATATACATACATATTCCTGATTTCATAAAATTCCGTACCAGTAACGTTACTAAGTTTGATTAGTCAAAACTTATATTTCATGACAATCGTACAATTTTAGTTTCAAATGAATAGCGAATGAATTACGATAAACATAATATTTCAGAAAAACATTTAAGTCCTGATATTTTGATAAGTTATTGTTCGGCTATTGTGATTTAGTTTGATAAATAAAAATCCTTTCCCACTGACAAAATATAATATACTCTTATTTTATTTGCACAATATAAAGTACTTACATTTCTCGTATGGCTTATTTTCGTTGACGTACACAAATGTTAACGTCGTATGGTATAAATTGTTACTCGTGTTCTTTTTAAGTGTACAACACTTGCTGTACAAGTAAATTACTGGTTAGCTATCAAATGTATGTGGTGTGTCTAGTCACTTTATACTAATTTGAATTATACAGGTGGTACCTACCTACGTTATCCTTAATTTAAAGTGAATTTGTTTGCGTAACGGCTTACATATTACAGTAATGAATGGGTTCCAAAATAAAAGCAAATATGAAAAAGGTAGGTACAGTGAATAATATTAATGTATTAATAAATAAACGCATATGAGTAAATGTTATATGGGAAAAAATAGTTTGGTAGCTAATGGATAATATTTTAACGTAAATAGCAGCTAGCCAAAATATATTGTTAGTTATTATTGATGGTTAAAATAAATTAAGTCAGATATATCGAATATTTTTAGTTAATAGTTCTAGTTTAGTTTATAATGCTGTTAGACATTAGTAGATACAACTATTGTACTTAGTTCAAACTACCAACCAATATAGGTAAATAATCGTACCTAACTTGACCTAACTTAACATAGTGCTATATTAGTTTGGTATGAAAACACTAAAATAGTAAATATTAACTCGCATGTAGGTACATCAAAGTTACTTGGTTGTAACTCTAAGACGAATGACCGTACATACATGACATTTTCACTGAATGTTTATATTATTATTTTCTATGCAACATAGTATTTAAAAAATATTTTGACCTTGTTTGAGCTGTATACGGACATTTTCAGTTTCCAACGTTTTAGATTTTTTTTTCTTTAGATATCAATAAAGTTTATTCGTTGGGTCAAAAGTCTTGAATACATTGTTACAAAGGTGGTTGGAAAATATTAAAATACATAATCACAATTTTTTTAATAAACATTTAAAGTTTGAATTTTGACAAAATACATGAAAATCACGAAAATGTCCAAATTATTTTGAGTTAGAAATTCATAAAAAAATGTCTTTTTAAATCAAAAATTTGAAAAATTAACATAAGATTTACCATAACTTTGTATACCTTTATCAAAAATTTCTACCGGAAGGTCAACTAATTTTTTATGAGTTTAAAGTTCCAATTTATACAACATAGGATATTTATTCGATTTCCCATGCAATGATTTTCTTATTTTGCTTTATAATTCAAAGACGAATAACTGTAGACACTTGAAATTTACACCATAATATGTTTATTTTATCAATTCTCAAACTTAATACAATTTTCAAAATATCTTGATTCCTTTTTATCTGTTTAGAGACACAGTAACTACACAATAGTTTACACAATATGTTTATTACTTATATCATTTTCTATACTTGATAACATTTTCAAAATATTTTTACTCGTTTCGAGTTGTTCACGCACATTTTCCCTAAAATTTATTTGTTGGATCAAAAAATGCGAGTAGACGTAATAATTATATATATTAATATAAGGCTCTTGAAATGTTGACAATAGCAGTTGAAAAATATTAAAAATACATAAGCACAATTTTTTTTATAAACATTTAAAATTCAAATTTTGACAACATTTATCAAAATCTTGAAAATGATCCATCGATTAAAAAATTTTAAAATGTTCAATTTTTATATCTAAGGATAAAAATGTATACAAAGATTCTCATAAATAGTTGATGCTGTAACAAAAAATCTAAAATATATATAAACACAGTTATTTTTTACAGACATTTTAAATTCAAATTTGGACGAAATTACATATTAAAACCAAGAATAACGATTTTAGTAACTAAAAAATTTGTTATTTTGTTGTAATTTAAAAATTTTATTCGTGGATGTATCATATATGAAACGTTTAGAGTATATTATTATACTTTATATATACACAATGACATTTTCAAATGTAATTTTTTTGGCAAAAATGATTTTAACCTGCTGTAGTAAATACTATAATATTGTACTATTTCTATAACTTAAAAATGTCGGTGGATTAGTATTAATCAATAAAATGTTCAAATATCTTACCCCATATCCCGCGAACCCATTTTATCATAAACCAGTTATTATTCTTAGTACACAAAGATAAATAACTCAAGAACAACTCGTTCGAATGTTAGTTCTGATACGTCAACATTATCTGAAAAATTATCCTCTAAAAAATGTACGGAAGAAAAGGGTTTTCTCATTTTAAGAACAGAAGTTTGTATCTCCACAGTTTACAGGACACTTCTTAAGAAATACAAAGAATATCAAGAATTTCAAATATGGTTTTTAACAATAACTCCGCAACACATATTGTTTTTGAGTAAATTAATTTGAAACGTAATAACTTTTTTAATACTTATATTATTCTTTTTGGGAATTTCTTGACATAAATAAGCACTTATATTTTTAAAATTATTTTTTACCCACGTAATTTTTAATAATTTTTGTTATACGTTTAACTAGTATAAATTGTTTTGTTTTTGATAGGTCTTTCTTTTACACTGTATAATATAATTGAATATAACACAATATATTGTCTATTATTAATGCAAATAAGTACGCAGTAATAATCATTAGTCTGGGCTAGGTATTCAGGTTTGAAATAATTAGTGGATGATCACATGTTGATATAATAGTGTAATGTTAGAAATACAAAAAACGACATTATTAAAAAATAAAGTATTAGGTATAATTTAAAACATAAACATAATATGCATTCAAATGCAACTTCTATTTTCATTTTGTCCAGTCTATTAATTACATAATATTATGTTGAAGTGGACATTTGAAGAAAAAAATTGTACTTGTTTTTACTAATTTCATCTTTTTTCTGACCTCATTAAAATGTAAAATGTGTTACTCATGATAGTGTAGGTACCTAATAGTAGTACCTACCTACCTATACTAGTAGTAAATTACACATTTCCTATACTTACTATATAAATTGTATTATAAATTTATAACGATTCATACTGTTTCTGCGTACTACTCGTATATATATTTCATAGGGAAGCACTCTGTAGTGTTTTATCTATAGTCACTCTGATGAAATCGTATCAAATGTTCACTATACAGTCGCCAACGTAATAGGATCTCTTAAATTAATAAGATTAGTTTGACTAATTTCTCAGAAAATATATTGTACCTTTATAGTATATAAATTGAATGCAGTGCATACCTACAGTGCCTAAACTGATTGGTATACTAGACAGTGAAATTTATTAACGGGCAATTACTGTCATTATTATTCAATGAACTGGCAAATCGAACAAATGCGTAAAGCCAACATATTGAGTAGTTTGACATGCAACTGTAATTTATATACACTTATTATAAGTACTCGAATGTTTACGTATAGTTCTAAAATTAATTTTGACCTGTATTTTACATTGTACAAGTATGCCCTATTGACTATGACCATATGACCTATACGAAGCTCGTCGGCCGTCGTAATGATGATTGTTTATATGCTAATATAATATATGAAATGATTTTTTAGTAGGCACTTTCCATTATATAATATAACTTATAAATAGTTAAAGCCCAAAGGAAATAATAATAACATAAAAAAATATATTGTTGATCTTGTAATGTAAAATTTTATAATAATAAAACTGAAAGGAAACTAAAACAAATTTTCAAAACTAAAATAAAAAATAAATATGTTTAAAATGTAAATTCTCTATAAAGTTATATTTTTCTAAATAACAATAAAATAACAAAAATTGATTTAGTTAAAATAAAAACAGGAACTACGTTAGTATCGTCGTCATGGTCACCAACACATTTTTGATTTTCTCTAGAAAGTCAAAATCTCAAAGTTATACATTATACTCCATAGTTCGCATAGTACTTACCACCTACATATTTAATACACATCAATAATTTATAACTCAATTTACTATCTAGTATTCATGATTATGGTGAATTTTAAATAATAACGACTTAGTGAACTATCGGTGTAATTAACAAATGTTTGTATGAATATTAAAATATATATGGTTGTAAATTTACAATTTAATTTCACAGGGTAAATTCCTAAAAGGTATAATAGTTAATATTCTTCTCTTCAATGTTGAAAAGTTTAATAGTATTTATGAAATGCATAGTTGTTTATTTATTCAACGCATATACACATATACCTATCACAAATAAGTAGAAAAAGTGAATTTTCTTACCTCAAGTTATTCTGCTGTTTGAACATTATATTATTACTTTTATTATACTTTAGTGTATATGATTATAAACAAGACTTTATAAAAAGTATTACATATTTAAAATATGCAGATTATTTCAAACACACATGTTATTTCTGATCATAATAATATTAATTGATACCTTATACATAGTAGCAGTACACTGTACTATTACAATGTATAACATATTAAAATATGTATTTTACTTTATAATACATATATTATATAGTTATGGATGTTATTTCGATCCGGATAAATAATATATAATATATTTCAATATCTGACTGATTTGTATATCGATCTGAAAAATAGCATATTATGCACCAGTCGGGACAAATCAATCGCTGGAAAACAAAGGATATGTGGATATTATATTATATTTCTGACGTCGTCACGATTGGTACATAAACCTGAGCAGCGTATAATATAGATCAAATATGATAAACATAATATAACAGTTATATCCATCTTGTTACGACGAGAAAGGTTTATTAATAAATAATAACGCATATTATATAATAAAAATGACATTGGGAAGAGGAGGTGCGTAATAATTGTGATGAGAGGGCGGGAGGACCTGTAAATGATGACTAAAGAATCCGAATAAATATCTGTACACGAACGGCCATGCATTTAATACGGTATTGGCGTGAATTTCGTACAATTCCATTCCGACCATACTTGAAACGCCACCGCCACGAGTATTTCAAAAATGTTCGCACGTCTTTTTTTCTCAGAAAAGACGCAGTGAATGCGTATTGAAAAAATAAATACAAATAATTTTATTCAATATTACGATTCTATTTCCCTTTTCATTACTGTACATACCACTTTTGATAGTTGGAAATAAATTGTGTAAAACCATAATAATTCGAACATTTTAAAATAATTAAAATTTTTACTCATAGTTTCATATTTACTTAAAAAAATTATATTGACGATGCGTCTCTTTCGGTGCAAGTCAAGCGTTTCAGTGTTTTTCCAAATATATTTTTCTAAATTATATTAATTATTGACATCAAAGTTTATTAATTCTCATTATTTCTTGGACAATATTATAACGATATTATTATGGATGAATATAAGTCATATATTTATAATAATTGATAAATAAATATTTCAATATTGAAATATTGAATAGATGTATAATTATATTATATAAAAGGCACATATTTATAAGTCAAGGAACTATATAATTTTTCCTGAAATAAATTACTTTTTCTTCATCGGTTTACTTACTTTAGATTTTGATTTTTGAGTAAAGTGCGAATCTTTATAACAGTCCTTGAAGACTGTTATTATTAGACACCATCATTTTTATTTACCAAGAAAACAAACTTTTATCGAAAACTCATCGTCATATTATAATGGCATCGGTGTAACATTTCAAATGCACTCTAAATCTCTCGCTTGAAATTAATTTTGAACTGAAACTAAGCACCCTCTAAAAGTTAATTGAGAACATAATATTGTAATATTTAACCCGAATTGACTAAAATGAAAAAAAAAACTATTGAAGTTAAAAAATAAAAAGTCGTTATATCAATTGTGTCTGTCTTCATATTTTATTATTTAAATTTTTCATTAAAATATTATATTATATTATTATTTTAATGCATTAAAAACAGTATTATGTAATTTTATTTTCCTGCGTACAAAGAACGCATATTATTACAAAATTAAAACCATGCAGATCAAAGACGTGTAAAATCTAAATTCTAAAGCATCCATATAATATAATATAGTGACTATAAAGAGATTAGATTAAAATTTATTCAAAGGGACAAGAGTTGTACTTTCGTATACGAAATGTATTCTTATTCATGTACGAGTAGATAGTTTTTAAAATTATTTGACCATGCAGATACATCTGAGGGCGAAGAGTAATACAAATTCGGAATCATTAAATTATCGGAATCACATATTTATTAAACGATTAACGTGCATGCTATGTTATGTTCAAAATAATTGGTCTTCAAATATTCTGTGAGGAGGCATACGAAAAAATTCATCATAATATCATAGAAAGTGGAAATTTTCCATGACATGAATACCTATATAAATTATATGTATTTTGTTACAATATATCTGATATGCAGGCAATGCAGCTATGATAGTATGTATTGTATAATTATAGACAATTGCAGTATTCAAGTAGGTACTGTTATATATTTGTATCATGTTAATTATTAGGTAGGTACTTCTATAACTTGGTTCCTGTTGGATCCATTGTATTTATTGTTTTACTTGCGATCAATATTACTCTAATGCCAAAATGAAGAAAGCATATTATTACTTTAATATTTTGACGACGGACGACCGTTGGGTGTTTAAAGTTTAGAGTGCTAAGTGTTTAAATAATAAATATAGTTCCATTATGTATAATATTATATATATTATTGTCATAAGTCCGGGTTAAGGTGTTGGTGCACTTAAAAATACTTCAATATGTAAGCAAGTATATACTCCGCTGATAAATAGCAAAATATACTATAAAAAATAAAATAATTTATTTAAAAATAGTTATTTGATTGTATAGTAGCAAGTCCTTAATTTAAAAATAATGTTACTACCTTCTTTTAAAATACGTTAAGCATTAACATATTATCCGACGTATCTACATTTATCTGCATGGTGCAAATAAGTTTTTTACCTTATCGTAATTAAATGTAATTAATATTGTAAAAATTGTATTAAATAGAAATAAATGCTTCTACCATGGAAAATCCTTAGAAATAAAACAAACATTATCTGCAGACATGTGTTAGCTAACGTACTTTTTTATTATAATACAATACATGTTTTAGTTCAAAAATCGTCAAATAAGATGGTAAAATAATAAACTAGTTATTTTATACCAACATTGTCGCTTGCTATATAGGCAACTTAGGCATTAAGGACCTTACAGTTTTAAATAAATAAAAATAAATACATCAATAAAAATTGAAAAATATATAAATATCATGGAAAATAAAATTTGTTCATTTTGAATATACACCATACTATGACGAACTTTTATCCATGTTATATAACTACCATCAAAGTATGCAAAATTATATATACCTAACCTTATTTCTGTATTATTAGTCTAATCCCGGCCCAGATAGTTATAAGTTATAACGTTATGTAAATTACTACATTTTATTCTTTTTATGATAAGAGATGTGTTATATCGCATCACTAAGTTTAGATGACTGAGTCAAGAAAACTTTAAATTTATATAAATAAAACAAACAAATAACTTTATACATTCGTTTCTTGCGTGAGGGACGAGGGTGGGGCCAATTAATGTTGTTATTCACGCAACAAAAAATATATATACTAATATAGTATAGTATGATGTATAAAACGTATATTTATAATATAGGTATTCAAAACATAATATCTCGTCATCTCAACAAAACTTTTTGGCATTATTATCATTTTACTCGATCCTCCTTTATTTAACTTACGTTTTCATTTCGATTCCATCTGGCGACGCCGCGAGCCGTGTCTGCAGAATAATAATTTTATGTCCTCGGGAATTTTCTACTCTCTGGATTCCAGAAGTGGTATAATGACTTCCGTTCATTTTACCGAACTCTATTTAAATTATATAGTTTTACACTCAAACATAATATATTTATATATGTAAAGGGTATATAATGTCAAATTTTGACTAAAAAGAAGGTAGGTATACCTACTACCTGCAAATGCATTATAATGTTGACATATTTGCTGATTACAAACAATAATTAAATTTATTATTCTATCGATTAAGCGAAACAAAAATCCTAGATAACTGTTATCTAAAACAATTAACTAAAATGTAACTACAAAAAAAATAAAACTATAATATTTTCCCGTTGTGGTCGATATGACCATGTAAATCAAAAAAAAAACCAACTCATCTATATCACTCCATTCAGAAACTAAAATATTGCATAACATCTACATTTCCTATGTGATAAAAAAATATATTCAATTTTAAATCGTTATTGCATCCGGAAACATATACGCGATAAAAATACCAAGATATTTAGATTTAAAACATTTTTATATAAAAATATAAGCAATCCATACAGTCGTTCATATTATATACACTATGCGCAGTAAAGTTGTAAGTGAATATATGATTTTTATAGGGGGAGAAAAATATACATTGGAATTACGTGATTAAGTATAGCCAGTATAGCCACCCACACTATTACCTTGGATGAAATAAATAATGTTAAAAGAAAATTAAATCAGAAGATTACGGCATAACTTTTTTTCAGTCTGCAAAAGAATTTTAGGATTGGTATAATATGTAAGCCGAGTGGATAGTGGTGGTTTTCTAGTCTAGAACAAAAATCGTTTATCTTATAGAGCAGCTTTTCCTACAATTTATTTAATTCCAAGGTTTTTGTTAAAGGTAAAGTTAAAGACAATAGTGGAGCGTTTGTGATTTTGCAGAGTACCATAATACTTGAATTTTGTTTGAGTTTGATTTTTTTTTTTTCAAAATGAAATATTACACCATAATATCTAGTTTAAAAATACCTTACATATTTTAGTCTACCCCTGTAAGTAAGATATGACTGATGAGACTGCACAGAATTGAAAAATAATTGTATTATTATTATATTATTTAAACTAACTACATTTTTAAAGAAACTATATTTAAAAATAAAATTAATGCATCAATAACAAAAAAGGTGGGCAAGTGGATACCAAATTGCTGTATACTAGGTGTCGTGTGTCTCGTTGTAATGTCAAATTTGAATTCAATGATATAAAATCTTTAGGCATGGCAGAAACCTACGGGTGCCCAAATAGAAATTCTGTCAAATAGGCGTCCGAACTAGTCCTTCGGGCCTACTCCCGGACATAGCGCCAATCGAAAAAAAAATATATATAAAATCATTCTAGGCGAAGACGACAGCCTGTACTACTATCTATATTGCATGATATTATTGATACAATAAGTATCTAATTTATTTTACTATTAGTAATACTAGTAATAAGTGAAATTAATTTTTGCAGAGAACATTTGAAAAAGTCTTATGTGTATAAAGTAATTAAACTATAAAGTATAAGAATACACTTAAAAAATATCAAATACCCACGAATAGTATTTTTTAAATTACAACAAATAATAACTAAAAACTAAAATTGTTAGTATTCAAATTATACAGTGGATAATTTTTATAAAAATGTTGACGTATCAGGATCTAAATGCGTACGGGTAGTTTTTGAGTTATTCAACTTTGTTTTCTAAGGATAAAAGGTCCATGGTAAGTGAGTCAATGAGTTTATAAGATATGGGGGCTATGGTCTTTGAACATTTTAGTCATTAATATTAATTATTTGTAAAAATGGCCTAAGTATAATAAATACTAGATCCAGTCTTACGTCTATTTTATATATATAGAAACCATTTTTAAGGACTATATCCTTTTAAACAAACATTTTAATAACTAAGAAAGTAAGAAACTGGTTATTCAAATTTTGAATTGGTACATCAAAATTTAAAAATTATCCACTAAATAATTTACAGTAAAAATTGGGGTACTCATTTGAGAAACATAAGTTTGTGTTGCCACAGCCCACAGGACACTCCATAAGTAGTACAACAAATTTCAAGAATTTTAAAATATGGTCGATGAGTATATTTAAAAATTCCGAAAGTCAGAATTTAAATAAATTCATTATAAAAAGAAAAATGGGGGTGAGCATGCTTGATGAATCACCATGTATAGTTTGATAAACATTTCAAGTATTTACAGTTATTCATTTTTTAATTTTTTTAGTTTTTCCCGAGGCTTTAGAACCCGTTTACTGGGAACTTTTGTCCTCTTGAATTACTAACTAAATTCTTTTTCCTACCAGAAAATGCTGAATTAGTGAATTGGAGTTTTTTTACTGTTCTAAAATGTGATGACAAACGGAAAAAAACACATCATTGTAAAATCGATACATTCTTCACTCAGCTCAGAATCCAAAATTTAAAATGTTTTAAATACTGCAATTTCACATATTTATTTTTATTTGTATAGAATATAAAAAAGGAACATTTTTATTTTATTAATAATAAATATACTAACATAAGTAAAATCTATAATTGTATTATGATGATTTTTTTTTAAATTTTTATTTACGAAGTACAAAATATACAATCTATTTATCGATGCACATAGGTAACTATAATAATAATTGATAGTTAAATGTAATATTATCAAGTATGAATTAGTATAATTTATTCATTTATAATAGCTATTGTTTAGGTAAGCACTAAACTCGTATCTCATTTTTTATTATATTTATTATATTTATTATCTCTCTTTATTATTCGTAGCAGAGAATTAAAAAAAAAATTTCATTCAGTAAATTATTCACTGAATTTTAATTCTATAACAAGTATGAAACGTATTATATTTCCGAGTGGTTTGTACTTTAATACCTGTATATAATTTTAAAATGTTGAAAATAAAATGAGTTTTTAATTTACTAAATATTAACGCTATAGAAAGTATTTTTTTTAGCTTTTTTATCAGTAGTTACAAATTATTTTTCTGATTTAAAGATTTTTTTATAGCTATTTTCAAAAATTAATTTAAATTATATTTAAATTCCATACACTTTTTTCTTAAGAAGTTACCCGTACCAACTACGGATAACCTAACCGTATTAAGTTACCCAACGTAATTGATTCGTTTTCATAAAAATTTCCCAGTCACCATCGTACGTGGTCTAAATACATAAGTAGGTATACGGTTTTTATTCAAACATGATTATAATGGAAGAAGGTTGGTTGTATATATTAAAATCGATAGTATTGTGATTTATTGGAGAATAGTGAAGTTACGTTAACTATCTATTACAGTCGTTAGTTAAACATTTTAAAACAACAACCTAATTGAAATCCAGACATGTATTTATTTTCGATAGTATACGCTACACGCATTAACCATTTGATGGGTATGATAGAAGTAAGATATTTTCAATAATTTAATAATACGCTTACACGGCGTTTTAAATCGGCAATTTAGGTACACTGCTGTTGTTGTGGACTACATTTTACTGGTTATAACAGAATATTATTATGAATCAAGATTAACTTTAAAATAAAATCGTGAAAAAATAACAATTATTATGCAAGTGTATAATTATTACAGTTTTATTTTTTACGTTAGGAGTTTGCCTCCAAATGGCTAACTAGCGTTGTAGGCTTGAAATTATATTTGAAGGTAGAAAGAGCGAAAACTAGTCGGGTACGAAATTCGCCGTGAGGTGAACATTTGGCCTCAAGCATTCACTAACATACTAAGTCTTCCCATAATGCGTTCCATCCCGCATTTATCAAAACGGTAACCTCCATATATAAGTTTAAATATAAATTTAAGTTAAATATCATGCCAATCTTTCGGATGCAACCGGATGCATAATATGGATACCACCCTGCAGCTGACCTACTTATAACAACTACACTTAATTAAAAAAAAAAATACCATACATACTACACCATCAGTGAGGTACGCCCAAACTGATGTGCAATATTCCATAGAATCTACGTAATATTAAAATAATATAATATTCAATCAACTATCCATACTAATAAACCTGGTCGCGGGTAAGATCCGCGCTAAAAATAAGTTCTTTCTTAAATAAAAAAGAAAAGTTCTAAAGAAAAGTTTCTATAAGTATGTTCCAACCCACCCAGATTAGCTGCAAAACCTGTAAGTACAACATTAGGTAATTAAAGCCTATTTTTTCTTTTATTGGACTTGATGAAGACCAAAATTATTACCATTATTATATATTATTTTTAGAAGTCTCTGTTCCATTTTAATATTAAATCTTAAACTTTTATGAACTAAACGATCGAATAAGTGAAGTTAAATGATTAAATGAGTACCATAACCACCCGTGGACCGTGATTACCACTTACTGCATATTGTAGATGCGTCTATTATATTACGGTCACATAGTTCAATTCGAAATGTATCCGAAAACAATTTCAAAATACTCATTCACCGTAAATACAAACAAAATAGTATGATAATCTAAAACTTGCGTGCTTGGAAAATATCACTGGAAAAATGCTATAGAATATAATAAATTCATCATTCATGTGTTTATAATATATGATATTTTTGGGTAGAAAATAGCTCACATGTAAGGTTGATTCTTTTTAAAATACGTACCAAATTAAATCTATATACGCATATTTTTATTTTCATGGCTTATATTATAAATCCTCAAAGACATCAACTCGTCGCCGCTAGTTTTTCTCCAGGTTATTTTCACGTATGGTTTTGAATTTTTATAGGTACTTCATATGTTTATCGCGAAGCATAAACGTAATTTATTTTTCAATATCAATGTGACGATAGACGTGACTAAATAAATAGTAGGTATAGATAGACAAATCTATATAACAGGCAAACAAATCAGTCTGCCTTAGGCCAAATTTAGTTTTATCTTTAAGCCGAAATATTTTTTGTTCACAGCAAAAATGTTTATACCAAAGTGGTCGCAATAAAATATTAACGTATCCCAATTATAAAGTGTTCCAACTCTTTACTCGTATTTAGGGTCAGCGAGTCGTTTGATATTTATTTTCAAATTATGTTGTGGACATATCCTTTGTAGAATAACCGTGGCCATGTAAAATGTAATTATGTAAAGGTTACGTCTCATCCAACCAGCATTGGCACAAAGTGTGTGTGTGTGTGTGGTGGACATCGTATACTTTTTAAGGGTCATCGATCCACCCAGTCGATTCGTGAGTCGTACTATATCTATTGTTTTATCTATTTTACTATTTATAACATCAATAATGTTTAAATGACTTTGGCAGTTTGACACCACTGACTTGAAGTGTTTTTTAAAAGTCTCGGTCCATTAATGGAATTCCTACATTCAATCCATTAAAAATACGACCAACTTGTGTTTTTATTTTTTCAATTTCAATTTATTATGAATTAAATGTTAAATATTATATATTTATATTTGTTAAATTGTTAAACAATAACATTGAACAATATAGTATAATATGCACAATAATAATGTAATGTTTAATTTATATTTGTTATAAATTACCAATTATCAGTGGTTATACTTATGTTTAAATTAAAAATTAAAGCAATCGTATTAAAAATAATTTATTAATTAGTCAAATGTTGTCCCTCTTTAAAATTTAAAAAGAAAGAGTTTTGCAGGTTCTTTAGATAATATACAGGATTATTATGTTTATTTTAACATACATATGCGATGGCAATTTGGCAATATTTGAATTCAATAGGTGAATTGGAATTCGGCAAATCGGAATTCGGCGATGTGGGAAGACACCTGCAGGGGCATAATTAAGGGTCAATGGCGATACATCTCATCATATAGTTATTTTTTCTATTATTGTATTTGTATTTTTTGTATTTTTTTTGTGAGACTTAGCCTCCCCCCTTCCCATACAAAATTCTAAGCTACGCCACTGGTCCAGTGTATATTATAATAATAACATTATTCGTATCATGGTATTTGGCCCGTATATTTTGTGGAATAGTATCGGTAAGTGTAATACCACCCGATCGGTCGGTCGTAATATTTATGAATTCATCGTCAGGCGTCAACTGACTTACACTCGATATAGATGATGATATTAAATTATGATCAAAATGTTAAATTTAAAAGTGGCTTTTAAACCAAAAAACCAGAGAAAATACTAAAGGAATTTGGTTTGACAGATTTTAATTTTTAAAACTGATTTTAATTGATTAACTAGGTTTCAATCGAGGCGATTTCGTATAACTATTTTTTAGCTTTGATGTCGATAAATAAAAATATGATGTTTTTTTATTTATATTTATTCATCATGAGTCATGACACTATCAATATTCGGAATATTAAAAATTGGCTCTAGTCAAACCTAGTAAACTTGTTAATCAATCATAATCCGTTTTAAAAATAAAACCCTTCAAATCAAATTCCTTCAGTTTTGTCTGGCTTTTTAGTCTTAAAGCCATTTTTTTCATCGACTGCAGCAGCCAGCAGAGATATTGTATTAGTATGATGCGTATAATATGTTACGTAGACACGGCCAGCCATCATAACTTGAGACTTACAGTCGTATTTCCCATTCCCAAATACTACATGCTAATTGTTATCGATAGTTCACCCGCAAATAGCTATGTTACAGCTGTTCATAGGGTCATCAAAATTAATCTTGAATCTGATGTAATCAAAAATACCTAGATTATATTTCCAAACTCCAAAAAAATTTGATCTAGTTTTATAAAAATATTTTTTTAAATGCTACCTAGCTAGATACCAATTTCATATTATATATTATTATTTTACACACTCGCGTCTGTTGTCCCCGTCTTACAAACGTAAAATATACCAAATTGTACGTTAACACTTAACAATAATCTTTTCACTCTGTTATTTTCAATATTAGAGTGAATTGACCTACGATAAAATTTAAAGTTAAGATTTTTATCAATAGGGCATTTTGGAGGGTTTTATTGATATTATTATTCTTAAGCAATTACAATTTTTTTTAAATGTACAAAATATTTACAATTTCAAGAACGTCTTCAAGAACAAAAATCTTAGAAAATAATATATTAGAATGTTTGACATATTTATTCGTCAAAATATTGTCTCAAAACAAATTATAAAGTCAAATAATAACAAAATATAAAACCACGATATTTCGAACCTTCAAGAATATTATTTTCTATAAGTTTTATAATGGTGATTTTACCCCCCCCCCCTCCCCAAGAAAGTTCCTAATTACGCCATTGAAAGACACGGTACGATGTACCTACTATGGTTACTACCACCTACATATTATATTAACTACATAATTTCAGTAATTCGTGTACAACAATTTCAACCTGCCCCTCTTCCCACACACAAATATAACCAAATTACACCACTGTAGTTGTCACAACTTCAAAATAGTATACATTATTTTTAAAAAAAATTCTACCTTTATCACCATAATAGTGTTTTTGAATAAATACTCTGACACATTTAAATGATTTTATATATTAACAGTCACTTTCGTAACTAAAAAATATGATTCATTATTTATATGACTAGTTGAGGAATTTAAATGTAGGTACCTAAAACCTACGTAAAATTTACTCTGCCCAACTAAAGAAATAATCAAATCTTGTCATATGATTGTGATGGTGTTTTTTCTACTACTTCATCTCACAATATTAGGCCCAATCGCTATTTTTTCGTCGATTTCAACGTCACTGGGCCTATAAAATAGTTCAAATCCACAAAAACACCCTACAGTTATTCAATATTATATATTTATTGAAATCGACATAATATCGGTATCAAAAGAACTACGTTGCGTTATAATATTATTGGCGATTTGTTGTTTGCTGTAAATGCGATTTGCGAATTGAGTGGATGAAATATAGGTCATGATACAGGCACTCATTTATCTGAAACTGAAGTGTGGAGCAATGAATCAAAAAAAATAAAAATATATATTCAATAATGTTAACAGTGTATTTACAATTATTTGTTTCATGATGTATTACAATATGCACACATAATACACATAATATACCATTATGTATATATGAAAATAAAACACTTATTTACAATTTACTTTCAACCATTGACAAAAGGATGTAGTTACTTGCTTAGACTTGAATCGCAATTAAAATAAATACAACTGAATAATATAATCACAGTTAAATTCGTTATAATTACGAGTATAATTATGCAAATGGAATATAATAAGGATTTGTATTAATTCAAAGAAAAATGATTACGACCTGTATACTTATTATAATGAAATGTGTAAAAGTATTTCAGTACTTTTCTATAGATAATTGTCTGAAGTTCATAACATTAAATTTAGTTTTAAACTACATAATAATCGATACATAATCGTTCAATTTGACTCAACAACGAATTGATTTATTACTACCTATTATTATTTATTCATCAACTCATTAATTTAAATTATTTTATTGATTTATTGTAAATAAAATATATTTATTTTTTTATTTTCTTAAAAATTGAATTAACAACGTTGTCAATATAAAAAAAACCATTAACTAAGTGTCTTGAGTAAAGCGAATTAACTTGATTATTTGAAACGCTTCGGGTTCCACGCTATCTCCGAATTTTTGTGAACTACTCAAAAGACCCCGAGGTTCACTAACGCCTATAGGGTAAGTATAAATTAATCAATTATTCAAAATGAATAATATTATGTGAGAAGTTTTAATTTTAGTTACTTACTCACTTTAACAAACCATATTTCTAAAATTACATTATTACCAAAACGGCGAAATTTCTTAAAAATCTATACAAAAAAAAATTGAATTCCTCTCTATTATTTGGTATTTTTTTGTCTGTGGTCTACCATTTTGTTCATATTTAAATATGTTTTATATTTAATTAAAATATCGATAAGTACATAAATCTAGATGCATAATAATATATATGTATATTTTAATAATAATAAATATATTTTGGTATATACATATTATAATATTATATATAAATAATATTTGATTTGTTTATTTTGTTTTTAGTAAAACATCATTAAATACAAACGACTAAATCGCACACTGTTATCTAAACATCTAATTCTAAATACCCAATAATTTTTTGAAACGAAGTTTTTTATGGCACGGGAAACTGGCTGGACTGGCCGGGAAAAAACGTTCCTGACAAAATACTTTAATTTATAATATATTAAACAATTATTTTAGCCAAAACATCCAATTTTTATTCCATCATACCGATCGATCTAGTAATGCGATAATACTTTTTAAAACTGATTTGAATTTGTTATTATGTCTACTTGAGATTGGTTGGTCCACACTTTTCCCAATTTCACCCCCCCCCCCCTCCCGACAACTATAAATTTAGCTTGAATATTTTTAAATTTCGGAATTTTCAAACGTTGATTATTCGGAATTTAAATCAGAAATCTTAAAATGTGGACTGACCGATATCAAATAGATATTCTAACGAATTCAGATCAGTTTTCTAAAATATTATCGCATTATTAGATCGATCAGGGGGATGGAACAAAAAAAAAAGCGGGAGCGGTAGGTTGTAGTAGATTGATTATAAATATCATGCGTATATTGATGATATAATTATTGATAATACATCACTAAACTACGTATATTATTATTAATTTATAGTTATTATAATTAATAAAATATATATATGTAATAAGTATATATTATATAAGTATTGAAATATACGTAATATATTTTCTTTCATGAAACGTCGCCTGCGACTGAAATAGCTCACTTCCCGCCCTTGCCACACAATATACTATTATTTCATGAAATTGTATTCGTAGAATAATCTGATTGTTGTATATATCGCTGCATAGTGATACCTTTTCTGTGATTACATTTTTTGTGCGTCGTATTTGTTATAGAAAATATAGGTAATTAAAAACGGGTATAACGCGAAGATTCGAAACAGCGTAATAAGGTCTGAATACCATGCACTCACATTTGTTATAATTTATAAATTAAAAAAAAATTCATAGGTTAGATAATCATTTTCATTTTCATTTATTTTTCGCATTCACTTAAATACATTAAATACTTAAATACATTTACTTACTGATATTTAAATTTTCTATATCCATTGTTCGTTATTGTATTAATTACCTGCAGATTTTAGTTATAACTTATAAGGTAGGTACAACGTTAATATGGTATAACAGCTGATATATTATATGCATCTGGCTATAATTGAATTAATAACTTTTCCATTTTAAATAATGTGCTAAAAACGAAATAACATGTTAAATAATATTATCTCGGACCGTAGTAACGAGATTTGTTTATTTAAACTCTAGTATTTAATAACAATTATTTACACCGACCAGGCACACGATCAAAGAAAGACCGGACAAACTCATAAGGAGAAACGCTGATTACATAGGGAATGTCCATTCCGCGGAACTGGAGAGGCGCCTAACTGGAGTGGCGCCTATACAACGAGACATACTGCAACACCGAGGGCGACGAGAGGACTGACGGCGGGCTGTCGGACCGGGATGCCGGGGGACGTGGCCGGCCTTTGCGGTGATCGGCCAAGTTCTCGTTGGGCACGACGACGGCTTGGGGGCGGTGCACTACAACATATGCGGCCGAAAGTGGATCAGGCGGAGGAGCAGGAGGATGGCTCGACGGCGGAGATGAATATGAGATACGGCATGCAGCGGCGGCACTTGCAGCAGCCGCAGACGCGGGAAAAGGATCGGGAAGAGCAGGACGAGTTTGGAGTACGGCCGCCGCCGAAGGACCGCCAAAAGCATAATATATGTGACGGAAATGCTGCCCGCGTCCGGGAAAACCGGCCCGCCCGACGGCGGGGTTCGTTCTGCAGCGGCGTTATTGGAAAGCGGCCGGGCGAACCGGACGAGAAAGTCAGGCTGTACAGATCGAGGTGCATAAATGTTGGAACAGGAGATGGTTGTAGAGGAACAGACGGGAAGTGACGGTGAAATTCTGGGGGCGAAGAGCGACGTGGCAGTTCCGTGATGAGAAGCTTGACAAGAAAATATGAAACGATTCGACCACACGATATACTACAACCAGGCCGGCCAAAAGCCGGCCGCGTCAAATCAACCTAACCCATATAATAACATACGTAAGTCATATAAGTATACAGTATTCTGAACTAGGAGTGTTACAACCAGTGCCGCAATTAGCGGGGGTGCTGGGGGTGCACAGCACCCCCAAAAGGCCCCATTATCATATTTAGATGGGCCTTTTCAGACATAAAGGATTTTAGATTTTAAACTAATATGAACTTTTTCACCAATTTACAACACATGATGAAAATTGAAATTTTTTGAAACCGGCAACGTGTTAAATTCAACATCTAATATTATGTTATTGATTATACTTATGAAGATAATATTTTATACTATACATTTTTAACTATAACTTGGCCCCAAAAATAAAACTTTATTGATATTCATAGAAAAAACTAAAAAATTTTAATTTTAATTGTCCGTTAAAATTCAAAACGAGTCAAAATATAATGAAAATTTTATCAAGTAGGTATTCGAATTGATAAAATAAACATTCTGTGAAATTTTCATGTATCTACAGTCATTGGTCTTTGAATTACGAAAAAAATCTTAAATTTAAAACGAAAATTTTTTATGAATAACTTAAATCAATTTAAATATTTCCGTGAATTTTACATATTTTGTCAATATTTGAATTTTAACTGCTTATAAAAAAAAATGATGACTATAGATTTTTAATATTTTTCATCTGTCTTTGAAACAATATATTAAGAGCTGTCTATTAAATTTTGAAGCTTTTTTACCCTACAAATACAATTTTATTGATATTAATAGAATAAAAAACCAAAAAAATTGGAAAATGAAAATGTACGTAAACAGCTCAAAATAATTCGAAATATTTTGAAATTGTTATAATGCATAGAAATTGCCAATTTTGTAAGACAAAAGTTTGGAATAAGGGGCCCTAAAATTTGACTCGCACCTGGGCCCTTTTATCTCTAGTTGCGGCACTGGTTACAACTCATTATAGACCATAATATTATGACGATATCGAAAAATCGTGAACAATTTGTTTATTTTCAATAAAATTATAATTTCAGCATACCCACGATTAACCGGCGAGTTAACTAATACGCTCGCCGGAAACTCTTGAAGCCATGTCGAACTTCCCGGAACTGCCATCACCGTCACGCCCCTTGCCCTCCGATCAGAAATTTCACCGTCACTCCCAAATGTTCCTCCAGTCACCATCTCCGGGTCCGACGAGCACCTCGATCAGCAGCCTGCAATAGCTTTCTACAGTCCGAATCGCCCGGCCGAGCGCCTGCCCGCTGCAGAACGAACACGGGCCGGTCACACGGACGCGGGCAGCGTTTCCGCGATCGTGGTCCTTCGGCAAAGGCCAGAACTCGTCCAAATGCTGCTTCCTGATCCTGTGGCTGCTGCCGCCGCTGCATGCCGTATCCGTCGCCGTCGAGCTCCCGCACATCCTCTTGCTCCGTCCAGAGCACTGCCGCCTGAACCACAGTCGGTCGTAAGTTGTTGTAGTGCACTGCGCCGTCGTACCGGCCCAACGAGAACCCCCCTCCCCCCGCAGAACCCTAGGCTACGGGGTAGCGTCCTGGTCCGACAGCCCGTCACCTCAAAATATCCTCTTGTCGCCTTGGTGTGCAGTATGTCTCTGTATAAGCCCGTAATATGGACATTCCCGGATTTCACGTCAGCGGTGGATGTGGGCCAAAAGCTGCGGTTTCAAAATAACGCTTTAAAGTTAAAAAAAAATTGTCAATGTTTTAAATAAATAAATAAAAATGTACGGATTGATATTGATTATATTTTTGATTTTTTTTTTTTTTTGTTTTCAACTCAAAATAATAATATTACCTATATAACTAAAATAACTAATTAGGCAATTATATACAAAGACACACCGTTAATATAATATTATGATTGGTACGAAATAGAAACCCAACAAACGTGAAGCGAGCATTAGGTGTATGTGAAATCAGAAATATCGAAAGGCAACAGTTATTAGGTGTAGTGCATGCGTCGAAGCCGAAATCGTTTACGAAGATTTTCGAAGGGCGTCTATTATTCGGAAAAGAAAACAAAGATTTTATGTCGGAGAGCGAAGCGTTTTCGCTTTCAGATGGTGTTTTATGGTTCTCACTTCAGCTAACAGTGGGAACATCACTCAAACCGAGAGACAACTACGCTGCAGCTGTCTAGCTTAAGGAGATCGTATAATGTAATTACGTCATCGTCTCACCATCCGAATAATAAATATGATTTCCTCGTGCTCGGTCGGTTGCGAGCTACGAAAATATATGAAATTAAATTCATGCATATTGGTATTTTGTGTACTTGTAAATGTAAATTGCCCGTAGCGTTTGTCGATAGTATTTTTGGTTACAAATTTGTCGAAAGGGTAAACCGGAGAAAATGATAATCGTCGGAGTAAAAGAGAAGAAAATTGATTTACTGAAAGGTAAAATGTTTTTATGATTTATTTGGAAACTCCACGTCGGTAAAATAATACAGCCAATGACATCATAATAGTAAACGAAAAAAAAACATCTGTTGAGAAGGGTATAAAAAACAAAGTACATATTATAATATACATATTCGGAACAATAATAATATATATAGTATATAGTGCCTATATTGTGTGCGTACATAGCCCAGGGATGGATTTTTATGAATCCGGCCTTGGCTCAGTGATCAGACGGTACATCAGATAATCCAAGGCTGGACAAGTTAATGTTTTTTTTTAAACTCAGTTAAGTTAAGTTATTATGCACCAATAACAAAAAGTTAAAAGTTAATTTAATTATAGGTTAACTCAGCTAAAACTCTGCATATATTACACCTATGATTGTAATTGTAATTATTATACAGTCACGATCATCACTAGACTCTACAGGTTAGTATTGTATTACCAATCTAGAAGTTGACTTTGATTAAGATAAAGTTTAATCGTCGTCGACGTCGACTCTGAGGGAACTGGAAATTACTCAGTATAGATGCGCGTGTAGCCGACAAGTGTGCGGTAAACCGCATACGACAAAATGACCCTATTATTATATTTATTATATTATTCATTGTTTTATCGAGACAAAATCTTAAGATTTCTGTAATCAAGTTGTTATATTACTCAAAGTGACAAAGTATAAGTATAAAAGTCATATTTAAGTTTCGAACCCGAACCAAAACAAAATATTATGATCCATGAGATTCTCTAATATGACAAGTGATTATAAACTACGCCAGAAAATCGGTTACGGGTTAGATAAAAAGGTATAATATAAACTCCACCAGTTTTATTTTCTGGGCGGCCCCCTTTTCGGCCAAAATGTTGTACCCTTCCCTTTTCGGCCAGCACCTACAGTTTTCTTTAAAATTTACAATTATAACGATTGAACTCAACAATTTTTATATTTAATTAAATATGATTATATCCAAAAATGTGATTTTTTTTAACATTATTACCTACAACTGTAAAAAAACTGAAAAAATAAAACAATTGGCAATAAACTGTTATAACATATTATTATTACAATTGATTATATTATATTAGTATTTATAATTAATGTTATTACTTACATTAATCGAATAAAAATTAATATAGTTATATAATACATATAGGTAATAATAAGGTATATAATAATAATTATGATAGTAAAATATAACCAGCTATGAACGAAATTAAACTTACATTGAAGAGTAAAGGTATATAATATAAATAGTAACATTTTTCAAATAAAAATTAATTGTTAGTTTATTTGACTATAAGCTAATAATATGTTAAACCATTTTAATGCCAATTGTTTTATTTTATTATTTTTTCACTCAGTTGTAGGTAAGAATGTTTATCAAAAAATCACATTTTTAGATACAATCATATTTAATTAAATATAAAAATTTTTAAGTTCAGTTGTTATAACTGTAAAAGGAACAGTATCTTTTGACCGAAAAGGGAACAGTAAGTTTTGGCCGAAAAGTGACACTGGCCGAAAAGGGAACCCTTTTGGCCGAAAACGGTGACGCCCTATTTTCTTACCTGCAATAGGTAACTATGTGGAAACATCGCCAGTGTTAAGTTAATGATATATCTAAACCAAATAAACTCAAAAATTCAAAATGAAAAAAGAAATGATAATGTTGAGAACTATACTTTAGTTATAATAATGGATTTAGAACTTAGAATATCTACAAATTGACAATTGTATTAATTCACTTTAGTTCACGGTTCAAAATATTATAAGTTATAACATAAGATAACATAGGTACATAAATAAATAAATTAAATAATTATTATTCATTATGATTTGTATGATTTTATTTTAAGTTTTATGTATTTTTTGGTAAGTAGGTACTAGGTAACATCATACCTAATTACTATTTAATGAGAACAATTATTATTGAAAAAAAAAATTATAATTTTTTCAATAATTATAATAATATAGATATTATATTCATTTTATACCGTTAATTGATTTTCTTCATTGGCGGAGTTTGCATAAATTCAATTTTACCTGTTTTCTTTCCTGGCAGAGTTTACACAAAAAAAAGGCACTCGTGTCCGAGTTTATATGCACCCGTTTTGACTCACAGATTTTATAGTCCTTTGAACAGAAAAAGACGAACCACAGTTTTTAATACTATAAACCGGTAAAACACTCGAACAGCTGTTGTACGAAATATTATGTGCGACAAAGAAAAAATTTCGTTCGATGAGGGTGAGCCATCGAACGAGTTTTCTTTGCGTGACCTCGACGAGGATGGGATTCGAACCCACGCGTGCAGAGCACATTGGATTAGCAGTCCAACGCCTTAACCACTCGGCCACCTCGTCACTTGAGTATATAATTGGAAATCAAACCATTTTATAACCCACAATTATAGGTTAGGTTAGGTATACGGGTATACTCTATCACGTCCGTTTCTATCGAATGGAGTCAAAATTCGATATAGAATGCGAATATTGCCTGAGGCGATTGTTTTATATTCCTCCAAAAATACCTAGTGTGTGAATACCCACTGTGAAGACGTATTAATAGTTAATACCTAGGTTTATAAATTATAGGTAAATTAATCCATATTACATTATACTGGTAACAAGTAATACCTAAACATTGTAACTTTAAAGAATTGAAAATAATGAAATAAAACCACCTATATAATTAATTAATTAATTTAATATTTACTCTAACTTTAGGACTCTAAAAATACACTGGTATTGGTATAGAAATATTGTGGTATAGAAATGCTAAGTCAAAAATTAATAAAATAAAATCACATAATTACTAAGCATCGTCAAACTATCTAAGTGCGTAGTGTTCACGCAGATAGAAATAATTTCACTCCCTCAAACGGTATACGGTATACGGTAAGTATACCTAAATGATAGTCACCCAAACGAACTATTCATTGTTTTAGTCAAAATAATTATTAGGCTCAAACGACCACCACCCGTAGCCTGTAGTTAATAATAATGTGTAATAGGTTTAGATATAACAATGCCATTTCGTGTGCCTATTTTTATAGCAAAATAGTTAAATATTTTATACTTTTGGATAAATGTTCCAAATGTAAAATAAAAATATAATTCACACTCGTTTCATTGTTGAGTTAGGTATTCTCTAGGGAGACGTTACTAAATTTAAGATAGGGTTCGGATAAATTTTACACCCACTGAACTCATTCTTTATATATACGATCGTCTTTGCACTCTGCAGTGTGGTGTATGAATCAGGGCCATGAATTAATCACTTAAAAATACACAATAAAAATTGCTAAAATATGCAAAAATATGTACTTTATAAAATTGTAATATGCAAAACAACACAAGATTAATATTTTATAACACTACAATTATTATTACAAAAAATTAATAAATAATAACAAAAAGTAGTTTTGTGATAAGTATTATATAATTTGGAATAGTTTTACATTTTAGATAATTGTTATACCTATTAATTAAATAGTAGGCTATTAATTAGTGTTCTGCGTGTTCTAAACATAACAATTAATTTATTACCTAGTATTTTTTACCTCAATTTGTATTCATCGACAAGCACTCTATCGATGAAAATATTACAACCTAAAATAATTTGTAATAAAAGTCAAATTATGATCGCCGATCTGCCGAAAACATTTTTAAAATATATCTATAAAGTAAATATAGTAAAAAACGAATACAAATACCTATATATTTAGGTATATAAATATATTATTATAAGTTATAACAAAACATCAAACACACGAAAATATGCTAAATGCATTTTTGTATACGAATACACAGAAAACACAGTTATACAGTACCTACTACCTACCTAGTACCTATTTTAGGCACCTATATAATATATAACCATATGACCTATGTAATGTACTAATCACTACAATTTGTAAGACATTTTGTCGAGACTCTTAAGTCTTAATTCATTCTATGAAGTACAATAAAAGAACATGCAAATAGCTCTGATTGGCATAATTATAAAATATAATCTGACGTGTAATAGGTACCCGCCTATGTTGTATTGTATACAAATTTGAAATCTTTCCGTTTGGCACGTGGACATAATATGACACATATTATTGTATTATCAATATACCTAATATGCAACTTAATTTCAGCGCCTACTCAAAACATAAAATTTACAAAATTATAATACATTATAATGAATAATGAATAATATAAAAAAAAAAAGATGCCTGCAATTTCGTACCGTTCTCGCAGCCTTTTTCTTTTCTTTTTTGGACCTTTTGCCGGCCGTTATAATCTCGTGATAGACATTGACGACACCTATGACCTATCAACTGAACATATTTAGAGAAGGGGTTTCGTTGGAGAAGGGGGTGGGGTTGAATTTCATTAACTAAAACATTCTTGATGTAATAATTATAATTTCTCGGAAATGAGTTACATTAATATGTAAATTTCTCATTTATTCATTCTATATAGGTAAGTACCATATTTTTTAGGCCAATCTCGACTACCCTAATCTACTTAGTAGAGGTACCCAGCCACCCACATAGTATTATATTCTTCAGTCGGGCCAACCGAAACAGCCTCATGAATAATATAATGATGATGATAATTAATAAAATTAAAATAATAAAAACAAACCGATTTTAATTTCCACAAGCGCCACCGTCTTGAACACGCGCGGAGCGATGCGTATCATATACTATACCATACTAACCTAACCAATAGGTATTGTAATATATTATAATATGTTTTATACGTAGGACGTAGGTATAAAATACGAAATACCGCTCGACGGAGAAACTTTAAGGATAACATTATACCGTCAGCGCCAGTCAACGCAATTTCCGATTTACTTATGTGCACATACAACGCACATAATATATTATATAATAATTATTGGAAATTATGCGAGCTGCAGCCGCTTGAATCGTTTGCAACTGTATCATTAATTACGTGTCATGTATATTATAATATGTACCTATACCTACCTCAATTTTTTTGCATCTAAAGGGAAGGGTGTATATGAGTATTTTATCTGCATGTATATTGTATACGGACGTATTATTTTTGTACTATAAATTTTACCGCAAGAAAATCGGTCACCACGTCGAGACCCGCCAAACTGCCAAAGTGCAGACAACTGCAACGATCGATCCCGATTCCTGGAAATAAGAATATTAACCACTTAATTTTTTTATTTTTTATTGAATCATACAGTCCTTTTAGCCGTTGTGATAAATTTTTCATGGGTAATGGGCAGGTTATCAGAAATTTGATCGAAAACCGATTTGGTGTAAAAATTCCCGGTTTTCCTTATTTTTTTTTCTCGGCACTTTTTTCAACACTAATGGTAGTATGGGATTTTGACCTCCCAAATGCACCAACTAGATTCACTTTGCCATCGAACAAGATACTGAAGTTGAAAATCGAAGCATTATTTCGACTACTTATCGTGTACACAAACAAATAAAAAAAAATTAATAAAAAAAACACATCATTGTAAATTCAATACATTTATTTATTTTTATTTATTATATTCATTTAATCACTTAATCAATAATCGTGATATTGTTAGTAAAAAAATATTAAACTGCAATGCGCTTATGAAATAGTGAAAAAAAATACGGCTGATGAGGGGTGGTGGATTCAAACCCCATAATCCCCCCTCCCCCCGAGTACACCAATGATAATGGGTGTCATCATTCGGAACAATTAACCCGAGGACTAGTTTAAAAAATTGAATATATATAGATACATAATATATTATTGAAGTATTAATTAAAAAATTTTATTTTATAAGTATTGAATCTTATCGTAGATTATAATAATGATTGATGAAATGCTATCAATTTATGCATGGTAGAAAAACCTTAGCAATACATACATCGCTCCGCTTAAAATCTAAAACATGGAATTTGATGTTTTAAAAGATTTTTTACGTATTGTGGACAATGTTGTCTCTAGATATGTTTCAAGGAGAAAATAATTGTTACCTAGGGTTGGTTCTTCCAATTATATATGGATTGCTTGATTCTTTAAAATTTGAATACATTTAATTTTTTGTCAACCATTAGGAATGTGTTTAATTGATGGTATAATAGTGGCCATTAGTAGGTTTCAATATTTAATAGATATTAAGAAATCCTCAAATCTTAACGTATCTACATAATATTTTCAACTTTATCATATCCTAAGTTTAATTTGAGTCGTTAAATAATGAAAAAAATGAAAAAAAATATTCATTGCATAATGTAAAGTGCTCCATAAATAGAACATATATATTAGTGATTTTTATAATATTAATTTTTTTTAATATTTAATTTCTGAGAACAACACTGACAATATTTACTCAAGTTTCATTAACATAGAATGTTTAAAATATTTTCAAGAAAAGTTAAATTTCAATCTCTATATTAAGAAATTTAGTAACGTTTACAAAGTATTTATGAAATATAATTAAATTCTCCCTTCTAACGCTCCAATCAAACGTTAGTAGGTACCTATCGGTGGACAAATATTAACCACAAAAATAAATTCACTTGTTGACGCAACTTTCAAAGTCTCATTTTATTTAAAAATGAACTCTAAAATGAACATTTTCGTGAATAAAAATATTAACAATTTTTAGAATATTATTTTCCAGTTTTTGATTATTATTAATAAATATGATTTATATGAGTTATGACTATTATTGAAAGGTGGTCACGTTATGTTATTTTGTTGAAACTTAAAACTTTAATATATCACACATTTTTTTTTTTTTTTTTTTTTTTTATTTAGAAATACGCCTCAACTGCCAGGGTTATTGGCGTTTAAGATATACATGTTACAGTTTAATTATAATTTACTTAATGATACTAGAGCATATAGAAGAATACAAAAAAAAAATAACAAAAAGTATATAAGATAAATAATATGATACTAATAAATATATAGAAATGTGAATTGTATGTGGTATGTTAGAAATTGTGTTATATTTTTTGCAGAAGGTTTGTTTCTTTGAGAAGTTCTAGGAGTGAAGATGTTCTTTCCGTGTTTGGTGCTAGTATTTCACAAAGGTTGTTGGGGAGCATGAGTTTGTCTCTGGTGTCTTTTGTGAGGAGGCATTCTGTTAGAAGGTGTTTGACAGTGGTCACGGTGTTGCATGAGGTGCATATTGGTTGATCCTTTTTGCTCATTAGATGTTCATGAGTGTAATGTGTATGGCCAATTCGTAGTCTGTTGAGTACGATTTGATGTCTACGCGGGAGTGATGTGTCAGGCAACCAAGGGAGGGTGGATGATTTTATTTCTCTTAGCTTGTTGTTTCGTGATATCACACATTTATAGGTAACTAGTAACTACATATTATATTTTAATTATTATTTTTTGTTTTCAATGGTTGTATTGTAAGTTGGTATATAAAATACATATAAAGGCTGACATAAAAATGATTGTATTTTAAATTATGTATTAGGGATTTGTTTTATTTTAATTTGGTACCTTTCTCTATATTTTTAATATAGGTATTAAATCTATATGTAGAAAATAATCTGTTTAGTGTTTGTTAAATTTATTTTAAGATAATTATATCTGTATCCAGATACTTTCTAAAAAATATATCTATATCTGTATCTACAAATGGTATAATTGAAAGTCGGTTATTAGTAATCACAGCAATGAATTCGTTCTCTTATGCACCAAGTGCTATGAACGATATCTATAGATATTATTGTATTACTAAACGATTATAATTTATAATAAATAGGTAGGTACCTATTATATTATATTTTATTTGATGAATATATGACATTTTTTTTTACATTCTACGTCTGAACCAGATTTATGCGTCGTAGGTGGTTTTTACCTGTGAACTAAATTTTTTACACTACCGCACATTCATTATAAAACGTTTCGTTTACTCTGTAACTATATTAAATATAGGCATTGTGACACAACAACGCGTAACCACTCTTTGTATTTTTTATCAAACATATTAATACATTTTATTGTAATATAACAATATACGCGGTATCTGTTATAAAATGTTGTAGTAACAAAATCATTCACATATATTTTAAATAAATCTTCTTAAATATTGCTATATTGTTCGTATATGAATATTATAACTGAGATTAAATTTGAATATGTATTCATCTAAAATAAAACTAAAAAAAAACTTAAAACCTATTTTAATAAGAAATTAGAATTATTGAATAAGAATATAAGATGAATACAATTTACAGGTTTGTTGTTTGTTAGGAGTAACTCAATTAAGTGTGCGAGTTTGTTATATATTTCAATATTAGTCAAATATATAATTAAATGCGATTATATTTTGTACATTCTATAGGGCAGTGTTTAGAAGGAACGGATCCCTATTCCCTGGAACGAATTCCTTTTTAAAGAACGGCACGATGAACGAATTCCTTTTTATAAAAAAAGAGCGAGGAAATGAACTACTTCTTTTTTTCAAGGAAAAATAACAAAATTGTTCGTTCCTTTCTAGTTCCAATAATTTACACAGATAATTATGTAAATAATTGAAATTTAGATTTTTTTTAATGTGTATAATACTATAATGTATATTGTTAATTAGTGATCGTTATCGAGTATCGACGTTAAGACAATCGACATACGTTGGCCAACAATTTAATTTTGAAGAAAATCTCGAAATAAAATTATAAAATATGTACCTATACTTGTAGTTACATATATATTATAATTAAAAATTAAAGAAGTATGTATGAGAAAAAAAAGCATAAGTGATTAAATAAGAATTTTTATTTTATTTGGAACTAAAAAAGGAACTCATTCATTTTCCAAAGGAACGACAAAGGAACGAATTCTTTTTTTTTAAGGAACAAGGAACGGAACGAATTCCTTTTTATAAGAAACTTGCCAAACACTGGTATAGGGTGATTATTTTAAAAACTTAACATAAACACTAATTTGCAGAATACGGCGTATAGTTTTTGGAAATTTGTTATTGCGATAATTTGAAGCCATTATCATAAACAAAATTTTATACTATTTTAAAAGTAATAATTATTATGATTTTACTTTTTACTGAATGATGATGACAGACAGATATTTTTAATTTCATACTACCAATATTTTGTAGGGAGGCAGCCCTACCCCTGCGCTACTTCACTCTCCTCGTCTAAACTTTAAATACTAACGTATAACTAGTTCACTAGACGTCAAGAAACTCATTTGTAATTCGATTATTATATTATATTGAAATTCTCAGAAAAATATTTTGCTTTGGAATATTAAATTAAAAATGTATGCTGTGAATTCAATAAAGTAAAAAAAGTCAAAGATGAAAAATAAAATATTATTAAGCACCTAATGATTTGAAATTTTTTTTAAAACATATTTCCAAAATCGTTAAAACTTTTAAAGAAAATATTCGTGTTTACGTTTTAAATAATTCACAATACATGACGGCTGATATGACATTGCAGGGACCGTTAAAATAGTGTTTTAGTATTTATTTTACTATAAACTACGTCAATCAGAATAAGTATAAAATAATAAATGTTATTTTTATTCAGTTTGATGCGCCCGTTTCGAGGTCAAGAATGGCCAATGTCGTAGCCCTGAGTCGCTCCAGGCATAACTCCGTTTTTAATTTATATTTTTTCATTCTAAATGTTGTCTTAATACCGAGACGTACCAACGAAAAAATTACAGATATCAATTGACAATTTGTTGATGTGTTAGTACTTCGTGACAACGAGGACAATAATAATTGAACGCCCACTACTAAATATTATAATTTATATTAATGTAAAAAGTATTTCTAAATAATTGCATTCTCAGAAATAGCTAGGTGTCCGATTTGCAAATTTTGATTTGGTTTTTTTCATCAGATTTTCTTACAAGCTACTAGGAAAATATTAAATCAATTATGCATATTATACTTTGTTAAATTTCTTAAATCTTAATGACGTATTATATATAGTAGGTACTAAGTACCCACCGAAGGTAATGTGCACGCAAGTATATACAACTCTTTCATAGGTAAAATATATTAACATATATTGTAATTCCATAACAAACCGTGTTCTAAACCGACTCAACTTCTACAGAAAAAAATAAGCGGATTATTAGTAATTACTCATTATATGGTTTTAAAAATAATATTTATGCCTTGGATTCACCGTCAAATAAAATTTGCCCAACATTATATCCACAGTCATAATTCCGCGTCTGGGCATTGATTAAATTTACATGTATACGGTATACCTATGTCCTATATTGTATATTTGTATACACTATATTATATAGTATTTTTAATCTGTATAGTGTAGGTAATATTCTTACTTATATATATAAAATAAATAATCTATAGTCTAACATATAGACACATAGTATACCTAGTATTGCATTTTGTATTATTTAAATACATAAGTAGGTACCTAAGTATCTAAGTACCTATCAACGTTTTAAACTGTTTTCGATTACCTACATACATTTTGATATCTATCAATTAGTATTATATACATAATTATAAACAAATATATATAAAATGCAATATTTACATTTTGTTTAATATACTCGTAAAAATCAATAGGGATAATCCGATAATAACTCCAAGTGGTATCCACCTATTAACAGTTAACACACAAAATTAATAACATAGGTATGAATGCTGTATGTGTACATATACATACATGATATTATATAATATTACAATAATTGTTGTTTTGATATAAATAAATATAAATTAAATTTTATTATTATGAAGACACGAGAAGTGTTAACCCAATTCTATGTAAACACGTTATTAGCCGCCCCCTCCCCCCCCCAAAAAAAGAAAAGAATAATAACATGATTATAATGTAATTGTTAGATTATTGACAATGATATTAGTATATTACCATTTGGTTAATGGTGGTCGTAACTCGTATTTGCCTAGCGGGCAATGAAACACGTAAATACTGCATTGTGTTATGAACTATGAAGTGAAAAATATAATACTCTAACGATAGAAGTTTTCAACAAATTTAAACTTTGTTCTAATTATTCTATTCATTTGTTCGCGACTATTTTATTTTATTTTGTCTCCACTACTATTGCAGCATACAGGATACGTCACCCTTGTGGGTCATCATTCTCTTTCACTATAGCAGCAAGTCAAGCGGATGCAAATAAAATATTTCAATTCGAAAATCGACGTGAACAACGTAAAGTCCGTTTTGTGCGTGGTACTCATCTCCGGAGAAGAAATTTAACAAAAATAATTTTTGTCGCTGCAGAGATCTATTCCCGCAGGACCAACAACGACGGTGAAATCGCGTGAGTTTATTCAGCCGGGTCCTTGAATTTAATAATACACAGGGTGATGTTGTTCACTAAGCATGCTCTCTTCCTTTTATTTTCAATTCATGCAGAAGTTATTCAAATTCTGTTTTTTTTTTTTTGTGATATGTTGGCTAGCTATATGTACAGTATACTTAATAAAATTTATAGATAGGTACCTGAGATTTTTCTAATACATTGAAGAAGTGTCCTCACGTCCTGAGCAGATAGAAACTTCTTTTTTTTCAAACGAGCAGTAAAAAATTATTTTTTATTATAAATTGTTAATCGGATGGTTTTTTTTTTATGTTGATGCATCTAAATCAACAAAAACGAGTAGGTCCATTGGTGATTGGTAGTTTCAGAATTAATATTATAGATACCTACTCTATGTATGTGCCTATACTAAGGATAATAATGATTTTACATCTAATATAAAATAAATAGGTATACCTGATACTTATTTAGTTTTGTAAGAGTTGTATAAAATGTTATTATTAATCAATTAAAATAAATAATCAATGACAACAACTACCTATATAGGTTTTAGTACCAATATTATTTCTAAATAAATTAATTAATAAAATACATTATATTAAACTTTTTGGTTGGGATAAAAAATGAATCAGCCGAAAAGGGAAGGATACGACTTCAGTCAAAATGTGTGTCGCCCCTCAATATATATGCTAATAGCCTAATAGGGTAGGAAAAAATGTTCAAAAGATCCTATTGTTAGGTCAGTCCCGATTGCCAAAGGTAAAAATGATTGCTAGTTATAATATTATCTATTATTTACCATTATCATTTTATCAAAAGACTATAGATATCATAAGAGAAATTAGGAAACTTAGCCTCTACCTACATCCGTAGCACCCTCAGTTTTTTAATAATATTTTAGTTTAAAATATAAATTATCGGGGTCTGTACTGATACAATTTTAGCCCCCCCCCCCCCCACAGAAAAATTTCGCTAGTTGCGTCTATGATAGGTATTAGGTAATGTATAACTATTTTACAACCTTTGACGATTGACTGGCTGACAGCTATTGCGCGCTCCTTATACATATATAATAATTTATATTATTACACAGAACTACAGAAGGCACTCTGCAATTATTACCTGCGAGGCTGCAACGCAGATAAAATTAAAGTATATGTAGGTATCGCGCATTAGTATAAGTAGGTACCTTAAGTACCTATATTTATCATTGTGAAATGAACAAGCATCCACTGCGAGAACAGAAATCATCACCCGATTGATCGGTCCTCCTACCCCGATCGCGCATATCAACATCTACCTGTACAGGGCTGTACGGCTTACCTATATTATACGTAGCTACAATGCAACGATATATTAAAAGCATTCACTTGCCAGCGAAAGCGAGCCCAGAGGATCGCCATGGGAACGGAGAGAGCACGCGGTGGCGGTCGATGAAAATACCGCGTGGGCGCCCCTTCAGTCGAACAACCCGCGGGGACCAGACCTTATACGTGGTCGTCTTTGCCTCTGGGTGTCTCCCGGCCCCGCGCTTACAATAATATAATATTCTTATATTACTGAATAATAAGACTCGTCTTTCAATAGATTCTCCATTAAAAGTTACTTAAAAACCTTGACTAAGTGGCACTAACCCTATTTTTTAATGCACTAAATTTATTTCCGCACAAGACTAACCACATCCGAGGTACTTTTTAAGCAGCATTTTTTTTTTGCAAACGAATTACCTTTGGCTTAGTTCTTGTATACGGGCTCAACTTTTATCTATTTATTTATTCTTAATAACTAAAAAAAAAAAAATAAAATAATTTACAGCAATTTTAGATGAGTTTTAAATTAACCTATTCGAATTTTAAAAATGTAATTGTCAATATATAATACACTACCAGTGTTCGTTCCATCGCGTCTTTAAAAAACGAATTAACAGTCAGCGGAGCATTGTTCCTGTTGTGTATGGGGTGTATCTTACCTTCCTTTCAAAGACGACGCATCATAATTCTCCCCGACAACTAATGAGTGTGCTAGACATTTTGTTTTACGGTTATCAGGATGGTGAACCGCGATCCATTAATTAAAATAGTACCCACCCATCTACTCTGTCATCACAGACAAGTTTCTACTACTATTCATATGACAATATTACCTCAAGTTCATAGACGCTAATCGTAGGGGGCTTAGCCCCCCCCCCCAAAAATATAATTATTAGTTGTGAGATCGAAGTTCCATCGGTTTGATGTTGAAAATGTTATGCCCCCCTGAAATTTTAATAAATTCACGCCATATGCTCAAATTCATTCCTTTTTTATATTCAATTAAAACAACCAATACCCTAATTACCTTTAAGGCAGTATCCAGTGCTTGACTTGGGAAAAAATTAGAAGAGGGTTGAAAGATAGAGTATAATAAAATTTGCATACCGGAATATTTAATGTCTTATTGATTAGGATATAATTACAAGGAGTACGCACAAATACTCACCTCCAAAAATAATAAAAATACAAATTTTGATAAAGATTAAAAAAGGACAAAGAAAAATAATTTGGTCAAAAAATTGTTTACTAAACTAATTGGTGAATTCAGACGCTAAAACAATATCATGGTCTTATGATTAGATCTATTACACGTAAAAAGTATTCAACATGACACACTGTGCTTGGACCAGGAACTTATTTTAACAAAGTTAGGCATTTTGTTTTAAATTTGAACTGAACAACTTATTAAATAAAAATATAATTAATTACATATCAAATTGTTTAAAATAAATATAATACAAAAAACTAAGGTAAGTAATAAATTAAAATGCATATCTTGTCCTAATGTCTTCAAGTCTTTTAGACACTTCAGCAGGTGTTTTATCAAGATCTGCAGCAATGCTTTTCTGTTTTGCAATATCAATAGAATTATATTGTTCACAGAGGTCACCATCACAAACATTCTACATTAAAAAAAAAATCAGTTACTAAATATTGTAAAAAAAAATTGTTTATTAATTAACTTACTTTTACAGGGAAATAATAGGATCGATATGATAAATGATCTCTTCCACAAAGTGGTGGGTTCTCAGATCGCATGTGCATTTCAAGGTGCTGGAAAAAGTCTTGTTCTTCATGAGCAGTAAATGGCACGAGAACACCAATGGTACCAGTCACAGTAGCATAAACTAGAGACTCAGAACCACCCGGTATCAATGTAGCTTTCTAAAACAAAAATAGGAATACTTATTAATAACAACTAATAAATACATAATGTGGACAATTCAAGTTTTGAATTAATTTCAGAACTTGAATTGTCAGGAATATAATTGTAATTATATTTTAAATATAAGTAGTGATACAACCATTATATCATTAGACATATTACATTAAAATTCATCAAATTCAGAACAGCTATCATTTTTTTTTTTTTATACAGACTTAACTTATTAGTAATTACTGAAAAATAGTTTTAGCATGCAATTTCCGGTTGGCACTACGAGTGCCCTCCCTTATCTATATGTCAGTCTCACTATGTAAATATCTTAAATCAAAATTACTTATTGAACAGATTCTGTATAGATTGAAATTAAATGTATTTTTAATTATAAAAAAAGGCATGTAATTTTAAAATAACCTAATTTTCAATTAAAAAACCAAAATATAAATACTCAATAATATAATTTATTATGTAGTGTATAATTCCAAGACAGTTAAATTGATTTCAATACGTCTTTTACTAATGAATTTGTTTATTGTAAATAAATAATACAAATTGTAAATATTGTTTCATCAAATCTATAAATTAATATATACTAATAATTTAATTTGTATACAATTGTCTGATCAGCCATAGTAAAAATTAATCATTTACAACTCATAAGTCTAACGTGTGCGAGATATTAACATCATATCAAACAATTTTTTTTATATTTATCAAATTAAATAGTAAATTAAAAACAAACAAAGGGTACAAAAAAACCAATATTACAGAAATACAAATTAAATGGATATTTTTTAATTAAATTACATACTTGTATTGAAGTACAAATTTCTCCAATATGGAAATTCACAATGAAATCAGCTTTTTGGGAAGCTCCATTAAGTAAACCACGATCCCACAGGCTTTTATTACCTGTTGGATCATCATCAACTTCATCGGATATTGATGAAGCTAGGCGAACCTGAAATTGTTAAAACATTAATGATTATTTTTTTCCTTTCACTTTTCAGAAGAATTATTATGGACTAATTTCCAGTAAGTAGTAAAATTAATTTAAACTAATGATTTAATTTTTATAAAATTGTCTGATCAGTCATAATAAAAATTAATCATTTATATCTCATAAGTCTAACGTGTGCGAGATATTAACATCATCTCAGACAATTTTTTTATATTTATCAAACGAAATAGTAAATTAAAAACAAACGAAGGGTACCAATATTATAGAAATGCAAATTATATGGATATTTTTAACTTGGATATTGAAGTACAAATTAAAAAAAAACGTACCACTGAAATATTTCCACATTTGTCAGCAGTAGCAACTGTATTGTAATCAAGAATTTCCATAGCAGTAATATATCTAGGTTGTGTATCATCAGCAAAAATTATTAATTGATTTTCATTACGCTTATATCGTACCATATATACACTTTCTTGAACATCACTCACATATATTCTACAGCCCATAACACGAATTCCCATTATTAATAATGGTATTTGCTGTAAATTAGTAATAATTTAATAAACATTTAACAAAGTAGTATAATAATTTATAAATATTTACATACTTTATTTTCACATTTCCGTAAGAGTTTCTTTTTACCAATATCATAGAGTCGTAAAATTCTACCAATACCAATTATCACACGTCCCTGGAATCCACATATTGCAGTCGGTACATTATCAACAGTAGTCTTATGGACCAGTTCCAAAGAAGTGCACGTTGGGTTAACTCTGAAAACAACAATATATAATATTAAAATAAATGTTAACAAGTATATTAGAACAATATTATTATTAAGTATCTGATGTATTTATTTAGATATTTTAATTTGTTTTAAAACATATTCATCTTAACTTACTTATAAGTGTAAATATATCCACAGGTAACATGTCTTGGGTTCAGGTGAAGTTCATTTGCAACACCAAAAAGAACAAACTGTGAATCTGGATAACTTGAAAAACGTACTAGAGCAACACTGCAAAATACAAAAACATTAATTAACAAGAAAAAAAACATGAATATGTAACATATTAATTAATTTAATACAAACCTCATTACTGCTTCATTTTGAGGGAACCTATAAACAGCTTCTGTTATGCCTTGAACTGGATTAAACAATCTGACTAATGATGCCCACATTCCAGGACCAGCTTTAGGAGCACCAAAAATATTTTCTGGTAAATCTTCATTCAAAAAAGCTTCAGCCATTTCCTTGGCTAATTCTTGTTCTTCTTCTCCGGCAGCTTCCTGCATTTCTTCTGCCATTTGTATCCGCCTCTGTTTTTTGGTTTGCTCAGTGTAGGCATTGTGTTCAGTTTCAACCACAATTAAATGAGCAGAATCAGGGTGGATAACAAACTTTCTGGGCGTATATTCAACCGGGAATGAAACTTGGTTGAAAACAGCACCCAATTTTTCTAATGCCAAAATGCGCAAGGTATTACCAGATATAGCAACTATGCCTTCAGGACACTGTTCAGAAGAGAAACCAGATGCATATTCCAAACTTTCATATGACAATGGAGTTAGGTGAAAACGATTTTGGTAATAATAACTGAGCCATGATCTACTTGACATGGCAAGTACCTATAAAAAAAAATATAGACATGATTAAAACAACATGTCTTGTTAATCATAATTTGTTAAAGGTACTACAACTTACTGCTTCATTTCCCCTGGTTCTGATTTTAAATAGTTTTACAGGTTTGCCTCCCAAGTAACGGGCTCGTGTATCAGCCATTTCTCCAGTAACACCATCCAGTACTGTACGAAGTAAAACACCATTTTGTAAACCAATGTTCAAATACAGCATTGAAAGTGAGTTCATTGCTGGTTCATCTGAAGAACCGCCATCACTAGCGCCCATTTCTACAATACACAACGATTCTGGCATGGCCGGTATCGCTTGCATTTTTAGTTGTACTAAACAGTCCTTTAAATACAAAATTAATATTTAATATTATAATATTAAAAACAATAATATAATAAAAACTTACTGTAGTATCTAAAGAAATGATACGGACAGTTTCATCAGTCAAACCAACAGCTAAAAAGCGTGACATCTGTTCCCCAGAAGGGGCATTTGCTAATGCCATACAAAGAACATCAGAATTCATTTCTTTACGATCTTTATGTTCATTTAAATGTCCAGTCTAGAGGAAAATACATCAATTATCACCAAAATTATATATAATAATATATTTAATTATATTATAACAATTTAATATCAATAAAACAAAAAAAATGTGTAAATATGGTTCACTTCAATGAGCATGTATCGGCTATTAGAAGGCGACATATTTGCTATTTTATCTAGCATCAATTTTATAAATCTTTGTAATTATCCAATTTAAAATAAATAATTCAAATGTATAATGCACATGACCTGACTTTATTTAAATTTAGTTATACAATTTTAGATCGTATGGTAAATGTACAAACATGGTTCACTTCAATGAGCATGTATCGGCTTTTAGAAGGCGACATATTTGTTATTTTTTTTTAGCATCTTATAAAATAATTTATTTGAAACATTTCATTAAATTTAATATTTCATATAATTAATGATGCAATTAAGTTAACAAATATATAATAGGAGAAATGGTCATAGTAAAATTCATAATATTATTATCTTAACAATAAAAAATTCTATAATCTACCTAAATAATTTTATTTTTTAGCTAATTTGGGCAAACTATCAGTAAATTATGTGATTATTTTATGGTATACACATGAATTATTGTAGAGTCTACTGTTTTGTTCAACAACAATAGATAATTTATTTACCGGATCCATTTCAAAATATACAAGTTCACCACCACCGAGGGCAATTACAACTTGTCGTTGATTAGCTGCACACTTAACGATCTTCTTTTTTTCAGGGGCTTTCCAGTCGTGCATTCGTTTGTCGGAACGTATGTGGCGCACACCATTAGGATATATTTGTACAACAGCATCATCACCTAATGGAGAACAAGATAGTGTTGGCGTAGTTCCTAAGAAACCTGAATCCGAAACTTCTTCCACAGTTTCTCCAATAGACAATACTAGAGTGGCATTTGAGAAAGACACAATGATATAGGCATCAAAATTTTCTGAAAGAATGAAAACAAAAAAAATTATAATAAAATATTGATTCAAATGTTGGTAGATGGATAAATTTTGGATCAAAAAGGAAAACAAAATGTAAAACAATTAAACTATGATCTCTTAAGAAACAAAATAAAAAGTTGGCTAGTATTGAAAAAGTTGATTCATCAGAAAAGGTTATTAACTATATTATATCATTAAATTAATCAAAAATCAGAATCAATACGGTAAAAACTTTTGAAGACTTGAAGTTGTATTTTATCAAAATAAGTTAAACTATGTTGTGATCAATAGTAGACAACTAGTTGATTGTTTAGTGTTGGAATGTCCAATATTAGGACTCATCCCATTAACATCAAGATGCTGAAACAGTGAAAATATTATACACCAGTATTTTCTTGTCAGTTTATAATTTATCTTACAACATAAATTAAGAAACTCGTTTTTCTTTAATTATTTCGGCTGAGGAAGTGTTCTTATTTTATAAATGGATTTCTTCAATCACTCCCGTCCAACTCTAAAACTTACCTATTTGATTCAGAGCCACTACGGTGATTCAATACCTGAAAAATAAACGAACTGATGTTTGATAGATTTTATAATCTATTCACCAGCGCATTAATATACGATTGGATTTTAAGATTTTATAAGAATATTCAAATATATGAGTGGACATTTTGGGAGGTTTTAAGATAATTTATAAATAACCTAAGTACCTACCTAATTATAAATGAAAGATAAAGCAAACAAATTAAGTATTGGTAGAGCCTATAACTTAAATATAATAACTTTTTAAGTTTAAGTACAATCGAATATAAAATTAAAAATAAATACTAATCCAAAGTTCTGTGTACTATTTTGTGTTAAAAATTAATGTTTAAAATCTTACCATCCGCTCTTCTTTTCACGGTCCATACTGCATTTGGACTCCCAGGTAGTTCAGATACTGCCATTTCTGAAACTTCAAGCCCATGCCTTAAAACTCTTAAGGTAGATCTTGAACCTCGGCCACAAGCCATATATAATTGTGGAGTATCTTCAGCAGCTAAAACACAAAATCAATATCTGCATAAATAATCGAAAAAAGTTAAAAAAAAACATAACTTTAACTTTTTAAGTTTTAACCGATGTTTGATTTATATTTAAGTAATTAAAATCCTTAATCAGATCCGCAGATTAACACTGGCATCATTTAAAATTCAGTGAAATCGTGTATTTTATCATCATTTTTAAGAAGGTATTTTTGAATTATGAAATATAGTCTTTATTTTAGAAGATAAACATATAAAATGTATCGAGTGTTTCCACACAACTAGTTTAATCAACAACTAAGCTGTAGGATAGTTAAACGATTTTAATTTCCCAACCAATATTGAACTTTTAACCAAAATGATCAAAAATGGTAAGATGTTGGTAATGTTTAATTTCTATCCAAGTTTATATGAAAATAAACTAAATCAGATCCGCAGATTAACACTGACATCATTTAAAATTCAGTGAAATCGTGTATTTTATCATCATTTTTAAGAAGGTATTTTTGAATTATGAAATATAGTCTTTATTTTAGAAGATAAACATATAAAATGTATCGAGTGTTTCCACACAACTAGTTTAATCAACAACTAAGCTGTAGGATAGTTAAACGATTTTAATTTCCCAACCAATATTGAACTTTTAACCAAAATGATCAAAAATGGTAAGATGTTGGTAATGTTTAATTTCTATCCAAGTTTATATGAAAATAAACTAAATCAGATCCGCAGATTAACACTGGCATCATTTAACATTCAGTGAAATCGTGTATTTTATCATCATTTTAAAGAGAATAATAGGTTATTACCTATGAATATTGAAAAATGGTCTTTACTTTAGAACGTAAACTTATTGAAGTATAAAAATGTATCGAGTGTTTCCACACAACTAGTTTAATCAACAACTAAGCTGTAGGATAGTTAAACGATTTCAATTTCCCAACCAGTATTGAACTTTTAACCAAAATGATCAAAAATGGTAAGATGTTGGTAATGTTTAATTTCTATCCAAGTTTATATGAAAATAAACTAAATCAGATCCGCAGATTAACACTGGCATCATTTAACATTCAGTGAAATCGTGTATTTTATCATCATTTTAAAGAGAATAATAGGTTATTACCTATGAATATTGAAAAATGGTCTTTACTTTAGAACGTAAACTTATTGAAGTATAAAAATGTATCGAGTGTTTCCACACAACTAGTTTAATCAACAACTAAGCTGTAGGATAGTTAAACGATTTCAATTTCCCAACCAATATTGAACTTTTAACCAAAATGATCAAAAATGGTAAGATGTTGGTAATGTTTAATTTCTATCCAAGTTTATATGAAAATAAACTAAATCAGATCCGCAGATTAACACTGGCATCATTTAACATTCAGTGAAATCGTGTATTTTATCATCATTTTAAAGAGAATAATAGGTTATTACCTATGAATATTGAAAAATGGTCTTTACTTTAGAACGTAAACTTATTGAGTATAAAAATGTATCGAGTGTTTCCACACAACTAGTTTAATCAACAACTAAGCTGTAGGATAGTTAAACGATTTTAATTTCCCAACCAATATTGAACTTTTAACCAAAATGATCAAAAATGGTAAGTTGTTGGTAAATCTATTTATGTAGGAAAGTTTAAACAAGTCCTATCATATTAAGATAAGTATACAATGTAAGATTATTACCTAAATCAGCAACTTGACACGCCATAATAGGTGATAATGAGTCCATTTCATCAACTAATACTAAATTTCTCAGTTGTCTTGGAGCAAAAAAAAATGTATCCCCTTCTTCGAGAGGCATTGCTGAACTGAACTCTGGCTCATCGTCATCATCACCCAAATTAGCAATCTGGTACAGGTAGCTGTATAATTTGAAAATATTAATACGTGTTGGTTATCAATCAAGTTGCAACTATAATACTTACTGGTTACCAAACTCTGATGCCACAAATAAAAACCCAGTTTTTAGAACGCACATGGCAGAAGCTACCGGGACAGTATCAAAATACTTCAGTCTAATTTCTGTAACAAACTCTTCGTTGGTCTCTAATGTCACTTTGAAAACATCACCTTGTTCAGTCTGAACCAAGAAGAAAAACATAGATTTAGTCTTGTGTGTAGCACTACAAACTAGAATCATTCCTCTTTCGGGATCGTCCAAATCGTTCTGAAAATATAAAATAACTTTATTATCATCAAACCAAATCATAATTATAGATATGTATGGGGTACCTATTTACTTATTTTCAACAAATACAGTAGATACTGTAGTTAAATGTCACTGTTTATTGTCAGACAGTACAGAAAGAAATTATAATAAATAAAATCCAAACATATAATATCATCTATTACTATAGCACTCAATTTACGACCGATGTGGGAAAAATACTCGCACATAAGAGATACCTATAGTGCATTAATATAATTCAATACATTTTACACTATGTAAGTGGGATAATATATATTATTGTCAAGTTGTAGTCACCAGTCCATGTGGTCTCAGTGAACCACGATCTTGTGTACTGAGTAGTTTATCTTACATTATAGTAAATTAATAATACTTGATCTATCTTTGATATGACTGTTAATCACCCACAGTCAGTTAAATGTTATACAACACTGTATTAACTTCAACATACATCACTTTAGTAATTTTTAAAATGGAGACCATTAAAAGAAAATGTTAAACTAATTAATTAATACCACACCAGCATTTGTTGTCTCTATTTTATAATTGCATAACATACCAAATGTACATTCAGCTGTTCATGTAGTTTTATAAATTTTAGTAATTCAGTGAATTTAAGTATCATACCAAAGTAACAATATTGTGTTTTTTGTCACAGGTGTTATTCAATAATTTTATTCAAAAGCAAATTTGGACTAATATTAATAATTAACAAAACTGAAAGTAAACATTACTGTTATGCGCTTGTAAGAAGTAGAAAATAAATGTTGGAGTGACATCCTCTTAATAAACTTACATTACCTAATTATTGTTAGATAGTACTAATAAGGAATTACATTCATATAAAATATAATCCAATAAAACATTTAGCATAATATTATATTATTGTAGCACTCATTAACGACCGGTGTGGGAAAAATACTCGCACACAAGAGATACCTATAGTGCACAAAAACAAAATAGAAATAACATTATATCAAAAAAATCTATTTACACGTCTACGTGGAATTGGACATCGAATGTCTGGTTGTTCTCCTTGATTTTTGTAGGTAATATAATTTTCTGAACATATTAGTACACCACCCGGTCCATCTTTATCACCAGGAACAGTAATAAGAGAATTAGCATGTTCTTCCAAAGGTTCACTATATTTACGAACTACATGATTTAAACCAAAATCAACTTCATAAAATGTAAGAGTCTGCCTTGTAGTTTGTACAGCTTCTCCAGTTGGATCTGCATCAACTTCCTACAAACATGAATAAAATAAAGGTATTTATATTTTATTTATTTATTAAAAAGTCATGGGCCTTAAGATGTAATATTATAATAAGACTTAAGTTCAATCCTATTTTTGTGAAATATGGAATGAACTTTTCTTGAATCAATTTTAAAAATGTATACTTCAATTTGCAGTTTTTGATATTTATCTTGGTATTGATACTGATGGTTAAGTTAGAAATGGAAATAGATATCTGAAGTTTATCATTTTCATAGCTATTGTAGCTTCTTATTCTAATATTATATCATGAATAATGAGGTTTATGGATAACCAGAGTGCACGGCTCAAACACTACTACAAACCTCAAGAAACTTTGTATACTTATTTATAATGATACAATGTTATTCATTCATAACAAATCGAGGCATGTTTCTATTAAATCGTTCAAGCAAGTGTAATTTAATAAATAAAGACTTCACCACCATTTTCAGCAAACCAAAATACAAAGTTCTTCTCAAAAATTAGTTCAAAATATGGTTTTATACATTCTAACATTTTGTTTACCTCGTAGTCAATTTCAAGGCAGGCAAAAATTGGATTGTCAAAAGCTACATCAATTCCAACCATGTGGTACACAAGTGTATTGCTCTTATTAGCTTCCAAAGGTGATGAAATTGTAAGCCGTGCTTCAGCATCTCTGTTAGGAATGTACACTAATTTTTGTTTTTCTACCGCACCTAGAGTAAATGTTGGAAAATTAGTAACAAATATTTGTTTATTTGATCTTATTTAAGATATACCAATCATTATAGCTCTTCCTTTTGGATCAATGGCCAAATACTGCCCCGGAACAATTCGCCTGCATCCACTCTTTCCAAAAGTTTCTTGATGCACTTTATCTAAGACATTTTTTGAAGGTAGATATTCCAATATAACAATTCTTCCAGAATCAGAACCAACAACTATGTAATCTAAAGTATAATTTTAACACATTAGAAAAACAAATTAAAATAAATAGGTACTTCAATAAAATTTTATTTTCAAACAATAATAAAATTGAAGAACATTCTACACATTGACTAAATATATTTATTGTGTTGGGGAATAGTGGCATATTGGAAACTATACTTCGCACCACGAGAGAACACATACAGCTCACGCATCTAAATGACTGCGCTCCGCCGTCTCGAGGCAAAATTTCCCCACCATGCGGCAGCTGGTCTGTGCATACAGCGGCTCAAATAACACAATATAAACACGCGCCGTGTAGATGATTTCTTGATCGCCGTTTTCCATTGAAGCTCATAAGTTAATAAAATAAAGACATATATGGGCACAGAACCGCGAAACTGGACACATTACAAAAGAATAAAAGGCATTGAACAAATGTTATTATTGTATTCACAGTGTATACAGCTGTCAACAAATACCGAAGCGCTTCGACGGGTTGTGCTCGAGCTGGTCAACTGGTAAGGATGTGCAAAAAAAACTCATTTTGGTTGGCCGCCGTATGCGTTCTCTCGTGGCGCACAGTATAATATTCTTCTGTTTCATTGGTTTCCTTGTTTTCAAGGTTACTCAAACATTTATTAAGCAACACAACACGCCATGCCTTATGCCGGGTCCATACATACTAAAAAAGTAAGCAAAAATCTCAACTTTACCATCACAGACAGGACCATAATTTTATATTAATTGTTTTGTTTTAATTTTGTTGTCTCTACATGGACCCGGCTTTATACCAAATAATTGAATATTGAAACAAATGTATGGAGTTAAGAACGAATTAATGCTGAAATATCCTAGCAAAAAAAAATATAATGTTAAGGTAATTAAAACATGGTTAAAAACAAGATTTTACCTTTAGTACCACCGGACTGCCTAAAACTCATCAAAGCACGAATAATTCCAAATACTTCTACAGTTAACAATGTGTGGACTTTGCCAGTATTTGGATCAGGTCTCATTAGCTCTAAAGATTTTCCTCGAGAGACTAAAATTTCTTGTATTTTTCCTCCACTGAAATTTCCATGGATAGCGTGCGTAATGCCGCTACCCCGTTGCAATGTCATATTGTACAAATACATGATTATGTCTTTTTCTGGTCGGTTTAACTAGAATAAAAACAAAAAAAATTATTGTAACACATTATGTCAAAAACCACAAGCTACCTAGTATGTACTTTAAAATATTATAATATAATATAATACCTATATCAATAGGTATCAGTATTTTATCACGTTTTTAATACCACAGCACCAAAATAATGCTACGAAAGTTTAAAAAAAAAAATGGATAGGTAGTTACTAGTTACTGTGTAAAGTTCAAAGGACACAACGGAAGTCGAAAACCGGGTTAACGTTTTGTTGTCTTGTTAGACTTCAGTCGGTTTTATAAAACACGCGCACGCGTACCGAGTCGTAACACGCACATCGAGGGCGGCGCATACTGGCGTGCACACAGCACACTGCACAGCTTGAATCTTGAGCGAGTTTGGCGGGGCGGGTTAGGAGCGGCGTAAATTGTAAAAACGATGTTTTAACCTCAAAAAAATACATATTCAAATTTTCTAATGTGGTAGCCGGTGGTGGAGGGGAGGGTTGGAGGGACCGGCCGAAATACACACTTATTCAACTACGGCTCGCGTCTTGTATGGCGGAAATAGATTAAAATAAAATATGGTAGATGCCTGGTTTGAAATGTGAATACTGACTAATAAAACTATTATATTACCTGTCGAAGTGCCTGATCTAGATTCTCTTCCGTTCACGCAGTAATCGCACTACGACGAACGAACGGCGAAGGTTTTCGGTAGCATTGTCGAGAACACGTCTGGCAAAAGCCGGACTGGCGGCCACACAGAACGATCAATCGGCCAAGACGGCGATCCTTCGGACGGGTCTAAACTCGATTGATCGCCCGTTCACAACACGAAACGGCAGACCGCCGGCATATACGAACCATTTGCCTTTGCTGTGTTTGGTGACGAACACGCGTTCTGTACTAATAAGTAAAAACGAATTACTTCTTTAGGTTCGTGCTCAAATAGCAATCGCGTTGCATAACAACTTGACCAAGTAATGACGAACAACAATTGGCAACTTGAGAGTTGAGAACTAACAAATCATATAAAGCTATACAGACGTTATAACAGTATATCGGTCGGACGGACGACGCAACGAAGCCATTACGGCATTACCATTTGGCATTTAGTAATTACCAATTACCAGTTACCACGGTGCATCATCACAACGTCGCGTGTGGTGGGCGGTCCGCGTGACAGTTGTACCACATGCATCAATAAGAAATTTCTCTATCGTTTTGTTTCTACTGTGTCGCTTTTATTCCCACGCATTTTCGAATATTTGAAATCTATCATGCTGTATTTATGAAAGGCACAAAAAAATATGGAACATTATTGGTTTGGACCCGTCTAATTGTGGATACCGATAAATAAAAAAATAAATAAATAAATACCCCATCGGAAACACGTTATATTATTGAAACTGTATTTTTATTGAATCATATTTTTTAGGAATCTTTGAAAAATATTTTTTCTGAATAATATTTATCTAGTATAAGTTTACAAGTCAATAGGTCATAAGGGGATAGCACACGGTGCCTGGTTTTTGACTCAATACTCAATATTTACAAACTGCTGAGTGAGTAAATGACTTACAATTTATTTAAGATGTTATTCTCGTATTCAAACGACTGACAAATGGTGCGCTGCAGGTGCTATTGACACAAATGTTATAATATCTACGTGTCATACAGATGTTGTTTGTACTAGCCATATTAATACGTATAATACACTAGTATTATACTCGTTGTCTATATTATCGACCACTACATAACTTTTACTTCAGACATCAAAACACAACCGAACTCAAAAGAAATAAAAATCCTCGATTACTCGTAGTGTAGCGTCATTAACAAAACAGATAATATAAATAAGTAACTAGGAATTACTATTGATCAGCAACTCAAATGAGATGCACACATAAAATACAATAATTAAACTACGTAAATTACACTATTGATGATTACCGATGCAAGAAAATTCCTTGATATTCATAAACTCTACATTTGATATAATTTTCCATGGCCCAATATATTCTGAAATATGGAGTAAGAAATAACCACTTGTAATGTATCCTACTATCCTAGAAAGAATAAAATATTTAGAGACAAAAATCATGATTAAAATAATCCTAAAAAACACCCAAAACATATTCCACTATTAATTTATTTGAAAAATTTGGTTTTCACTTTTCAACAATTATTTTACAGAAATGCTCAATATTTTTCATATAAATTAAACTCAAATAAATTTAAGCCAAGGTATCATAACACTCGCCTAGAAAACAATTTAGAAATGTATACGGTTCGAACATTAAAATCTAGTAGATATTTTTCACAAGTATGTTTAAACTTATTAATGAAAGTACCAACGCAAATCATTAACAGCACATCCTAAATATAAACGTGAATACGTGACATCGAAATATGGCTACCTAATTAATAATGTGAACAACTTTAATAGCTGTTAATTGATTATTGTATCTATAGCTATTAATATCCCCTCAATCCTTTTATTATACCTACCATTGTTATATCTATTTATGTTTTGTTTATTTTCTGAATATTTTTTGTATAAATTATAAATGTTTTTATGTAAGTATTTTGTATTAGTATACCTAGGTGGCTAGGTACTCTATCATCATCGGTAAGATACTGAGATAGGCCATTCAACTGCTTTATATTTGTAATATATTTTGGCTAATAAATTATTATTACTATTATTACTATTACTATGTATATAACGTCTGAAAGCAATATTTATTTTCCCTCTCAGCACCACCAGGGTCGTCCCGAACAAAAATTCAGTCAGTCAGGCTATAAATTTGCCGACTCTACATTTTTTTCTCGCTTTTAGCTTTAACCTATTCTTTATAATTTTTTAAATTCCTCATGTGAAGATAAAAATATCATACTTCTACAGCGCCCATGATGCATATTTACCACCCAAATTAAAAAAATTTGTCAAAATTCTAACTTCAGACGCTCGTGAAAAATTAGATACATTTATAATAGAGGTTATATACCTTTTAAATCAAAAATGTCCGCAAATTTTTACAAACACTTGAAAAAATCATGTATAAACTATTTTTCCTGAAAATAAAAAAAAATTGAAAAAAAAGGTCGTCCGTAAGTAGTACTTTAAGTATGATTTAATTAATCGGAATAAAGAAGGAGGGAGACATTTTTTAAGTTTTAATTGTAAGCCTTCGTGCCAAACCCAGTAATCAAAGGCTTTTAAAACATCTAAAAAAACACAAGAGCAATACAATTTTTTTCAAGAGATGAAGAAAAAGCATGTCAAAAACCTAAAAGAAAAAATGATTTTGCGTAAATACGTTTTGTCTATGCTGAAGTGGGCGAGAGAGAGAAAACAAACAGCTTGTACCGAGTGCAGCTGACATCAGGGTCATCCTCATAATAGCAATATCGTATAGGTTATAGGTATAATTAATAATTATTAATAAATAGTAAGTAACCAGTAAGTAAGTACTAAGACATTATTGCATTCAGTATAATATTTTTTTCTTTCAGTCATAGATGTCGAAGACGTTTTAGGTAACACTATGCGTCTATGCGTGTTGTCTTTTAGACAACCTTTTGGATTCTGAGAGGAGCGATGAATGAATGATTTTACAATGATGTATTTTTTTTTTTATATTTTTTTTTGTGTCTGTCATCACCGTTTGAGACAGGAATACTGATTCAATTTTCTTCAAAAGTATCTTGTTCGATGGGATAGTGAATCTAGTTTGAGCATTCATGAGGTCAAAAAAAATTTTGCAACAGTTTTCAAAAGTGCAGGGAAATACAAAACAAAAATTAAGGAAAAACTGTTATCTTTTCGCAAAATCGATTTTGGTTTTTGGTGCAACTCTAAATAAACTGGCCTACAAAATAATAACGCATATCTAACAAATGACAATCTAATGTACCATATACTAAATTGTAAGTTCAAAATAATTTAAATGAACTCTATTACTTATACGATTAAAGATTATTATCTTAAACCATAGTTATTTATAATATTAGAGTATGTACATTGATATGTACTATTATTTTTCTTCTCTCCAATTATTAAAAAAATACTGGAAATTTTTTACTTTTAACTCTCAAAGAAGATTCAGTTTCCTGATGGAAAAGATATTTAAATTGAAGATTGAAGCATTTTTACTGCTCCAAAAAGCTGTGACACAATATAAATATAATTGTAAAACTTGTTCATTCATCTCTTTGCTCAGAATTTAAAACTAGAATGTTTTGTATTTTTAACAATAAAATAAGGTGAATAAATTAATAACTATCAATAGATTTAGTAGTATTTAATTTTATGATTGCTATTAATCAATAGCAACCAGTGGCGTCTTGAGGCATTTGCCAATTCAACTTTTGGGAGTGGATTGGCTGGTGATATGCAGATAAATTTTAGAAATGGGTAGCTAACCAATAATAAGATACAGATCTATTATGGATTTTTGTAGGTTATAACTTATAAGTTATAAGTATTAAACTATTTAGGTCAGTGGTATGTACTTGTACTATACACATTAAACCAACCATAACACAAAGGTATCTATATTATTATTATTTTTGGAAAATGGATTATGTGCTACGATTTCTATTCTAAAAAGTACAAATAAATTTAAATATCTGATAAATAATAAGAGACAACTATGAAAAAATACAATAAAATAAATAAATTATACATCAATTTCCTAAGATTAATATGTTTTATTAAAATAATTTTTACATTTGAGATTTAAATTTTAAATATTAATGAGAATTAATTCCAATACTATATTGAGTACTCTAATGTTATGATTAATTTTAATCACAATTAAAGATAGTATCTTTAATCGTGATTTTAATCATACTGAAATTAACATACATAATTTAAAATTTAAATAATATAAACTGAATTTCCTAAGGTATATTATATTAAATGGGTGCCTCCCTCTATGGTTCAAAAAGTTGATAGTAATTACTATTTTAAAATTATTATGATTAAAAAATCTAGAAACTGGTATAATCGTTCACAATATTTTTTTGGTTTTAAAAAATTATTAATTACCTATGTAGTTATTTAAAATAGAACAAATACTTTATAATTTTGCTAATTTGTGATACTATTAAAGATAAAATCTTATATTAAAATTTAGAACCAATCAAATTATAGTATTATAAAATAGTTACTATTTGTTTGCTGGAATGATTCCAAATAAAATAATACCATAGGTAGCTATTATATTTACTAAATCTATTTTAACTTGTATGTAATAAATAACAATAAAAATGATTAATAATATAATGTAAATTAGAAAGATCATTGATGCCAATATTTTTTTTTAAAAATTAAGAGTAGTTTGGCCTCTTGCTCTTCCTCTAGCTCTGGTGGTAGCTCTAGGTCCTCTGCTACCGCGACCTCTTTTACCCCGGACGTTTTGAACACTACTTGTAGAAGAGTTATTACTAATTTCTTCATCATCTGAGTTTAAAGGTGAAATATTTGAATCATTGTCAGAATTATTTTGAGTTGTATGTTGCTGGGAACTCAATACTTCACGAACCTTAAATTAAAATAGTATTTATACCTATACTAAATCATTAATATTTATTAGTAAATTAACATCATACATCATTAGCTTCATCTTTTGATTTTTGGGTGCGAGAACTATGATAACTAATAATGTGCTCTGATATGTTATTTTCGTTGAGACCTTCTTGTTTTATGACATAATTCTTCATTTTTTTCTTTTGATGTCTGAAAATAATTTTGTTTTGCTTTGAAATACAAAAAATGTATATTATAATATTATACCATATGACTAAATCAAATATATAATATAAACGCTCGTTGAACTCAAGTCCTAGCAACCTAGCTAATTTTAAAATAAACATTTTTTTTTTTTTGTAGAGAATATAAATATATAATTTTAATAGCTTCAAGTAAATTGTTACATGATAATTATTTATATTTCAACCAGAAGAATCATATTTATACTAAAAGTTTGTTAAAATCAAATCTTTTGATCAGTGAGTTATAAAGAACCTAGGCCAGTGAGCGGCTTAACCAATATCCAATGTAAAAAAAAATACTAAGTTCTAATACTACTATTATAATCTGCAACCATTTCTCTACCGTGAATCTCAAGTTTATTGTTCATTGTTTAAGCACCTCTAATTTATCTTTTTTCGGGTAGCCTAAAAAGTAACCTATATCCTTCTCCAAGGTCTAATCCATCCTTGTACCAAATTTCATCAAAATCGGTTCAGCGGTTTAGTCATGCAAACGTAACAGGCAGACTTTAGCATTTATATATTAGTAAGGATAGGGACTTATATTTTATATTTTAATGTTATACATTTTACTTCCAAGTTGCAATTAATAATAGGAATATTTGTAAGTAAATCAACAATTTAAAGTAAACAGAGTATACATATACAATGAAGTCATCACTTACTCTACAACTCTTTTTATTGCATCATGACATGATTTATTTACAAGCCAATCAACTGCTTCAGCCATACCATCAACAGACAATAATTCTAATTGATTTTCTTCGTTTGCAGTTCTAAAATATTGATCAACAATATGTTCAATTTTCTCCATCTAAATTTAAATTATTATAAATATTAAATTAAACTAAATTGAATTGGTTTATTATTAGGTCTATAAGATTAATACTTCTTCATCGTCCATGATATTTGAAAGAACTTGATCATCAATGCACTTAGTTTTTTTTTGGACACTCTTCTTTTCCATTCTTAATAATATCATATCATTAGAATTAGCAACACGGTCTTGAAATTCATGTCCAAACTGAATACCATTAAAATGTTGAGTTTCATTAGTATATTCAACTCTGAGTCGTATTAATGGTAATTTTGGTTGTTTCTTGTGACCTAAGTAAAATTATCAAATATAATATATATGATAGTTAATAGGTCACTTTAAATTAGTAGATTTTAGTACCATAATCAAAATGTATAAAAGTATAAAAATAAAATTTATTGAGATTGTTATCTTAGTAGTATTTAACATTTTATTTATTTATGCATAATATGATTGTTATATTTGACAAAAAAAAATGTTCAGTATGTTTTATTTTTCGCGACATTTTCACTTTTATATCTATACTGTTTATCATTTAACACATTATGAACAAATTTATGAAATTTATTTTTTCCTATTTACCATGACATAGATAAGTATTATTTAGTTGTACAAGCTAATATCTCTTAGTCGATTAAAAAAGATTGTAATGAAATTATTATTAAAATATGTACCTATCATACATACATAATGTATCTAAATTTCAGTGGTCGGGAGTAGCGTGCTAATTGTAGCGATTGACGAAGCGTCGCTACATTATGCCTTAGATAGCGAAATACTATAGTGCGCTAAACATTTCCGGTTAGCGTAGCGAAAATTATCATTATTTTGTCGCTACCTACAATCTAATTGTTGATTATTAAAATATCAATTATGATTATATTTGTTTATTTATATTATGATAATGATTAGTGTAATAGTGAAGTTTTTGTCCTGGGTCCTGTCCAGTGTCCAGTGACCAAATGTCAAATCAGTACAAACTACAAACACTATAGTTTTCAATAAGAACCTTTTTAAAAATGTAGCAAAAAAGAGTAGCTGTAGCGTTAGCGTGCTACAAAAATCTAGTAGCATCCCGACCACTGCTAAATTCTAAAATAAACATTTTATATAATACCAACAACAACCTGAATTGTTCTGTTTATTTTTTTTATTTTTTTACATTTTTAAATATAAATATAGTTTAGTTTAGTTTAGTGTAAAAGATTTATACGATTTTGCAAATTGTATTAATGTATATTATTTAGTATATTAGTATATTTATTTTTTAATAAGATAACCTTAGGCAATGAGCTGACAGTAAAATGCAATAGTAATATTAAATTATAAAAGTGGAAACTCGTATGATGGGAAGATACATTTTAAGTGATTGATTTTGACCGGTAGTGGGTTCATAATGCACGATTAACAATATTAGTTTTTATCAATTAAATATAAATTAATTATAAAAAAATAAAAAGTAATTCAAACTTACCGCTAAATTTAAGACTCAATCTCGATAAGATATCCTCAATTTTTCTTCTTACAAATTCTTGAGTTTTTTTTGAAGTACTAACATCTTCATCACATTCTGACAGTTTTACTGTCTCAAAGTGCATCAGCCTAACAGTTTTCAATTCCAGTGGTTCCATTCTAAAATGTTTACCGCTGATAGTTAACAATCCAACATATTTATTACCTGCTTCTCCTTCACACATAGATGTTGCTACGGTACTGCCTAATAGTAAAATAGTAATTTTTTCAATACATTATAGAAAATTGTTGATTTAAGCCTAGTTAATGCAAATTAACTATTATTGTTATTACCTGGCTGGCAAATATAACCTGAATTTGATTCCCCTCGAACAGGATCAATTAAACATTCATGTTCATGTCCCCAAATAGTAAGCATTATATGACTGGGAATACATTTTTCTGATAAATATTTTGTACCAGGACGATTTACACGATTTTGATGACATACAAATATATTGAACCAATCATCTACATCTTCTAATGGGCGATTCATATATACTTTTTTTTCCTTAAATAATCGTTCTAACCTTTCATCTCTAATATGACTCAAACCATAGATGGCAAGTTTATTTGATCCTTTCTTTAAAAGTATAGGATTTATTTTGAGCTCTTGAAGATTTGTTTGTTTGCCAAAGTAATTGATTAAACCCATTGAACTTAAAAGATCCATACATGATATCTCTCTAATCCCTTGAAATTTTTTATTTATGTATATTAATATTTTTTTAATTAAGAGAATGTGATACCAGCATGTGTTATATTCGTCTTACAAGTGCGTAACATAGCAAATTGTACGTTCAGCAATATACTTGTAGCTCTGTTAATTTAAAAATTAGAGTGAATTGACTTCTTATAAAATCCTAAGGTAATATCTAGGCAACCTTGTGAGCTTTTTATTATATTTTAATTTTAAAGCAAGTTATTTTATTTTTATTTTAACGCCATACGGCTTTTATAATATAGTACATATTAATGAATATACATAATAACATATTTATATACAAAAATTTAACACATTGATATAAAGTAAATTATACAATATATCTAACACTGTAAGCTCCAGAAAATAAATAACAGTAATAAGAACCAAAATTTAAAATATTTTAATTAGTTTTTGGTTATTAACTAAAGACATACCTCTCCTCAGAGGGTCGTCATCTATATAGTTTCTTGTCACTGAAGCAAAGTAGTAAGGGTCTTGTGAGCGGGTTATTCCTGGAATGCGAAAACCTATTCTAGATAACAAGAAAGGTGAGACTATTACACCAGAAACTAAACCATTTAAAAGTTTAATATCACTCATATTTATCCTATCACTCAAGGTGGATAAATTAAGTGCTGTTAAGACGAACTTATAATCATGAGGTTCATGAATAATGCCCATATTTACAATTTTAAAATACTTATAACTCGCTTTAAAATTAAAATATAATACAAAGCCCATGAGGTTGCCTAGATATTACCTTTAGATTTTATAAGAAGTCAATTCACTCTAATTTTTAAAGTATTGGAGCTACACGTGTTTTTCAGAGCGTACAATTTGCTATGTTACGTACTTGTAAAACGTAGACAACACATACAGGTAAATAAAATGTTCAATGAAATATTTTACCACAAGGATCATCATGATTGCCATGAATTGAAAAAACCGGAATCGAAACATTAAGATTTTGATCTTCAAAATTAACAATGGGATTATTGCAATGTTTAAATACTTCAGCTTGGTCACAAACAAATTCCATATTTATAGGCCTATATTATAAAAATAATGGTAAAATATTTTATACACACTAGTCTTACTATTTAGAACAATGAATAATAATTGATTAGTTATTTTTTATTAAATAAAACGCTTTAAAACATAAGTTTATTTTAAAGTTTTTTTAATATTTACTTGTCACCCAAACAATAATGACGCAAGAGGGAAATACATCTTTCCAAAGATGCTACTGAAGGCTGATTGACATGAAATAGATCACCAGCCAACAAAATAAAATCAACGTCATGTTTAACTGCTAATTGTAACACTTCTTCGAATGTATTAAATGTGTCATCAGCTAAAACAATATAGATATAGAAATTGGTAAGTATTATATCATTTGTAGGTATTACCTACAATTTGGTAAATAAAGATCATTATAATTGTATGTGAAATATAATTATTCTAACAATTTTGATAAAAAAAAATTAAAATATCTTCTTAAGTAAACGTCATACCAAAATATTTAGATATGTGTACAACACAAAAACTAATAAACTTCATGTATGTTCTTTTATGAACTATGCAATACTTAGCCATTTAGGTATATTGATTATTAATGTATTATATTATATTATATTATAATAGCATGTAGGAAAGCATGGATAGTACAGCCGTACAGGTCACATGTTATAGATATAATTCAATTTTTGTTTTCACCTCGAACCAAATTTTTCTCTTCAAAACCCAAATGTAAGTCTGTTGCTACAAGAATTTTGAAGTTTTCTGAACTGTCGTGAACAATTGTGTTAGAAGACATTTTGCAATTCAAATGAGAGTAATACTATTGTGTTATACTTGAATTGAGAAAATTAATTTTAAATTCCTACAAGTACAGCTCAGTACTCATAGTCAAAAGAGTAAAAATGAAACTAACAATTAAAACACTAAGATTAAACAGTTTACAATTTATTCCCCTGTCCACTATTCAGCATTTAAACTAAAAAAGTAAAAAGTAACAATGTAACAACTGTGGAGAATGGAGAACTGGGAAGTCCCGATGTCTGTGAAGTTAGCTCCCGGAGGTTTAGCACTTATCAATTCTGATAAGGTAGGTAACCGTATTCCTGTATACTATATTGCCTATTCATATATTACAAGGGTTTTAATAAAAATATTTATTTTTCAGATATAATTCAAGACGGATGAATGATAATTATTATTATTAAAATTATAATATTATTAAATATTATTATATTAATAAGTTATATATTATATTAAATTAATGCAATTAAAACAATCTATTATGCACGTTTTATAACAACCTAATTTAAAAAATAGTTATTATCATTAGAGAGTATAACATATTGAAACATTTTAAAGTATCTTACTCTTCTGAACTCGTATGAATATAATTCCATAAAAATGAGTATAATTGACATTTTTTTTTACAAATATCACCAAAGATACACCATTCAATATTTGATTTCATAAACAGTAATTTTTTTTACTATTTTGAGTAAATAAATCTAATTTGAGTAAATATTAGCATGTATTAATGAAAACTTAAAAAATCAACTGCAAGTGATATACACCTTGTAATGTTCACTTAGGCATCAATGGAGCGCAATAACAACGAGATGATTAAAATATTGAAAAATATTGTACCAAAACGAAAATACAAATCCCTATACCTACAATCATTAAAAAAAGTGTTTAGATCTTCTACAAGTGCATTCCAAACAGTCAAATCAAATCAGCTTTAAGAAAAAAAAATATATTATCCAGCAATAACCCACCAACGATCTATAATATTATACAAAACTAATTCAACATTTTGATAAAACTGCAGGGTCAACAATGGGAACGAGCTTAAACATATGTAATAATATAATGAATAACAATAAACTAGATTCTATATATTAATGTGTTAAGGACCTCGCATTATAATCATAAATTATCAAACATTGACAAGTAGCTTTTTAAAAAAATGCATTAAGTATTCTTAGAATAACTTGATAACAAACATTTATGAATACAATTATATATCCCAATACTTCCATTACACGTAAAATAGCGGATATATCATTAACTGTTCACAAACCTATTAATGGACATTACAAATAACAATCCTCCATAGTTATTAGAAGTTAAAACAAATCCAATTTAACACCCCATATAATTTAGTATACAATAGGATGATTCTAATGCAAAAAAAAACTTGACGGACAATTCAGCATGAACAACAAAATTTATACCCTTAATAAAACCCTTATATTCATTGAACTATTTTTAGTCGAAAGGGCATTCAACATAAATTTGAAATTTGTTGTTTTTGGGTGGGGCATTCGGGGGACTTGACCTCCAGAAAAATAAAAGTTTGTACATACTATACGATCTATGCGATATCGGGTTTTCTCGACTGCATAGCAGATTTTGAACGGATTTTTCGACATGATCACCAAAAAATATGTTTTGCGGACCATTTTTAATCGAAAGGGCGTTGAATAAAGATTAGAAAAATGTATTACCCAAGTGCGGCACGTGGGGGACTTGACCTCCAGAAAAATAAAAGTGTGTACATACTATACGATCTATGCGATATCGGGGTTTCTCGACTGCATAGCAGATTTTGAACGGATTTTTCGACATGATCACCAAAAAATATGTTTTGCGGACCATTTTTAATCGAAAGGGCGTTGAATAAAGATTAGAAATATGTATTACCCAAGTGCGGCACGTGGGGGACTTGACCTCCAGAAAAATAAAAGTGTGTACATACTATACGATCTATGCGATATCGGGGTTTCTCGACTGCATAGCAGATTTTGAACGGATTTTTCGACATGATCACCAAAAAATATGTTTTGCGGACCATTTTTAATCGAAAGGGCGTTGAATAAAGATTAGAAAAATGTATTACCCAAGTGCGGCACGTGGGGGACTTGACCTCCAGAAAAATAAAAGTGTGTACATACTATACGATCTATGCGATATCGGGGTTTCTCGACTGCATAGCAGATTTTGAATGGATTTTTCGACATGATCACCAAAAAATATGTTTTGCGGACCATTTTTAATCGAAAGGGCGTTGAATAAAGATTAGAAAAATGTATTACCCAAGTGCGGCACGTGGGGGACTTGACCTCCAGAAAAATAAAAGTGTGTACATACTATACGATCTATGCGATATCGGGGTTTCTCGACTGCATAGCAGATTTTGAACGGATTTTTCGACATGATCACCAAAAAATATGTTTTGCGGACCATTTTTAATCGAAAGGGCGTTGAATAAAGATTAGAAAAATGTATTACCCAAGTGCGGCACGTGGGGGACTTGACCTCCAGAAAAATAAAAGTGTGTACATACTATACGATCTATGCGATATCGGGTTTTCTCGACTGCATAGCAGATTTTGAACGGATTTTTCGACATGATCACCAAAAAATATGTTTTGCGGACCATTTTTAATCGAAAGGGCGTTGAATAAAGATTAGAAATATGTATTACCCAAGTGCGGCACGTGGGGGACTTGACCTCCAGAAAAATAAAAGTGTGTACATACTATACGATCTATGCGATATCGGGTTTTCTCGACTGCATAGCAGATTTTGAACGGATTTTTCGACATGATCACCAAAAAATATGTTTTGCGGACCATTTTTAATCGAAAGGGCGTTGAATAAAGATTAGAAATATGTATTACCCAAGTGCGGCACGTGGGAGACTTGACCTCCAGAAAAATAAAAGTGTGTACATACTATACGATCTATGCGATATCGGGTTTCTCGACTGCATAGCAGATTTTGAACGGATTTTTCGACATGATCACCAAAAAATATGTTTTGCGGACCATTTTTAATCGAAAGGGCGTTGAATAAAGATTAGAAATATGTATTACCCAAGTGCGGCACGTGGGGGACTTGACCTCCAGAAAAATAAAAGTGTACACATACAATCTGATTTCCCCGATTTACGGGTTAAGCGGCTGGATGGTGTATTTTGGAAGGCTGTTTTGAAATGAACTCTATAAATTATTGTGAACATATTACATTTAGGTAATGCCATAAGAATATAATAATATACCTATTATTTGATGTGTTAGTTTTTACAATTGTTCAACATTATTTTTAACATAATACTGGTTATTGCTATTTGTATTATTTCTTTGAACGATTATTATTTTTTTTTTTTAAGTTTTTATTTTTGTTAGCATATACTTATTTAATAAGGATAATTATTATTATACAATTATGATTTTTTGTTTTATAATAATCTGTATAGTGTAGGTTACTTGATTTTTTTCATTGGCGAAGTTTACATAAATCCAATTTACCTGTTTTATGTTCCTTGCGGAGTTTACACCAAAAAAAGTTTCTCATGGCGGAGATTACATGCGCCCACTCTATAGTATATTACCATATAAGTATTCTGTGTTGTTGTACATCTTAATCATTTATTAGAAAATATAACTTAATATTGGATTTTACATTAATTGTATACAATAAGAATCAAGAACACTGCATTATTTAATGAAACAGCAAACAAAGATATTTGTTTCTATGTATTATGCAGTTATATACCCGTTTAATTATACACTCAATGATGACTAGGTGATACTCTGCCCATTTCTGGGTAATATTCTGAAATATATATTTACTGATAAAATAATCTAACAGATACAATATTCTATAAGACTATAGTTTTATACATTTATTCATTGTTAATTAAAATATTATTTATATTATGTATATAGAATTATAGAAAAATATTGAAGTACACAAATTACATTACAAAATGAAATATCTCCAATTTACGTACACCAGGTAACATAATTTTAGTTTTTAATAGTTTAGTTATTAGTTTACATTTTAATACTAAGTAATCCTTAATCTTACATTTACAATGGTAGATTAGAACTTTTACTCAGTCCAATAAAGATGTATGCTTTATATTTTTTTAATTTCTAGATTAGAAACAATATTTAATTATAAAACGTGTATTCCTTAATTTTAACAGCAAAAAACATATATTAACATTAAAAAGAAAAGAAAACAATTATAATAATTATGTTTATATATCACCCCCAAATAAATAATTCGATTTTAGTTATAAGTTCATGTAGATATATTCAATTCTAATACAATTAAACTCAATTGGCATAGTAGTCAGTAAGTACATAATAATAATATAATATAGGCTATAGGTAGCTGATAACATACAACTACGAAATATAATAATAAATATAAAAAAATATACATATATTTGTTTTTCTTATGCATTATATTACAAATTTGTTTTGACATTGAAAAGTGTAAAACGGCAAATCATATAGGTTTAATAATAATTATTATAAAATATTTAAAATGTAATACGTTATTGAATTATTGTATTAATATACAATAAATTAATATAATGTATAATATCGTATCGGTGAGAACGTGAGCGAGGTAGCTCGGTTTTCCCCCACGTTTCCAAAATAAGAGTATGAATGTAAAAAATAATATGTATTACATATAATATTGTAATTGTAAAAAATTATAATTTTGTAATAATAATAATATATAATGTATAATGTATAATTTCTAATGTTTAATTTTTAATGTATAATTAAATTTTGTAATGTAAATGTAAATATAATGTAAATTTAATAATGTTTAAAGTAAAATTTGGGATATAAAAAATTTTGTGATTCCTGGAAAAAAGAAAGAAAATACAAATAAATTAAAATTTGAGCTTTACAACTTTTTTTATACATCCTTAACTAAAATTATATTTAAGTATTTTTTTTTATGCTATCACACCTATTTTGAACAATAAAATGTCAGTTTTTGCACAGACGAATAGTTTTGTCGGAACTCGTAAGTCATTAGCCTTATCGGTCGTAATATTTTATCTATGTTTGGTATGTTTTAGACTTTTAGGTATTGATTTGGGAACGTTTAGTACCTACTTCAGTTGCGAATTTGTAAACGTATCTGTATATAATCCCGTGTATGTGTTATGTTCGGTTTTAGATTTTTATACCATTTTCAAAAGTAAAAATGCAAAGTGCTTGTCTACGGATTACGAAACGTTGTGAAGACACATAAGGGCTTTATATACATAAATCGTGAATTTCTCAGTTGTATTTTCCTAATATCTGAAATTTTTGAAACGTATTAAAAGCTTATAGGGTAGGTTTCAAAGCATATTTTCGAGAAATACGTATTTAAGGATTACTATACAATATAAATTAGAATAAACTGTAAGTACAGAAATTCAAAGTTAATTATAGAAATACATTCCGTACTTCTAATACATTTATTTTGTATTTTTAATGATGGAATATGTAGTATTAAGTTTATATATATGTATAATATATTAATATTTTAGTCGTCGTTTTTAATTTTAAAGTAATTTTACCTATTATCTCATTGTTTTTTTTCAATATTTTAATTACAAAGCTAGGTAGTTAGAAGTTGATACAATACGCGGAACATCAATTCAGGACGTGTAAAATAGAAATAATAATTCGTTACAGCTTCATTTTTCGAAACGTATAACGTATTAACCTATGATATATTATAAACGTCGACAATTTTTTTTATGGGTGGGGGGTGGTGGTTAGATCTTCAATACAGTATAGTTAAGTAATGGCTTATTAAACAAAAAAAAACAAATTTTAAACGCTATTTCAACAAAAATTTACTAAACATATTGTTTTAAACACACGTTATTTATTGATACTTAAAACATGTATTTTAATCGTTTAAAACAAAATCAATAAGTTTTTTTTTATATTTTAAACGTGTTTTCAACATAACCCTGGGTGCATCATGCGTAGGTAGAGTAAACTATTATATTATCATTGTGGATTACGAAGGGTTCATTGAAGTCTACATAATATAAAATAAATAATAGTTTGAAATCATTTGTCTAGGTACTTACAATTATTAGGGCAGTACTGCCGGGTATGGCCTAATGCCCTGCAGTTATGGCACATAATTGCAGTCTGTCGTCCACGTGACCATCCACGTGCCCGTCCACGATTAAAATTTGCGTTGGACCACGATGGCCCTGCTGGCGCTGGTTGTGGGCCCATATTTTGAGTGGCCAATTGTACTATTTTGTAATAATAATATAACATTTTTATTTTGTGCCTAAATGTTATTACTTATACAATTGAGGACCGTTCTTACAATGTCCAGTTAAGTGTCGGTCAACGATAACCGGCTGATAACAGATTTTTAACGGCAGTTTTAACCTAACCTAACCGGTTCAGTGTCCGTTAACTTTAACCGGATATTGTAAGAACGGCCCTAAGTTTTTAAAATATTATACTGTTGAAACTTACCAACTGATACGATCGATCGAACGGTTTGGCCTAATGCGTCCAACGCGTTAGAATAAATTTCTGTGGACGGTGTGGACGAGTTTTCACCACGTCCACCACGTCCACCACGTCCGCCACGTCCACCACTTCCGCCACGTCCGCCACGTCCGCCACGTCCACCACGTCCACCACGTCCACCACGTGCATTGTATTGTTGTAAAATGCCGACTTGGCTAGGGCCAGGCGTATTTAAAATTGGGGATGGACGGGTATTAGATTTTCCTCTTGGCCATTTTCCCCTTGCCATTGTTTGTGTTTGCAATAACCTTAAACAATTTATAAATATTAGTGAAATTAGTATAATGTTGAGCTATAAATTATTATATATGTAATTAATAAAAATGTTAGAAAAAAATAATTAGATGAAAAACTCTTACATATTCGGGTCACATATTCGAATACTTGGGTTTTGTGCATGGTCTGCCAGCTTCGATCTAAGCAATGCACAAAACCCAGTGTAATGCAACATTTCAGACTTTGGAAATACCCAAATCGACGAACCGAGCCCCAATGACAAGGTTTCGTCGATTTGGGTTTCCAAAGTCTTGAAAAATACTGCCTCTTCTCCATACAACCAAAAAATTAAGTTTTTGGTTCTGAAGAAGTTGGCCAAAACTTGACCCCGCATTAATGTGGCCCAAACTCCGCTATCCATTAAACTATATTAATAAATTAAAATGAAAATTTTTAGTTACACATAATTTCAATATAGATAATAAAAAAACAAATAATAATATCTAAAATGAAATTAAATTACTCGGCCTTCAAGTCGAAATGTTCTAAACATTTTGTAAACGTATCGTTTGTACTGGCACTACTCAAATTTATGGGTAGTACCAGTACTTCAGCTGGTCGGCTATGGGAGGCGGCAAAAAAATCGACTCCGTCCTCGCTGAGCGGCGCTAAATTATGCGGCAGTATTTCAAACTGTAATTAATTACATTTAAGATTCAATAGTTAATTAATGTCTTACAAATTATTTACGATGAATATAAAATATTCTTACGTATTCGGGATCACACACTGTGATTGTCAACGTGGAGCAACTTTCGAATGTCTTGAAAAGTAGGCCACGCACCTGGTACCAATTTAGCCGATCCAAGTTACACCCCAGTTTTGGGATGATTAGATGATTTATACTTAAATCAACTAATCGATCCCGCAACTGAAGCAACGAATCGGCCAGCGATTGGAGAGTCGGCTTATGGAAAAATAAAACCTTTGTGACGAGGTAAAAAACATAAAGTTGTTTTCCCTCATCACTAGGCCTTAATTCCGCCACACCACCGACTCTGACCTTTTGGTCCATCAGGGCTCCGAGGGATCCGTACTTCAGCCTACAAATTTAAATATATAATTATTAAATCATTAATTTTGACTGTTTGACAAATAAAGTTACGAATGATATAATATCAAAGTATAAGTGCACTTACTTGAAGTTAACGGCAATGCCTTTTGACATTTGGAAATCCTCGGAGACGCAATGCGCCGTGGCCAACTTTTCGAAATTCTGTTCCGCTTCAATTTCGCCAAACAAAGAATTTTCCGACAGTTTAATAATTGCCATTCTACAATATTAAGCAACATATTGTGTGATAATTAATAACATTTAACATAAGTTAATTAGGTAGGTACATAAAAATTATGATTTCAACTGCATCATCAGAGTAGCATTTATATATATTTATTAATCTTCATAATAATTTGAAAATGAATAAATTATTTGAGTCCTAAGTCAAGAATTTGTATTTCTTTAATATTTATAATTGTTGACATGCTAAATAATTTATATTAATAATTATAGTCTACATTTCAATTTTCTAAATATATTATAAATATATTAATATGGGAATTAGTTTTTATAAAAAAAATATAAAAATGTGTTAAAATATTCGTTATGTAAATTAAGATTAAATACATACTTTTATGACGTCGCTGTAGTATGGGTAAATTTTACAATTGAGAAATATAGAATATAGTATGGTCGTATAGGTAGGTAATATTGTAAATATTGTAAATATTGTTAATATACGAGTATAGGAGTACGAAAGTCAAAACTCTAAAGGCGTTTAACTATTTGAAGTAAGGCCTTTTATAGACTTTGACTTGATCCCTCTCCACTCTTCTGGCGTAGGAATGCAATGTACATGGTATTATAGTACATAACTACACCCCATGTACATTGCATTCCTACGCCAAAAGAGTGGAGAGGGATCAAGTCAAAGCCTGACCCGTCGGATGCTCATTGGTCATCACAAAATATCAGATATAATAGATAGATAATATTAATTATACATCCTATACTAGCTGTATTTATTCACCATATGGTGTTTATTATATTACAGTTGCCATATTATAGTCTATATTATTCTCTATCTTTTTTGTAATGGGTGAATCTACTCAAAGATTACTTAAAAACATAGGAAAAATAATTCTGCGTAAATAATTTTTGTCTATGTTGTGGGCCAGAGAGAGAAAATAAAATATATAGTTATGCGTACATTATACTGTGTTTCAAATATTTCGTATAAATCATATAATACTATGTGTATATATAGCGGTGATAATACACATTTGATAGTAAATAGCACAACCTATAAAGTGATATAAAATAAAATAATAGGTATTATTTTTAATTTTTAATTTTTATAATATCTACATAATATCACATTAATACATTATACATGTATGCAAGATTCCTAAAAGTTTTTTATTGTATGTGTTTTATTCGTCTGGTGTATAACCAGCTTTTTAATGCTTATGATTATTAGGGCCACACCACACAGCGGTTGAAACGCGAAAAGTTGGAACGTGGCGTTTCAACCGCTTTATGGTACAATGCAACCACGCAAGGCGTTTTCAATCCAATAAAATAAAATATTATATAAAAATACCTATCATAAATGAATTGTATTAAAAATGAAATATGGCCACAGATCAGAGGTGCAAATAGTATGCTAACCATTAACCAAAAAATATACATTTATTCTTACCAGAATTTTCTCTTCGTCACTTAGGGAACGATTGACAAATAAACAAATGTCATTAGGCATAGTAATTAAGTTATCTATACTTATATATGTGTCAATTAATGTAATTTGTGAGTGTTCATTTTTCATTATAACAGCACAGCAAAAATGTTGATCAGGCCAAGCACATTACATAAGCCAACATTATTTCCATCATTAATACAAACCACATGCGAATAAAGTAAAAAATACAGTCTCACTACTACCAGGCAGTGCCGCAATTAGCGGGGGTTTCAGGGGGTGCACAGCACCCCTAAAAGGCCCTATTATCATATTTAGATGGGCCTTTTCAGACATAAAGGATTTTAGATTTTAAACTAATATGAACTTTTTCACCAATTTACAACACATGATGAAAATTGAAATTTTTTGAAACCTGCAACGTGTTAAGTCCAACATCTAATATTATGTTATTAATTATACTTATGAAGATAATATTTTATACTATACATTTTTAACTATAACTTGGCCCCAAAAATAAAACTTTATTCATATTCATAGAAAAAAAAACTAAAAAATTTTAATTTTAATTGTCCGTTAAAAGTTCAAAACGAGTCAAAATATAATGAAAATGTTATTAAGTAGGTATTCGAATTGATAAAATAAACATTCTGTGAAATTTTCATGTATCTACATTTATTGGTCTTTGAATTACAAAAAAATTTTAGATTTAAAACAAAAATTTTTTATGAATTTCTAACTCAAATCAATTTATTTATTTTCATGAATTTTACATATTTTGTCAATATTTGAACTTTAACTGCTTATAAAAAAAAATTATGACTATAGATTTTTAATATTTTTTATCTGTCTTTGAAACAATATATTAAGAGCTGTCTATTAAATTTTGAAGCTTTTTTACCCAACAAATATAATTTTATTGATATTAATAGAATAAAAAACCAAAAAAATTTGAAAATTAAAATGTACGTAAACAGCTCAAAATAATTCGAAATATTTTGAAAATGTTATAATGCATAGAAATTGCCAATACCCACTCTTAATTGCGCTTTTGGTGCAATGCAATTTTGTAAGACAAAAGTATGGAATAGGGGGCCCTAAAATTTGACTCACACCTGGGCCCTTTTATCTCTAGTTGCGACACTGCTACTAGGCGTACATGATGACACAGTAGCCGTAGTAGACACTGATTTCGTGAAAAATGTTGTTATTTTAGACATTTTAACATAACACAAAATTAACATACAAAACGCAAAATAGAGTAAAAAGGGTCGTTCACTGTTCAGTACCAAAACCAATAACAAAAGTAATCATTAATTACGATCATTTTGACTCATATATTATCATATTCTGTAAATAGATCAACCATCAATATTCGCGGCAGGTTTTTCTAGAAAACAGAAGAGGTCAATGACTGCTCTGTAGTTGTTCCCCAAAGTGGCCTAGTAAACTGATAACAGCCGAAGATATATACTCTTATCGATTTTCAACTTAGACGACAAGACGACGTGTCAATAACCTAGCATAACAATTTATAATTAAACTTTAGATACGTATTTATGGAGCCAAACACAAGCCGGTTCCGTATTTTAAAATAATCAGAAATCTGGGTTTTTATATTTAATAATATTACATACTTATTAGTCTAGGGACCGGAAGTTCATGCATTTGCATGTTTTTTTTTGAACCATTAGATTTATTGCTAAGTGAACTAGAAATGCATTCCAAGACACTATGAAAAACATATCAAAAGTTTGTAGTGCATATTTTTGGATATTTAATGGTTTTTAAATTTTAGAGCATATTTTATAATTTATAAAAATACAGTATGAAAATTCGTAAAAAAAAATAAATACATTTATAATGAGAGAATTTACTAGATATCGTATTTTTCAAATTTCCATTTGACATTAAAAACAATATTTTTCCTCAATTGTTAATATATATATTTATAAATTTTAACTGCAGCTAGCTTTATCATATTTATCTTATTACGTCGATCGACGGGTCCGCCCGTGCAGAATCGATGTCGGCGTTTAACGTGTTTAACTTGCTCAATATAATATTTCATTACGATAAGTTATCGACTATCGTAATATACGAATCTTTCGTCTTCGATTGACGTAGAGTGGAGCTTTTCGGTGTACAAAAATATGTTGGAAGATAACAGCCGGTCGTTTATATTTGAGAATTTATCAAAATCATTGATTGTAAATTGTAATGTTTAAAAATGTTTATTAGTTAATTAAATAATGTTTTTAATCACTAGTCAAAGAAATTGAAATTGAAATAAAAATTTTTTTTTCCTCATATTTATAAATTAAAAAAAAATATATATTTAAGCATATTTAGGCGCATATATCAGGATTTTTAAGTGCAAAAGTGCATACATATTTTGGTAGTTTTTAGTGCATATACTTCCGGGCCCTACAGTTTTTACTTATTACATAATATTTTAATTTATAATTTTGCAATATTAATATAATAAATAAGTATATATTTTATACGAGCAGCGGTCAACCGGGAAATTCCCGGTATCTCGGTCGTCCAGTCGCCACTCGTTGCACCACTGAATGCGTAGATTTTGGTGGGTGGGGCCGGGGGTTATTGTGAATTGTGCTTTAATGAAAATTCGGTGCGTTGATCGACTTGATCGTTAGCGGTCAACAAACTGACACGTCTGTTGCGTCTTTACAGCTGTACATTTCCTAGTGGAATATAATTAGTATATTACACCGATTCATTATTTCGGTTTTCGAATTACCCATGTGGCCGTGTAACTTGGCAATCCTTTTTACTTTTTAAAATATATTTAAAGTTATTTTAAAGGTAATTACCACGGGGATTGGTTATACCATTATACACTACAGGTAATTAATTCACTTAATTATACTTATTTATTTAATATAAACACTTTTCCAGCCATCATAGGTCCTTATATTAAATTAATTTGTGTATGAAGTAAATTTTATCACATTTTATATTTTTTCTATAGCTATACTAATTGTTTGTACTTTTATGTTTAATCATTAAAATGAGAAAAATAAATCTTCAAAAGCTGATTGCCGTTTTGAAAGAAAATGGATGTACTCCTTGTCAGTGGAAAAATGTAAAATCTGGTGATGATATCATCATTAAGTCTTGCAAAGCATGTTTTAATCAGAATACATGTTTGAAAAATCGATTAAGGATTAGACGAGTAAGTCGACAACACTTAATGAGTAACTTAGTATTGTAACTACATATTATACTGTATTTAAATGTATAAAAACACAATTGTATATTCAATTTGCATGCTTCAATGTTGGGTACTTGGGTTTGTTAGTAGGGAGCTGAGTATAACAGGGACAAATAACAATATTATTTGTTTATAAAGTGTATAACTGTAAGTCATGTCGTAAGTTGTTACGTATTAACATGTGTTTCATATAATATTATATTGTACTAGGTATTTGTATGTTATTATGCGTGATATAATAAACTTTATTTTAATATCATGGTATTACGTATAATATAAGGTATAAAACTATAAACTTAAATATGTTGCCGGTAAAGTCCTAGCGGTATCTTGTCTAATTTTATATTTTAGTTTCGGAATGTAAGAACCATAGTCTATTGGGCACAGACATTATTGATTATATTATTATATGGAAAGAACTGGTTTAAGAGGGCGCACTACATAGTAGACAAAATATGGCATAAAAACATGGTTTCGTGATTCCAGGAATATGGCTTATTGAAGCGTTTTACAGTATAAATACCTATTACAAAAATTGTAGAGGGGAATTTTTTCTAGAAACGTATAAGAAGCCCGATTTTCGATATTTTCATTAATTAGTTAAATAATTAATTGATAAAAAGTTTAAAAAAACGTGTTAATTTACCATGCGACATTGGACGATTGGGACAAGATATCAAAAATCGGGCTTCTTACGTTTCTAGAAAAAATTCCCCTCTATAATTTTTGTAATAGGCATTTATACTGTAAAACGCTTCAATAAGCCGTATTCCTGGAATTACGAAACCATGTTTTTCGGTAAAAAAACGTTTAATTACGCTCGTCATGTGCTGCGCCCGTTATAGGCAGCGGCAGCGCTCGATTCTAGGTGTTCATACCACCACCCCGCGCGCGATAACAGCAGTACCGCACCATAGGTCAAAACGGGTTTTCTATCCCAGCCGTGCGCCCGTACATAGTTTATAAATAGCCCAGATAAGAAAATGATTATTATATTTCATGACAAATATTATTTAATTTTGTTCAGTTTTATATTTTGTACTCGTATCCGAATTTTATACTAATAAAAACTATACTTTTGTTCTTCAAGTAATACGGCTTATTGCAGTGGTTTACAACAAAACTACCTATTATAAAAATTGTAGAGGAGAACTTTCTTAACAATCGTAAGAAATCCGATTTTTGATATCGTATTCCAATCGTCCAATATTGGCAATATCACATGATAAATTAACAAGGTTTTTAACTTTTTATCGATTAATTATTCAACTAATTAATAAAAATATCGAAATTCAGGCTTCTCACGATTGTTAAAAAAATTCTTCTCTACAATTTTTATAATAGGTAGTTTTGCTGTAAACCGCTTCAATAAGCCGTATTACTGGAATTACGAAACCGTGTTTTTATGCCATATTTTGTTCAATAGTTCGGCCTCTTCGTATCCGAATTTTATACAAATATAAACTATACTTTTGTTCTTCATTTAATACGGCTTATTGAAGTGGTTTACAGTAAAAATATCTTTTATAAAAATTGTAGAGAAGGACTTTTTTAACAATCATAAGGAATTCGATTTTTGATATCGATTTACGACTATCGAGTATATTCGACGGAATATCCCAATATCAGATTAGGTTATAAATGTTATAATATTATGTACCAATATAGGTTAGGTAATAGGTTCTTATTGAGTATTAACTATAAGTATTTGCATTGATTATATTATAAATTATTAGTTATTACTTATTATTACTGACTTCTATTGCCATAAAAAAGTCGGAAAAATGTCCGTTTTAATTTATTTTGGAAAATAAATCAGACCACAAAATTACTAAACGGAAACAAAATAGGGTTCGATTTTCATTTTCATAAAAAAATTCTTCTTCAAGATATTTTTAAAATCATTTAAAATTATCTTTATATATATAAATCTCGTGTCACAATGTTTGTCCTCAATGGACTCCTAAACCACTTAACCGATTTTGATGAAATTTTTTACACCGCGTGTAATTTGGTCCAACTTAAAAGATTGGATAGTTTTTATTTCAAATTTTTTAATACGTTAAATATTTTAATTAACTTTTTAATAAATTTGTATGATTGCATGGTGTATTTCGGGTTTTTCCGTGGCCGACCGCGATAATATCTATCTGTAACCTGACCTTTTTTCTATTGTATGTGTTTTATCGTCGGTGGCGTGTAGATATGAATTGTTCCGAGAATTATCGCCATAATACGTGTAGATATGAATATTGTTAATACAGCCAACAACCAAAAATATTGTGCACCATTTGACATACTCAATAGTTTACTATGCTCTATGATTTCCAAAACCACTAATAAACTACAAATAAAAAAATAAATATATTTTCTCATAGGTACGTAATAACCTATTAATAAAACGAGACATAGCCACAGTAGGAGCACAGGAACAATAATCTGTATATATAAAAATTTCGTGTCACGATGTATGTTCGCGATAATCTCCGAAACTACTGGATCGATCATGATGAAATTTTTACTATGTGTGTAATTTGGCCGAACTTAAAAGATAGGCTAATTTTAAAAGGGAAAGGATTAATCCCGGGAGGTGCTAAGACGGGAATTTTGAGATTTCAGATGACAATTTTTGTTTATAAATGGTCGCCATGGGTTTTTAATGATAATAATAATAAAAAAAAACTATTTGCTCTACTTTTTAAATTTAAATTATAATCAGGGCTCGGAACTTTATGCGCTAAAAAACAATGAAATATGTGCATACGTATGCACTAAAAAAACGAAAATATGCAGTATAATATGCATATATTATTTTATAAAAAATATATATTTTAAGGTAAAATTATAAAAAAAAATATATTTTATTTATATTTTTTTTGTTGATGATTTGGAGCTGTTATACTAAATCTATTCCCAGAATTCTAAATTTAAAAAAAATAGAATTTATCGAATACAGCGAATATTAAATAATGTTAAGTATTAATTAGTATTTATCCAACATATTTACAACCTCACAAATTGTTTCATAGTATTTACGATAATAAAGTACTGCATTGATGCAGGTACCCCAACTAGTTATGATTGATTCTGGGAGTAAGGGATCTCCGGTGCGTAATTTTTGAAAATTTGTATACGCAATGGTGCTTTTTTAAATATTTTTTTTTACGTTGGCTACAATTTTATGAATAATACCAAACTGATTTCATACTTCCTCCCAAAATTCTATGGAGGCCATGAGCAGCACATTTACCATTTTAGAGTAGAATGCGTTCAAATAGATTTCCCACACTATCATATACGGTACTATTTATTTGTAAATCATTTAATTTACAATATTCAATTATTGAAAACTTGTTTATTTTTGTTGATTTCTAAAACGTTTTAACATAAAATGCATTTATATACTCAAAATCTTTAAATAATAAACTTAGTAAAATATGCAAAAATATGCAACATAAATTGTTGTATTTCAATTGTATGGTTCATGAAACGAATTTGTATCGAAACAGATTTGAAATATGCAGCTTCCTGAGAAAGATGCAATTGCATAAAGTTCCGAGCCCTGATTATAATATAATATCAAACTATAAAAACGTGAAATGAAAATCTCTGTACAGGCTAAACTCTGGAACTACTTATCAGATCTTTTTAATTTTTTTTTTAAACGAAAGAGTATTTCACGAAGAAGGTTTATATGAAAGAAAATTTTAGGTTGCTATTGGTTAATCGGTCATGTTTGTTGATTTGTATTATTATTTTTTGTCAATATACATACATATAATATAATATACAAGAAGATCTGATAAGTAGTTCCAGAGTTTAGTCTGTATAGTTATAGTCTCTGTATTTATATAGTTAGATATATATATAAATTAATGTTCTTGGGTAGATTAGACCTCTGGGAAGAAGATAAGTTAATTTATAAAGGGTTAAATTTGTTTTTTTTTTATTCATCGGTACGGTTAGATTAGGATAGGATTTTGTGTAGGTAAATTGATTATATTAATCCATCGAAGGTAGAATTAAGTAAAACCAACAAACTTGGTATAACTTTGATACTTTAGAGTTAAATCGTACACTTACGTACTAACAGCACGGCGGGGTCCGCGATCTACCACAGGTAGATTGCCTACCTGATATAATGTACTGCTGCGAATCAGAATTTTTTTTCTAGGCAACGGAAAAGTTAAGATAAATTTTGAACACCATACACCGAATATTAAATAACGAATTGAACAAAGTTTGAGTCATACAGAGTTGATACATTTAACGGGCAACGAAGTGCACGGGATCAGCTAGTATTTAATATAATTTTAAATTAATAATACTGAAAAATAACTTGTTAATAATAATGTAAACTATTATTGATATAAGAATAAAGTAGGTAATAATATAATTTAAAACTTTTTTAATATTTATTTTGTTTAAGAAGAAGTTAGCTCACTATGTTTTCTCTCTCTGGCCCACACGCGACATGAACAAACCGCATTTACGCAGAATCATTTTTTCTATGTTAGTAAGTAACCTTAGAGTAAAAACACCCATTACAAAAAATATAGAGAATAAAACTTTTGAGGGAATGACTTATCTATTTATCTAAATATTGTCTCAAAACAATTTAAATATCATTTCAATTTACAATATTTTTTTGTTTATTTTAAAAGTTAAAACTATAAAATATAAAATCGATATGTCATTCTTTCAAAAATAATATCCTCTATATTTTTTGTAATGGGTGATTTTACTCTAAGATTACTTAAAAACATGGAAAAAATGTTTCTTCATAAATGCGTTTTGTCTATGTTGTGCGTGGGCCAGAGAAAGATAACAAAATAATATATTAGTGTGCTGACATTCTCTTAAGGGGATTGGAAACGACGATTTTCTGTCTTTGTCTAACACTTGTGGAACATAGGAAAAATACCTAAACGCCTGAAAAAAGTTAAGGTACTTCTAGTTCGATTTATAAAATGTAAAGATCTTTGAATTGATATACAATGGCCATTGTTTGTGTAAATAAAACCATTACAAATTATTTTAATTTCAAATCATTATACTTCAATTTCAATGCTAATGACTCAATGCTAACCTAACCTAACCTAGCGTGATTGGACGACAATTTTGGACTGCCATCAATTTATTAAATTTGGTTATTAGAATTTTATCTTTTAATACAGATTAATATTGTGTTATCTTTATAAATCTTGCATACACATTATTTTTTGATCTATACCTTACCTTCTATAATTATATTACTGTAAATTGTATAAATACGAATCAAATAGGACGTTTTATTTCCCGAAAAAAATTTAACTTTTTCCGGCATTCAGCCGTAGCCCGTAAGTAATACCTAAGTAAACATCAAACAAATGATTTACAAAAAAAAAAAAAATCTTCCCTGTAAAATGTTCAACAACTTTGACATGAAACCATGATGAAACATTTAATGATAGTGCAAAAAGAGAAAACTTCTTAAGAGAATTCCACCCGGTGATTTTCTGTCTTTTGTCTAACACACGCACGACATAGAATTTTGACGTGTAATTTGCAAAAATTTACCGATGTTCGATTGATATAGCGAAGTGACTTATTACCAAATTTAAACGTAAGAAACTAAGAATAACATTTAGTTGATTGCATAGGTTTTTTTTATATTTTATTTTTAAAGTACCTAAGTACTGAGAATTTTAAAATGGTAAATTTATATTTATGTCATCTACTAGACAATATTCTTACTACTACATTTTGGTAATAAGTTAATTCACTCTAAAACTTAAAAATAACAGAATTAAATTGATTATTCAGAACTTGCAATTCGCTCTGTTATTCATTTGCGAGACTGAGACTACCATTGCGTGTTGGTGTCATCTTATTAGTTTGAGGATGAAATCACCAAAATTTATTGTATATATCAAGTCATTTTTTGAGGGTTAGAATATCAATTGTATGTTTAATTTATTATTTGCTTAGATCATATACAATTTGTAACAGCTCGTATGATCTAAGAATATTTGACATTACCTTCAGCTATAAAATTAGTATATAAATTTAATAATAATAAAAGTTACTTATTAGTAATTTGTTATAATTTTAGAAGAAATTTTACAGTATTTCAATTTTTTTTTTAAATAACATAATCTAAACTGTAGTTCAAATTATTGAATAAATAGCCCTAAGCTCTTCTTTGTAAGCTGCAAAATATATATTTAATAAATTATAAAGAGCATTAAAAATACTATTACTTAATGTTATTATGCTTATGATGGTAAAGTTTAAATTATGTGACACTGCTGTATCTAAACATTTTAAGGTTCACCTAGGTATACAGTGATAAATCAATTTGTATTATTAACTGCTAAAATTTGGAAGTATTATCACGACAACGGCATCGCGTTCCACAATTCGATATATCCGTTATTTAATATTTTATGTATTAAATATTCTGTTTAAGAATGTATTATTTGTGAATTTTTTAGTACCTATGTACACTTATTTATTGGCAGTTTGAAGAGTCAAAAAATTGTAGCCATACATAAGTCTGTACTTATTTGAAACTGAGTAAAATGTTATGTAGGTACTATAAAAATAAAACGACAAAATTGAACTCCCAACTTGCAAATTAATATGCACATTATTTATGCATAATTCCATAAATAATAAAATGCTCAGATCCTAAATAGCATAACTTCTTGGTCAGACTGTGATGGTGGCACCATGTCCACCATTTTTTGAACATACATTTTACTATATATTAATAAACACTATATTTGATTTCAGATACTAGTAGACAGGAGGAATAATATATTGGAATTATACAATCAGTTTGAACCAGAAAAAAAGAATTTCACTAACAAAGTGAGGGCAGTACTGAATGAGCTACCATTTGAAGTGAAATGCGTAGACTCTAAAATTGTAATTGATATTTGCAAGAGGTTGGGAATGAAATGGAATGCTACTAAATGGAAAGTAGAAGCATTGAAAAATCATAATAAAGTAACATTAACATTGAATAATATTTTTAAACTGGACAGTAAAAAGGTAAAAACACCAAATGAAAAGGTAATGTTATATGAAAATACTGGACAGGTGTCTGTTGGTGATGATTTTTTGTCAAGTTCTAGGTTAATGGAGACTAGTATAACAATAAATGAGATACCTGAACATGAATCTTTATCGTTGAAACCAAATCTCGAAGAGTCGATTGTTGATGAGTTTATCACTCCTACAAATAAAAATGAAGCTATTGGCATTGTGGAATGTGTTAATGATCGACTATTAACACATGATAGTAACAATGATATTAAGGGGAAAATATCACAGGTGGAAAATTTAATTACAGATGAAAAAACTCCTAAGAAAAAGGTAATGTGTCGTTCCAATGCTGAACAGTTATCTGTTGTTGATGAAACTTTATATAATTTTAGGTTGATACAGAGGAGTGAGGACATTATGGAAGTTGCATCTATCTATTCACCCAGTGTAGAGAATATGTTGGATACTTCTAATGATACTGTATTGTTGGAACAAAGTCCTAAAGAGTCAAATTTTGTGTTTGTGACTCCTACTCAAAGAAATGTTGGAATTCCTAGAAGAAAATTATTCCATGATAATATAACTGGAACTTCATTGTTTGAATGTAATAGTTCAATTGATTTACTCAGAAACACTGGTAAAACGAGAGACAAATTTATTAGTCCGATAAAGAGTCCGTTAAAACGTTTAAATGATAGACATTTTAATAAAAACCCTAAGGAGCTTTTACCACGAGGTTCTAAGAATGTATCTCCTCAAAACATTGAAGGAGAATATTATGAATGTAATTTCAAAGAAGGAGAGTTTATAATTCCAAAAGATGAATGGAATTATATATCTGAAGACGGAAAACTAAATATAAAAAGGTTTGCATAAACTTATTTCAATTTGCTTAATATATTTATATTTATACAACTACTTACATTATATTTAAATTTTTTGATTTATTGTTCTATTAATTTGTCTTAAAAAGTTGGACATTTTATTAACAATAGTTAAATTAAATCATCACAAAAATAACTTATATTGATATTGTTAGATTATATCTAATAAAAGTGATGACTAGTAATACACTAGTAATAAATACTCTAAAACTAATAACATAAATGAAATAAATAATGTTGAAATGAAAAATATATAAGTTTAATAATAGATTTTAATAATTAATATAAATTTCAGTGCTAGAATTAAGAGGTTTTACATCAATATTTGTTGTCTTCGACTTATAAACTCATACCATAGCAAATTGTATGCTCAGCTGATCACACTTGGATTTGTTAGTTTTAAAATTAGAGTGAATTTACCTCTTATAAAATGTATGGACAAACAATTTACAATTTTAAAATACTCATAACTTACTTCAAAATTAAATTATAACAAAAAGCCTATGAGATGTCCTAGATAATAATATTACATTTAAATTTTATTAGAGGTTAAATTCACTCTAATTTTTAAACTAACAAAGCTAAATGTGATCTGCTGATCATAAAATTAACTATGTTAGCACTTGTAAGATGGAGACAACAAATTGCGGTGTAATGTCGTCTTAAGTATTTATAGTATACCGTCGTAAAATATTATTAAAAATATATGATGATAATTGATAAACCATTTATCAAACACCAAAATTCTATTGACAGTATAAACTGAAATTTATTGTATGCACCAATATTCAAAATAAATAAATAATACTTATAATATTAGAGAATACAAACATGAAAATTGTACAACATAATTTAAGTAGATTTGTAAATAGAATTTATCAATAGTAAACTAAAAATCTGACTTGTATTCAAATGATAAAATTAATTTTTATTTAAGGGGATTGGATACCGATGCAAAATTATAGTATAGTAATGGAGACCAAAAAGCGAGACAACAGCATGGGACTTCGGGTGGTGGGATTTTATTTCTGAAAACTGCTCTGAAATCGTCGGTTATTCTACTAGTGATCGATCGAGGCATTTTTTTTTAAAGTCATTAAAGGTCGGGATATTTAACATTGAAATCTTTCTTTTTTAAACATTTCTAATAATAATAATTTTGATACTAGAAACAAATCCCTCGATCGATCACTTGTAGACAAATCAAGTAAATATTATCTTTTTTCAGAATTAAAATCCGTCCGTTCAAAGCCGTGCAATTTTGTCTAGCTTATAAGCATTTTAGACATTAACGTTACCGTCAACATCTAAAAGACCTCGTCTGCCAACGCCTATTGACGTTGCGGACAATATTAGAACTATTATTTACTCCCACCTAATACCAAAGCGGCAAAGCTATTATTTATAAACGCATCACGATAAACGACCGCACCGGCGCGGCGACCCGCACCCAAACACGGATGACGATAATATTTGATATTTATACACTATAAATATAGAAATTGATTAGGTACGAATATAATTGTTGTGTTTATTATTTACATGTGTTATCGACTATCTGCTACTTATTATTATATTAATTTGTAGTAATCAGTAATCACACAACGAGTCTGGCGTTTGTCGTCTGTCGTCTGTGTGTTGATATTTTTTTAACAATTTAAATCTATACTTCTTACAAACTGTATATAATGGACAAGATTACGAATTGGCGCAAAGGTAAAAAATCTTACACTCTCCTGTCGAAACGTAAAAAACACAAAGGAAATATTGCAGCTTTGAATGCATTAAGAAAGGTATAATACACATTAATAAATTATTGTGTTTAATTTGAATTCAATGATAAATCATTCTACTTATATGCATAGGTGCAATTAGGGTTTAATTTTTAAGGGTGCTATTTTTAAAATAAATGACTTATTTTTAATTTGTATCTGTACCTTTTATGTGAAGGTTCCATAAATATTCGAGGCGGCTAGACAAATCTTTGGGAGGCTAAGCCCCTCTAGCCCCGACCTAATTGCGACTATGCCTATATATGATAAATATCGATTGTGAGCGGAGACAGTCTGTCAGTCTAGATTTTTCAGTAATAATAGCTTTATATTAATCTAAATATTGGTGAAATAGTATAATGTTAAAACTTTAAAGCACAGTAGAACACTAGAACCTACTATAGTACTAACTTACTGATTATCCAAACTAATTGGGACTGCACCTATAGTTCGGGAACGTGAAAAATCGGATATTGGAATAATTGTAGAAATAAAAATAAAACAACCTTCATTGTAAAATCTACAATAAATTCAACACTCTGCTCAGAATCTAAAATTCTTTTATCATCTATCAGAAAAAAATTTGAATTATATACATTGTGCATTTCCACTTAGGATAATGCTTTTGTTGATCGTATGAATGAACTTCAAACAGTTGAAACTGGAGCAGCGTAAGTACTTATTTTATGTTTAAAACTATCATTTTAATGTTCAAAAAAAATCAATTTGAGTCATGTTCAACCTATATCTACCTAGAAATAATTATGAATTATAATATCTATGAATTCGAGATTCATATACGAGCTTATTTGTAAGAATTATTTATTTAAAAATTATTTCAATCTTTATTCATATAATTTACCTAAAATAATATTCTCTGAAATTACAATCCTACGAAAACACCTAATTAGGTATGATATTGGTTTTATATAGTAGCTGACTTACTAATTACTTATATATCACAGTAGCAGTTTTGAACTGGGGCGTCGGTATTATACTTATAAATTATAATTTGGGCTGGGATTTGAATACACTTTGCACTGTTTTCCAATGCTTACATACAGTAAATTCATACATACCTACATGCTCGTATTTTCACGAATTCATTTTATGTAATATTGAATGAAAAAATTTAAAATTTTGATGTTATTTTTTTAATTTTTAATAACATTTTATAATTTTTGGAGTTTTTGGATATAAAATATGAATTTGAAATTTTATTTTAAGATTTTTATATAAATATAACAAATTATAAAGTACCTACCTACATACCTGCCTTCTCGTAATTCGTTTTATATTATCGAATTATTGATTTAAATAATTTATGAAAATAATTTAAAAGTAGTCCAACTCTATGAGATGTAAAATTTTTTATATAACTATATATTAAAATACTAATGTTATTACTAAAAGTGTTAGTTTTAGTCTAAAACAATAAAACTTTACGCGTAAAATACTATTCAAACACTTGTAAAATATTTTTTTTAATTTTTAAGCTCAGTTAAATAAATATTTTAAAGTTATTTTTGTTTTTTTTTTATAGTTCATTTTTTGATATTTTTTAGGGCATTAAAATGTCAGCTTTAATTATAATATATTATAAAATCAAAGCTTTATTTTTTTATTTGATATAGTTTATTGAATAAGAATGAAGTAAACGTTCGTGGGAGAGTTATTTATTCATTAACTACAGATGACATTGAATTAGCGGTACCTCTCAATACCACAGTAAATACTATAGAAAACTCAAGTTCAGAATTAGAAAACAATTTCCAAGTTCCAAGTACTTCGTCGCCTAATCATATAGGCATTTCTTCAACGAGTCTTTCCTCAGCTATGCAACTATCACCTATTGAAAACCTATCACGAGATACAAATTATACAGGCAATGAATATGACAATCTACATACTTCAAATTCACCTTTAAAAAATAATGTGCAATCAATTGAAATATCAGGTAGACGAATAGTAAATATGTTTCATTTGTTTGAAGAAATTAAAAATATTTATTATCAATCGCAACCTTTTGATTGTGGGTTTAAAAATATGTATGTTATCGGAGAAAAAAAATTGGGTTTTAAATCGATTTTCACATTTCAATGTGCAATGTGTAATATTAAAAAAACTGTGTCTACAGAAAATAACTTTTGCATGCCAATTAATACGTCTGCAGTTCTTGGAGTGATAAGCATAGGTGGAGGTTTTAGACAGCTCGAAGAATTCACATGCGCTATGGAAATACCAACAATTAACCAAAAAACATACAAAATTGAGCATGATCGTATTTGTGACGGATTTGAGGAAGCCGCGGTTAAAAGTATGTATGAAGCAGCTAAGACTGAAGCAGAGTTGGCTATTGCGGCAGGAGATGTAGATGTAGATGGAACGCCTCTAGTGACAGTTGTAGCTGACGGTAGCTGGTGTAAACGGTCATATAAGACAATGTACAATTCACCATCTGGAATGGTAACTATAGCAAATTTTCATTCAATAGTTTCAATAGTGTGTTGTTAGTTTTGATATTAGAGTGATTCGACATACAATCAATTTTTTAGATAATAACATTATCTGTGCTTAAGCATTGGCTTTTATACGATATTTAGGTACATTTTCAAGCGAGATATGAGCATTTTTAACTTTTGATATTTCCCATACCCATATCTTGCTTTAAAATGGAAATTTAATTTACGCTTAAGCACAGATAATGCCTAAAAGTTTTATAATAGGTCAGTTTACTCTAGTATCAAAACTAACAGCACACTATTGAAACTAGTGAACGACAATGTGCTATGTCGTGCGTGTGACGGAGACAACAAGTGTATGGGTAGCGTGCTATCAAATATATATAAAAACAATAAATAATAGTTATTAAATGTATTGTATGATTAGATTTTAATAATTACCCTTACAGGGAATAGTAATAAGGAAGCCTTAACATTTTATATATAAATTATTTAAGATTCGCATTTAATACATTTCCAGGCTGCATTAGTCGGATATCGTACTAGAAAAGTATTGTTTATGGGTGTCAGAAATAAGTTTTGTGCAATTTGTGCCAGAACAAAGAGTGAAGATGGGCCAAAAGAACACGTTTGTTTTAAAAATTGGAAAAATTCAGATGGGTCGTCGGCAATGGAAGCATCAATCGTTGTAGAAGGGTTTAAACAGAGTGAATCAACTTATGGAATAAGGTATCACAAATTAATCGCAGATGGAGATAGCAGTGTGTACAAGAAAATTTTAGACGCCCGTCCTTATAAGAATTTAACAGTAGAAAAAGTAGAGTGTAGGAACCACCTATTGAGGAACTTTTGTAAAAAATTAAGGGACTTGTGTACCAAAAAAGATGCAGGAAAACTTGAGCATAGAAGAATATTGCAAAAAAATATTTTACGTTTAAGAAAAGGTATAGTTTCAGCAATTCAATATAGAAAAAAAAATAAACACACAGAGAAAGATCTTCAAAACGATATTTTAAATTCTTTAAACCACGTCCTAGGTGAACATAGTAAATGTGCAGATTATTTTTGTGATACGGTCGATGATATAAATTTCGCTGAAAAAATAAAAGCTACAGACCCCCTATTGTACTCGACTATTATGCATCATGTTCGTTATTTGGCTAGGCATAGTCGGAGCTTACTTCAAAACGTTGATAGTAATGTTGTCGAATCGTTGAATGGGATTATTGCAAAATTAATCGGCGGTAAAAGAATTAATTTTGCAATGTCAAGATCTTATCAAGGCCGTTGTTCCGCCGCCACGCTCATGAAAAATACAAAACGTCCTTCCTATAATTTACACAAAACTTTACTTAAACGAAGTCCAGGTACGAAAAACCCATCATCAATTCTTGAAACGCGTCGACTGAAGGAACGTATTCGTCAAAATGAATTAAGATCAAATTCTTATAGAAAAAAAATAAAGTTTCAAAATTTTGATCTTGATTCAGAATATGGTGACAAATCTCAAAAACCTGATATGAATGACGAACAATATAATGAAGAAAAAGAAAGAATATTAAAATCAATACAGGAAATGGCTGATAATCGAGATCAAATACAGAAAGAAACTATAGAACAAAGTGCATCTAGAAAATGGTTTGAATACAGAAGAAATATTATAACGGCGTCAAATTTTGGTCGTATAATTTGTTTACGTATAGATACTGGATGTGAAGGAGTTTTGAAAAGTATGTTGTATTCATCTGACGTTGACACAAAATGTATGGAATATGGCCGAGAACACGAGCAGACGGCAAGATTAGCACTAGAAAAATTGTTGGATGTTAAAATTTATGAAAGTGGTTTATTTATCGATAAAGAAAATTACTTTTTAGGGGCAACTCCTGACGGTCTAATAGGAAGTGATACATTGGTTGAGTTGAAATGTCCTTTTTCAGCTGCTAATTTAACACCCGAGGACGGAATTCGGCAAAGAAAAATCACATTTTGGAAAATAAATAAAAGTAAAGACATATTTGAAATAAATACCAACCACAAATACTACTACCAACTTCAAGGTCAATTACACGTAACTGGCAGAAAATTTGGTATAATTGCATATTGGACGAAAATGGGTATTAAATATGAAACAATCGAACGTGATGATAATTTTTGGAAAACTAAAATGTTCCCTAAATTAGAAAAGTTTTTTTTCAATTGTCTTTTACCCGAATTAGTTGACCCTAGACATCCAAGAAGCATGCCCATTCGAAATCCGTCTTACATATTGGAAGCAAAAGCAAACAAAAAAATCAAGTAACAATTGTATGTGTTATGTGTGTAAAAATATTTTTTTGTAATTATTACTAAATAAAAGCAATAAATTAGTTTATCTTTTTAGTGCATTTTTAAAACATCTAAAGATTATAGATAATACAATAAATTCAATTTAGTTGAATTACTAATTAGTATTAGTATAGGAATTGATATTATAATATAATTTTTCATAAATCAATATAATATAACTTATGTAGGTAATTGAATAAGAATATTTTTTACATTTGATTTTCCTAAGTGAATAATCGCAAATTTAGTTTTGTGTAAATTAAGTCAATTCTTTTATACATCGATTTATGTCATCGATATCAACACATAAGGTACCTATAAAATTTAGGATTTTTGTATATAACTTTAAAAGGGATTTTCGATTTTTTTCGTGTTTATTTATAGTTAGAAAAAATCTTATTAATGAAAATTTTCAACTCTTATAGCTCTTTTTACTATAGAAAAAATTAATTTTAATTTTTAATGTATTACTTTTTGTATAAATTGTAAAATAATAATATTATTTAAAATCTTTATAAATATGAAGTACTTAGGTATTTACTATTATGTAATCAATACAGCTGATCGTATTATAACTACGCATGTTATGTGAAAAAGTAATATTAGGTACAAACTATATAATTATTATATTTATAATAATATATGATTTTCATATAAGAGAAGAAACCGAATATTATGGATTAGCCTCTTAGGCCTCTTTCACACAGTCCGTTTCTTTAACGGCAACGGAAACGGACTGTGTGAAAGAGGCCTTAGTCCTTTATACCTATTTTAGTAGTACATTATAATTTGTACGTGACTACTAATCTATTTACCAACTTCTATCATATCGCGATGGTCAAATGCATTGACGCGAAACGTTCAACATGACTGTCCGTGGAATAATAATGTGCCTCTCCTCACTCCTGAAACCACGACGCGGCCGACACAGTCGCGGAGATAATGGGCGTGTTTACCGACTGCCGCGAAGGCGACGATACGGAAAACAACGCCATCTCTCGAGTATTAGGTCTGTTTTACATTCAGTATCGAATCCCCTTAAGTGTAATTTAAAATTATCAAAGGTGGGCATCAACTAGTTAAAAACTTAATTTTTTTTAACGTTTTAACTAAACTAGTTAATTAATTTTCTCGTAAACTTATGAATTTACTAGTTTAATTGAAAGTTAAAATAACTTTGCTCAGCTTATTTAAAAATAATCCATCAAGTTAATTATTTTTAATTTTTGTTTTTAAGGCGTTATAATTAAATATTAATAATAAAATAAAAATAATCCAACTATATAATATTATACAAACATTTCTATTATTTATTTATTTTGTAAATAGATATATATTTCAATTAGATTGGATAGGCGTAATATTATATTATGACCTTAAATTGCTACCTATTTGATATAAACAAATTTATATTTGTTAAATTGTTAATAAAGACTTGTTGGTATAATTTAAATATTTATTAATCATGTAAAGTAAATAGGTACATACACGTACATTACAACAAAAGTTTAATACAATTTATTGTTAATTATAATTTTGGAAATTAGAAATAATGCAGTCACTCTTTATGTGATTAAGATACTAATTAAAAAATGTAGATTAACTTTTTTTAAACTAAGTTAATATTTTTTACCATATTAACTTTTAACTTATCGAGTTACATTTAAAATTTGTTAATTGTTAAATTTTAACTTATCGATTTTGTGTCCTCTTAACTTAACTTGAGTTGATTATTTTCATTGACTTGCCTACTTTTGAAAATTATTAGCCTTTACTCGGTCACTATACCATGGTATTATTGTTGTATTTCAGGTATCCGGGTGTTTTCAGGAAACATCTTCAGGAAGTTAATAACACTTGTACAGTGTATATTAAAAAACTGGAATACCTTAAGACTGAAAAATCAATAAAGCTGAAGATGTATTGTAAACATGGTGGCTGTAAGAAGTTTAAACTATACATTTTGTATACTGATGAAGAAGCATTTGTTGAAGTTTACAGTACGAATAAAAACTTTAATCATAAACCAGATGCTCGATACACAACTCAAATTAGGGGAGTTGAGCGAAAAATTATTGCAGAAAAATTAAAGAAAAAAGTGCTTTTCAGTATAGACAGGAATGTGTATTATCAGTTTCACCTATTAAATTAATGGAATGTGGAAATTTGCAAACAATTAAATCTCCTTTGATGTTAAGGAAACTAAATAGTGAACAACAGTTAAAAGGAGATTTCAACCGAAATGATCACTATGATGTAGTTTTAATGGCCAGAGAACATCCCTGGTTGAATATGAAAGTTTCCGAAAGTATTGAAGAGCCATTCAATGTGACATGGACAAGCCAACAGCAATTGGCAATAGTTCAACATTTATTCAAACAAGATAAGTAGTATATATTTGTATGTTCACAGCCAGCTTTTCCACGGTAAATTTTTTTTTTCAAGGGAGGTTGTCCCGCTTGGAGCACTCTGATTTACCGTGTAACACATTACACACTGATTGTTTTCCAAATTTCGTCTCACACAAAAAATATTTACTGTATTCTATTTTTTTACTCATGTTGGTTACACTGTTTTTTTATCTAAATGTGATAAACAAATTTATGATAATTTTTTTTTTTAAAGTCAATTATTTTTTTTTATTATACTCAGTTACGAACGATTGTCTGTTTAACCAAGTTGTGTTTCGCTCGCTAATTTTCTCATCATTTCATTAAATTGTTTTTTCCAAGTTTTTGTTTAATTATTTTTTTAAAAAAAAAATGAATTTCCAAAGATGTACAAACGATATCCAGTCATTGGTCGACCAAATACGATTCAATTCAACACCAGCGTATCCAGAATTCTCAACTTTATTATCAAGGTTAAAAACGTTTAAAACCTTTCCATCGAACACCGGTCAAAATAAATACAAACTCTCAGAATGCGGATTTTACTATATCAATCTCGATGATGCAGTTCAATGCCATTGGTGTGGAATAATTCTACATAGTTTTGAAATCGACGATAATTGTTTTATAGAACACACCCGATTCTCACCAAAATGTTTATTTGTATTATTAATGAAAGGTAATCAGTTTGTTCAAAAAGTTTTAAGTAAATATTGTAAAACCGAAGTTATTTGTAATTGTGAAACCGCTTCGTACGACACCGTTTGTTAAATCATGTTTTTTTATATATACTGTTTATAATATTTGTTGTATTGAATAAAAAAAAAAAAAAATAAAATTGAATGTTTTATCTTAAATGTTTTAATATTTGATTTAATATCTCGTGGACGTATAGCCTAGCGGGTTAGTGCGTATATAATAATTTAAAATGTTTTTTAGGTAACAGGTTAGTAAGTATATGTAAATTCCCTCTCTAGTATACACTAATTGGCTATCTGTACGTCCACATTTTTTTTTTTTTTTTTTTTTTATCAGAGTTTTTAGTATATAATATGACCACAAAGGAAAAAACTGGCAGTTCAATGCATAACTCCTAACAGTTATATCCTACTTTTTATTGTTCACTTTTTTAAAAAAATTTAACAAAAAAAAACTTCATTATGAGTCCACCAATAATTGTCTGTAAGTCTACATTCGATATCCGAGCTTTTAACAAGAAAAGTATTACAGTTGGATTACTAATTAATAAGCAGATTTTAATTATTTTATTATTAGAATGTAAACTTTCAAAGAAAATTATCACATTAAGTTTAGAAGAATGGTTTACACTGATGTCTGAATCTAATTACAATTCAATTATTAATAACCTAAATACCAGGGTGAGACGTGTAAAGATTACCGATTCCTTTTCATATTCAATCAATGTTAAACAGAGTTCAATTACCCTACATCTAAACGAGGAATACATTACCTTAACGCACATAGATTTGTACCGGCTTCGTCAATTGCAGAATTTGATTGATTTGTATGTAGTAGACAAGCAAAAACGTTTAGCAAATTACCAAATTACTTTCAACACTGCATATGACCTAATTAAAAATGATGTCCGTGGTCTACCGTCCACCTGTCAAAGGAACGAATTTACCAACCAATATATTCAAAACTATGATTTTAATTATTATAATCATCTACAGAACGATGACACATCATTTTTATATGAAATATTACAATTTCATTTTGATACATTGTCCGATATGATTTTACAAGATCTATTAATATAAAACATATAAATATGTTTAATTATTGTTTTTTTTTAAAAAAAAAAAAAAATTTTTTTATTCAATAATAAACTTACTATTTTTTTTTCTTAAATTACATGTCACCTTTAATCATAAAGAATAGTTTTAATACGTTTTAGTTTCAAATATTATGTTTTATTCTTATCACATATTTTCAGTGAATGAGTAGATTAAATTTTAATAGAGAATTGATAGCAATGTTTCAATTAGAAATTTTTTTTTTCTCAGGTATACTATATAGTTTATAGGTTTATGTTTTCCAAGACCTTTGAGTATTGAACAAATAAAAAAATAAATGTATAATAATATTTTGTTTTATTAAATGAAACTCATTTTTCCGTATAATAATCAATTATTATAATGAACAATTAATAGTTTGACGCTTCGGATCGGTTAGTAATTTATCAATTATGGTCTGCATTGTTTCATTAAGACTAGTATGAAGTGTTTGATCTTTTGATTCGTCGGTTGTGTACAATCTGACAGTAGCTTCACTGAACTTCCATCTATAACATCAAATTATTTTTATTTAAAAACAAAAGAAGTAAATAAAATCAGTAAAAAAACAGATTCAGCAATAGTTTTTTTAAATTTAAACCAACGTATTTACCTGTCCTTTACTAACACATTTTCGATGTTAGCAACCTTATAATGGCTTAGCACCCAAAGATCCTTTCCTTTTTCTTCAAAAGGCGTCTTTATTGTCACATCGCCATCTCCTTGTCTGAATGTTAGCGAATTAAACACCTCGACATCAAAATCTTCTGTTCTCAAGCGTTCGCTAATATTATCTCTGTATGATGCATTCTATAAAAAAATTTAATTATTTATGCTATCATTATGAAAATATTATTTATATTACCATTTTATTATGCTTCTTTTTCATAGGTTTTTTAACACTTGCTTTTTCTGCAGGACGTTTTGATATAGGTTTTGTTTTTGAAAAAGACGGTCTGATATCAATTGATTCACTATAATGTTCATTCTATGAAACATAAAACATAGTATATTATTTTTTGCTGTTTTTTTTCATTATTTATTTTTTCTATGTTCCAAGAATTATAAAAGCGTTGAGTAATATCACGACTCACTTCCAATATACTTTAGTAACTAAATATTTATTTTTTTTTAAAAAAACTATGTTAGTTTTATTTAATATTATTTTAAGAATTAAAACCATAGCGTTGAGTGGTGTTACGACCGGCCTCCAATTTGCTATGGTTATAAGATATTTACTAAGTAGTTACTAACCTCTGAATCAGTTGAAGCAATTGTACGGTACGACATTTTTTTTTCTTTGGTAGTATTTCTGTTGAACTGAGCTTCTTGTCCTGGAGATGAAATCTTGAAGACTGGTGAATATTAGAGAATTCCCTCTGTCTTTTATACACAGATTTTTACCACTACTTCATTTAATTAAGTATACAAATGGTGAAAGCAATGACCTGGTGCCATAATCTTACATTATAGAAACCTGCTAAAAACATGAACATACAGGTACAACAGCAAATCACATTACGTGAATTTAAATTGATGCTAACATGACCTGCCCAGTCAAATGTTTATAACATTTACCATTTACCAAAGTCAATACCCCCTTGAATAAATTTCTATAATAATTTTACCTTGGATAGCTGTTGAAATATGTTCATATACAACAGCATATTACATTATATGAATTTAAATTGTTGCTAACATAACCTGGCATGCCAAATGTTTTCACATTTACTAAATGTCAATGCTATTATAATATGAAAACAGGACATGGAATAAATTAAAATGTTTAAATCCACCACAAAAATAAATTTCTAATGGGAGAAGAGAGGGTTATTTTCGGGTATAAAACACAGAATTTCTCAGCTTATCGTCATCAGTTCAAGCAACAGCAGTTCCAAGAGCATCCAACAGCAGAACAGTCTTCTTCGTCAAAACAACAGCCAGCCAGCAGTTTACCAAACTTCTTCAACAGCCAGTCAAAAGATTGTCAAAACAACTCTAACAAATAGACCAGCCATCATACTTAGAAAAAAATCTCAATTTCTACAAGCTATGTAAGTACTAGTTTTTTATTGTTATTTATTAAATTTAACATCATACTTCTTTTTTTTAAAAAAAATTAAAAAAAAATAAAATAGAATAATAACAATTTATTGTTGTAATGTTAATATAGTTTTATAATATTACTATGGGTATTGAGTGTTATATCTTATAGACTTAAAGATTTTTTTTCTCAGATTATATAAAATAAAAATATTAAAAAAGAAAATAGCTGTTTAGGACGGTTTCTCAACTCTCACTTTTAGTCACTACTATAATATAAGCTGTTTTCCTTTTTTTGTTAAGTTATGATCAAGTAACAATAGTACGTTTTAATTACACTGCGTTCACGGTATAGAAGATAACTGATGTACCATGCTATTATATATTTACATAGATAAGATAGAATATCAGGCTTGTCAGCCATCAATAAAGTGATTCAATTTTTTTTTTGAGATTGTGGGGTTCCTTATTATTGTGGAGGTTCTAGTTATCTCCAGAACGCCTCCAACGTATGCCGTACGACGGAGTGATGTACACGAGTGAAAAGGGTACAAAAAATGGCCAACTACCGGTTAAGGTGCAATCTATATATTTTTTAGCTACACAAAGTTCGATAGTTAATGTACAAAATGCGTGAATGTTCGAGCATTGACGGATGGTCACGAGGAGGATTGTAGTTTTGGGTAACAGTTCGAATAAAACGGTCGGACGACGGGAGAGCGAGAGCGTGAGGACGTACGACGCGTTACGCTGTCACGAGCGAAGAGATCGAGAGCAGGCGGCCGCCGAGTCGCGGTAGTCGCCGTCTGCCGGGCCTCATGGTGACCAACCGTCTTACATGAAAATCGCCGCTGGGAGGCAGTCATGTGGCGGCGGTTCGCCACATTACTCCCCCCCAACGGAGAGAAGAAAGAAAAACAAAATAAAATAAAATAAAAATATGTTTTACAATTTTTGAAGCCGAAGATCTGTCGATGGTCTGTCGATGAACTGCATGGCGTATGAGTGGTCAATGATCGGGTCGTCGCGCAGGACGAATGCTGGTTTGAGACGATCCATTGATATCCACGCCGTCCGGTGATTCAACTGCAGCTTGTAGTCCTTCTCCCGACTCTGTAGGACGGCGTAAGGCCCTTCGTATCGAGGCTGAAGCGGCGCTTGATGCGCGTCGATGCGGATGAATACGTGGCTGACCGCGTCCAGCTGCGAGGGTATGAAAACGCGTCGAGTCGGGTCGTGGTTGGATCCGGGAGCAGATCGAAACTTAGCCATAGACGCCTTGAGTGTCGCGACGAAATCGGGTGTCCCTACCTCAGGGGGTGCTGAGTGGAAAAGCTCGCCAGGCAACCGCAACGTGGTCCCGTACACTAGCTCGGCGGGGGTCAATCCGATGTCTGGTTTGATCGTATTGCGCAGCGCGAGGAGAACGATCGGTAGGTGCTGTGACCAATGCGGCGACTCGTGTGCCGAAAGTGCTGCTTTAAGTGTCCGATGGAACCGCTCGACCAATCCGTTCGCCTGAGGATGGTAGGGTGAGGTGCGGACGTGCTGGATCCCGAAAGCCATGTTGAGAGCTCGCATTAGTTCGGACTCGAATTGCCGTCCTTGATCTGTAGTGATGATATCAGGAACCCCAAAACGGGCGATCTAATTCATCACGAGCGTGGTGGCGACGGTGTGAGCGTTCATGTTATCGACGGGCCATGCTTCGGGCCAGCGCGTGAAGCGATCGACGCAGGTAAGCAGGTACCTGGCGTTGTCCGACGTGGGTAGTGGCCCGACGAGGTCTAGATGGATGTGTCCGAAACGTCGATCTGGTGGCGCGAACGGTGCGAGCGGCGTCACCGTGTGCCTGTGTACCTTGGTTTTCTGGCACTGTACGCACGTTCTGACCCATCGTCGTATTTCTCGATCCATGCCTGGCCACACGAAACGTTCCTTGACGATTCGCGCGGTGGCCGCGCTGCCGCCGTGTGCCTGTCGGTGTAACGTGGTGAAGACCGCGCGCTGATGTTTTTGTGGTACGAACAACCTCGATCTATTGTACGCAATGTCGAAGTAGACGGGTCCATTCGCGGTTTGCCGTGCGTCGAGTTCCAATGAGGATTCCGTTTTCCCGGTGAGAAGGTCTTGAAGTTCCGTGTCGTTGGCCTGATCGACTGACCACTGGTCGAGATCGGGTAGTCTGTCGTCGAATGTAGCTAACTCCAGCCGGGACAGCGCGTCAGGCACTGTGTTGCGTTCACCACTGACGTGCTCAACTACGTGAAAATATTGCGACAGGAACGCGATGTGACGGGCTTGGCGGTCCATCAATTTTTCTGCCTTCTGCGAAAACATGAACAGCAACGGTCGATGATCCGTTCGAAGCGTCGTTGGTCTCCCCTCGATTGAGTGGACGAAATGTCGAGCCGCGAGGTACGCCGCGAGTAGTTCACGGTCGTACGTGCTGTATCGTGCTTGCGTGTGAGAAAGCTTGCACGAGAAAAAACCGAGTGGCTGCCAATTCCCTTCGACGTTCTGCTCGAGAACCGCCCCGACGGCGATGTTCGACGCGTCCGTGCTGAGGCGTAAGGGCGCATCGCTCTGCGGGTGAACCAGGCGCGTAGTGTCGGCGAGTGCTTCGCGACAAAGTCGAAACGACTCCCTTGCTGTGTCGTTCCAGCTGAGCGGGCCGTCACGTCCTTTCACTGCCGCAGCGATGTCGTATAGTGCCGCTTGCATTTTGGCTGCACCCGCGACGAAACGATGGTAAAAATTCAGCGAGCCAAGAAAACGTTGCAACTCCTTTTTTGTTTTTGGCTGTGGCCACTGGCGAATAGCGGTCGCGCTATCTGGATTGGGGCGCAGGCCTTGTGCATCGACGACGTGACCGAGGAACGTGAGCGAGTCCGCGGCGAAAACGCACTTGGCCGGGTTGATGGCTATACCGAACTCCTCGAAACGTCCCAGAACCGTGCGGACGTGCTCGACGTGTTGTTCCGCGCTCACCGACGCGATCAGCACATCGTCGACGTATGCGAACACGAACTCGAGGCCGGCGAGAATCGAGTTGACTAACCGCTGAAAGGTCTGCGCCGCGTTGCGTAGGCCGAAACACATCACTGGGAACTCGAAGAGTCCGAAAGGTGTGGTGACAGCGGTCTTGTGTACGTCGGCGGCGGCAATCGGGATTTGGTGATACGCGCGCACTAAGTCAAGTTTCGTGATGATCGATTTCTTTGCAAGGTTTGCCGTAAAATCATGAAGGTATGGCAACGGGTACCGGTCCGGGATGGTGACGTTGTTGAGCCGTCGGTAGTCCCCACACGGTCGATATGAACCATCCTTCTTGGGCACCAAGAGCAAGGGGCTCGCCCAAGCACTGGATGATGGTCAGCAGATCCCCTGCTTCTGCATGAGGTCGAAATCGCGGCGCGCGATGTTGAGTCGGTCGGGCGGCAGTCGTCGCGGGCGGGCGAAGAGGGGTGGACCCGTCGTATCGAGCACGTGCTCGACTCCGTGACGAAAGGTCTGTGGAACGGGTGACTCACGGGTCACGCTTGGAAATTCCTGCAGCAGAACATCCCAGTCACGGGAACGTGCGACGGTGAAAAGCGGAGCACTCGGTGGAACCGGCGTAGTCACTGCACAGGTGACTTTTCGTTTGTCGGTCGGATCCACGAGGCATTGGCGTCGAACATCGACGAGGAGGCCGAAATAACGGAGAAAATCGGCTCCGATGATGGACCGCGAAACGTCAGCCATCTCGAAGGTCCACGGAAAGGTGCGTGAGAGCCCGAGGTCGAGGTTGAGCGTCTTCGGGCCGAAAGTTTTGATGCGTGTTCCGTTGGCAGCTGTGAGGTGTACGTCCGATGATTGGTGAAAACCGAAACACGGCGGAATCACCGAAATTTCGGTCCCGGTGTCGATAAGGAACAGCTTGCCCGAGCGGAGGTCGTTGACGTGTACCCGCGTTGAGTTATTTACGACGTACAGGGCGGGCATCCTGTGCGCGCTGTTTAGTTTTCCGCCGGAGCAGATTCGCTGTTGTTCCGCGGACGGAAACTGCACGGCGGACGGCACTTGCGAGCCTTGGTGCCGTACGTTTCGTGGTAGAAACACTTCTGGGAGGGCGGTCGTTGTCCCGAGTCCGTCGGTGATGAGTGTCGTTGCTGCGTCCCTGCCGACGAACTGATCAGCTGTGTCAACGTCTGCACCTGCTTCGCCAGCGCCGCAACAGTTCCGGCGAGATCCGGGTCGGCCTCTCTGCCAACCGCGTCGACATCTAAAGTGTTGGACGCGTCCATTATGAGATCCGCACGAGCGGCTATCGAGTCGAGCGAGGCGTCGAGACTGATGAGGACGACTCTGACGCTTGATGGCAGTCTCTGCATCCAAATTCTTTCAGCGCCTCTTCGCCTATGCCGGGTGGCAGGTTGCCGCGCATGTCGCGGAGCAGTTGTGACGGTCGTCGGTCGCCTAAACCTCCTGGTCGGACAAGTTCCCGGTACTTGGCAGCGTTTGACGTTGCGAATGCTTCGGTGAGGCGCGTGCGTATTGCCTCATACGACGCCGAAATTCCGAGCAGGTCGCCGACGGTTCGAATTGTCGCCTGGTCAAGGGCTCCAACGACATAATTCACTTTCGATGCGTTAGAAGTGATGCGTTGTGCAGCGAACATGGCTTCAGCATGATTGAACCAGAACGCAGGTGATTGGTTCCAAAAGGTCGGAAGTCGGAAGTTGGCGACCGCGTCTATCGCGGGCGGTGCGGTCGCGCTATTGTCGCTCGGCTGTATCTCGTTGGTCATGATGAACGCGTGGCGGAGGAACAGGACTAGAGTACGTAAAAAACTAAAAACGGTGCTACGGTGCGTGCGATCAACTCTCTAGTGCGCCCTCGAGACGGCTACAACGGGTAGCTAATACGTGCGCGTTACGACTTGCGAGGTCACCAATGTGGAGGTTCTAGTTATCTCCAGAACGCCTCCAACGTATGCCGTACGACGGAGTGATGTACACGAGTGAAAAGGGTACAAAAAATGGCCAACTACCGGTTAAGGTGCAATCTATATATTTTTTAGCTACACAAAGTTCGATAGTTAATGTACAAAATGCGTGAATGTTCGAGCATTGACGGATGGCCACGAGGAGGATTGTAGTTTTGGGTAACAGTTCGAATAAAACGGTCGGACGACGGGAGAGCGAGAGCGTGAGGACGTACGACGCGTTACGCTGTCACGAGCGAAGAGATCGAGAGCAGGCGGCCGCCGAGTCGCGGTAGTCGCCGTCTGCCGGGCCTCATGGTGACCAACCGTCTTACATGAAAATCGCCGCTGGGAGGCAGTCATGTGGCGGCGGTTCGCCACATTATTAATAATTATTACCTAACCTCAAAAATCTTAATAGTCAATCTCTTTCATGATAATAACTATAGATACCGTTATCTAGTAGTTGTTATATGATACCTTGTTTTATCAATGTTGAAATACTATAGCTGATTATAAATATTTGTTATTGATAACGTGATAGTCGTATTATACGTGTAATATTATCTTACGTAAAAAAATGTTTTAATATAAAAAGTTTTTTTATTATATTAAAATATTCAACAATGTTCACTGTCTGTATAAAATATATCCTAAAACATATTTTATACACATTTATAAATTAAATTATTTTTTTCTATCTTCACTTGCAACTAAAAGTTTGTTTTTTATGTTATAAATGCTATATTGTCTAATTTTTAAAGTTTTTTTTATTTAGCTTCGAATAATATAATTAGTTATTATTATATATACGTATATACGTACATTCGTTGTTTTATAAATAATTGCTTTAATTATTAGATTTATAATATTTTATATTTTATACTAATGTATTTAGGTAAAATTACAGATAATGAATTTTTGGTATTCATATGATTTTTGTTGTGATCAAATTCAATATTATGAAGAACAGATTGTAACCTTAACGAAGATGATTGATGAAAATAAAATTAAAGAAAGATATGAATATAAAGATCTCAAAAAAAAATTAGAAACCTGAAATTTACTATTTATTTAAGTAGAACAAACTCTAACCCAAATTTTTCTTATATAAAAGAGTTAAACGCAAAATTAGTTTTATTAAGAGAAGAAAAAATGGATATATGTAGAAAATATAGTGATTTATATGTTGCAAATTTTCGTAGGCGAGAGCATTGTTTCGGTAAAAGGTTAGATTTTATTACGACAGTCAAATCTAAACGTGAAAGGTTTAGATCAGGTTAAATTTTTTTTTTTTTTAAATTTATTATGAATAATTAGTAATTATATTTAAAGTTTTTATTTATGTATATAGGTATTTAATGTAAATCTTTATTTTTTTTTTAGCTTATAATATTTTATTGTTTTCCTTTAACGTTATTATTAAATTATTCGTTAATTTCTGCAAACTAAGCATAATCATTGAAAACTATTGTTTATACATGGACTGTAACCATAGTTGATTTTTATTTTAATATAAATGCTTATATTATATTTTGGTTACATAAAATAATATAAGCATTTATATTTGAACTAACCTCAATAAAGAAACATTTATATAATATATATATAGGTCGGTTAGAGTGATTAACCACTACGCTAGAAAAATCGCGAGTGCTGTTGAGACCGGTGACAACGACCAAATATGCGAATGTCTACACAAACTTTTAAAACTACCGATCACTATCAAACATTTAGAAACCACTGGAATTGGACGAGTGGTCAACAAATTAAGAAGCAGAGGTGGAGTCGTAGGAAAATTTGCTGAAAGAGTAGTCCTAACTTGGAAATAAATAATACATAAACTATTTATGCGAAAAAAATATTCAACGAAGGCTAAGCGAATTGTATAGCAAATTAGATGCTGAATAATATTCAATTTTTTTCAATAAATAATTAAAATATTATTTTTTTTTTTTTTTTGTTATTATTTATTATTTTTAAAAAAAGAAGTTGATGTTATAATACATTTTTACAATATCATGATTGCTTATACCTATGTTTTTTTATTTAATTTATTTTTTCAGTTTCATAATGAAAAGAAAAACGGTTACAAAACGCCAGCGGATGTCATCTTCTGATGAAGGTTTATTTGAAATTGAGAGATTTAAGAAATGTTCAAAAACATTTTTGATTAAGAATACTTTAGATTTTATAGACTATACGCTTTTTTTTAACCATGTTAGAGATAAATTAATTTTAAAGTTAAAACAATCATGTTTACAATCATCTAAAAAATTTAATTTACATGTGGATAGTGTATAAGAACGAATAATCACACAAGAAGTTCAGGACATAGCTTTCAAAACTTCTTATACACTTGCATGTAATTCATCTGATTTCAGTAAATTACTAAATAGAATGTTCAATAAATTATTATCTGAACAAGACCAGTTTTTAGCCAAAGGATCTGGATGGTCTCTTAAAACTATAGATGTATTACAGTTGAGAATTAATATAGTGAATCCACTCAAAGGAGGAACGTACCTAGATCTACCTGAATATATAAAAGATAAAAGAGCAATTATAAATGTAAAAAATAACGATGCTAAATGTTTTAAATATTCAATACTATCTAAGTTTGATAATCGATCGAATAAAACTTATTTGAATAAAAAATATTTTAAAATGTTAGAAAAAAAAAGTGGTTTAGATTTTAAATGTATTGATTTCCCAACACCAATCAGTCAGATGAAAAAATTTGAACGTATAAACGATGTATCAATTAATATTTATAGTTTAAATGACAAAAAACATTTTTTTCCTTTGTATATTTGTGATACTGAAAGAAAAAAACATTTCGATCTATTTTTGTTCAATAATGATGAAACATCACATTACTGTTATATAAATAATTTTTCAAGATTCGTTAGAAGTCAGAAAACTAAAAACTGTTCTAAGTTAATTATCTGTAAAAGATGTTTTACTACTTTTGGGAATAAACCGTGTAAAAGCAAACTTTGGGGTATGAAAGGATTGATTGAACATCAACATAATTGTAGAAAGGACCAATTAGGGAGACCTATAAAGTTTGAAGAGGGAGATGATGATTTTATTTATTTTAAAAGTTATAAAAAAACTCAAAGGATACCAATTGTTATTTATGTAGACTTCGAATATATTTTAACTCCTAAAAAACCTGATGAATTCATTCAGAGTTGTAAAAAAAGAAAAACATATATTACACATTTACATGAAATTATGAGTTATGGGTTTTATGTAAAAGTCGACTATGATATTATACCAAAAGAGTTAGTAAAACAGTTGAAGATTCCTAGAAAGGTGGTTATTTATAGAGGTGAAAATGCAGCAAAAAAATTTATGGAAAATATGATTGATATCGGAAATAATATCAAAACAATTTACGAAACTGATACACCAATGGATAAATTAACTGAAAAAGAAGAAAAAAATTTTCAAAGAATCAAATGATGTGAAAAATGCTCAAAACATTTTAAAAAAAATAATTTAATTAAAGTTCGAGGTCACTGCCAATTTACTGGTAAATATAGAAAATGTCTTTGCCTCGAATGTAATTTTCAAATAACTAATCCATCATTCATTCCAATTTTCTTTCATAATTTATCGTATGATAGTCATTTCATAATTCGAGAACTCGGTTGCGATGATCAAAATATTCACGTTATTCCTAATTCATCAGAAAAATATATATCCTTCAGCAAGGAAATCGCACCTAAATTTAGTATAAAATTTGTTGATACATTCCGTTTTATGAGTGAGTCATTAAGTAAACTTGCGGAAAATTTATCTGAAGATAAGTCGAGATTTAGAGAAACTCTTAAAATATTTTCTGCGGAAGCACTAGATTTAGTTACACGAAAGGGAGTCTTCCCTTATGAATATGTCGATAATTGGAGTAAATTAGATGATACTTTTTTACCATCAAAGCTAGAATTTTATAATTCTTTAACAGACGAGAAAATTAGTGATGAAGATTATATACATGCTAAAAATATATGGCATACATTTGATATAAAGACTTTAGGTGAATATAGCGATCTTTATTTAAAAACTGATGTTAGCATACTAGCTGACGTGTTCGAAAATTTTAGAGACTTATGTTTATCTACGCTCGAACTAGATCCTGCTCATTATATGACTGCTCCTGGGTTTGCTTTTGACTGTATGCTGAAGTATACCAAGGTCAAATTATCGAGGTTAAAAGAGTACGACATGTTATTGTTCTTTGAGAAATCAATCAGGGCGGTATATGTCAATCAACTAAAAGATATGTTAAGGCAAACATACCAAATATCGAAGGATTGGACTATAATGCGAATGAGCCGATCACGTGGATTACATATCTCGACTGTGTGAATTTGTATGGGAAATCTATGTTAACAGAATTACCTTTTAAAGATTTTGAATGGGTTGATGATCTCAACATAGATGTAACTAAAATTGCTGATGATTCTGAATTCGGATATATATTAGAAGTTGATATTGAGTATCCTAAACATCTACATAAAAGTCATAACGATTTCCCGTTTCCCACCAAATTCAAAAGTTGAGAAATTGTTAACTACTTTATCATCGAAAAAAAACTATATCGTACATGACAAAAATTTAAAACAAGCGATTTCTCACGGCCTTAAAGTAGTAAAAATTCATCGAGCTATCCGTTTTTCTCAAAGTAAATGGATGGCATCGTACATAAAATTATGTACATCTATGAGAGTACAAGCTAAAAACGAGTTTGAGAAGGATTTCTGGAAGTTGTTAATTAATAGTGTTTTTGGTAAATGTATGGAGAATGTTCGAGCAAGAACTTCTATAAAACTGGTTTCTTCAGAACAAAAAGCGAGGAAATTAATGGCGAAAACTAGTTTTAAAGACAGAACTATATATTCCAAGAATCTCATGGCCATTCATCAGCATAAGGAAACAATTAAATTTGACAAGGCAATTTATGTAGGATTTGCAATTTTAGACGTTTCGAAAACATTTATGTATGACTTCCATTATAATGTGATGAAGAAAAGGTATGGTACTAAAATTAGTTCTTTATATTCGGATACTGATTCCCTGATATATGCTATCCAAACAACAAATTTTTTTGACGATTTAAAAAATAGTTTATCACCATATTTTGACACATCTAATTATCCTAAAGACCATTGCTGCTTTAGTGAAATTCATAAAAATCAGCCAGGGTTTTTTAAGGAAGAAATGAAAGGAATTATAATTAAGGAATTCGTTTCATTAAGACCAAAATTATATGCTTATAAAACTGTAGATGGCGCTGAGAAAAAAAAGGCAAAAGGTGTAAAGAAATATATAATTAAAAATCATATGCAATTTAACAATTATATGAATATACTAAACGCTTTTATAAACCATAAAACTCTCAAAGATGAACAAACTCATAGAAAAATGAATTTTATCCAATCAAATAAACATGTTGTTCATTCGAAAACAATGAACAAACTTGTTCTAAGTGCAAACGATGATAAACGTTATATAATGGATGACGGGATAAATACTTTAGCTTATGGTCATTATAAACTTAATAGGTCAGTATAAAAGCGTTATCTAGCGGAACAAAATACAGCAGTATTATTTATTTTCATTGATTCATTTACTACTAGATGACGCTTTTTGTTTTTGTCGATTGTAAATACATAAGTTTTCAAAACAGGCTAATGAGGATCAGGAGATTATGTGAAATAATTAATTTAACTTAATAAAAAAAACCTGATATTTAATTTTATTAAAAAACAAAATAAAAAAAAATAAAAATATATTATACATAAAAAAACATTATTTTAAAATATCTGATGATGTTATCCACGAATTTTGACTTGAATCAAAACCTAGCCATTTAACAAACATTTTATTCCCAACTTTTTTTACAATACGTTCAATGAGAAAGGTGTTTGGAAAATCAGTTAATTTAATTTCCTGTTCATAAAAACCACCTAAAATTATACTGCCTGATTCATCCTTTAGTTGATAAGTTACTGGATTTGTCTGTAAAACTTTTGAAACTGTAAATATTTCCGTTGTCCAATTTGGTGTATATCCTTTACTAAATATATGTTTATACTTAGATATTCGTACTTTATCGCCAACTTTTAATTTTGGTTTGTACAATGTTTTAGAATTTATATAAGTGTTAAATTTAATTCTGTTTGCATCCATTCGAGCTTCACTAGGTGTACATTTGATTGTTCTGTGTTTTGTATTATTATAGTTATGTATAATTTTTGATATTGTATTGTACCAATTCCATGTACCTGTTGCAGTAAAATGTTTATATATATTATTTTTAAGAGTTTGAATCACGCGTTCCGCGATTGAACATTTAATAGCACTGTATGAACTGTAATGTTTAATTTTATATTTTTTCATTAAATCTTGAAATTGGGTATTGTAAAATTCTGTGCCATTATCTGTTTGTAAAAATTTTGGATTAGCTTTTTTCAATATATTAAACATTCCTTTTGTACATTCTTTACCTGATTTATTTTTCAGCGGTTCCACAAATACATATTTGCTATATGTGTCTATAACAACCAATATGAATTTAAAACCATAATTTTTTTTAGAATGAGATTGCATCTCCATTAAATCAGCTTGCCAGAGGTCGTCAATAAACCGCGTTACCACACTGCGTCTAGGAAATATTTTTCTCGCTGGTCGATGTAGCTCATTAGCTATACTCTCTAAGGTCGACATTATACTATAATATTTCTCTCTCGTAGTTCTTCTAAAATAGATATAATTTCATTATTAACACCAGTATTACCAACACTTTGTGATGATGTCAAAAGATTTAATCTAGTTACTAGCTCATTCGGATCGTCATAATAAACTAATTGTGTTTGAGGTAATACATCTTTATATAAACCACTACCTATCTTAGGCTCAGGTGATGAAGTAAAATTAATCAAATTTGTAGACATGCGATCTGTAGGTGAAAAAATGCTTGCTGATTGATTAAAATCAAATGCTTCATTTTCTTGTATAATTTTTCTACGTTTAGCATTAAATAAGCTGGAAGGAGTAGAAGGTAAAGTATTGTTAAATGATTTTAAGTTAATTCGAGGAGTTGTAGCCTCATTAATTTTAGCTATTTCTTCGTTAAACTGTTTTTCCTCCATTTTCATTCGATCATACAATGGTTTTACAACAGTCATCCATTTATGATACCTCGAGGTTCTAGGTTTCCCATCTGCTTTTAAATGGACTCCCGAAGTTTTCAAAATATTGTAATAAGATTCTATATCTGCTATAGTTGTATTTTTTGGTTCTTTCTCGCATAATAAAGACCATAGTCCTGGTGTAAATTGATAGTATTTATTCAGCAACAGTAATTTACCATGACTAAAAGTTACAGAATGTTTTCCTATTTTATATGAATCACTATCTTTATCATAATGCATGCCATAGGATTTATCATAACGTGTTGATTTAGGACGGTTATTTAAAAAATTTTCAAATGGTGAATTTAATTCGTTATCATTATCTTCATCACTAGTGCATGAGGTTTCTGATTTATTTTTTAGTTCAGTTGACTGTGTGTTACATATTGTATTTTGTTTTCTATGTGCACTTAATGGTTCAATTATCGGCTTAAATGCTTCACGGAAATAGTTTTCAGAATCTATAACACCACGTTTCATTTCCATTATTTTCCGTTTAATATTTTTTTTTGATGTTATTAAATTTTCTAACAATACTTTTTCTTTGTTCATTGTAAATAATAAATGCAATATACCTGTATCGTACGACTACCGATAACACTATGCAGATAATAACTGTGTGATGGTATATTTATATATATATATATATATATATATAGGTGTACATACAATATTTTATTTTAATGAACGTATGAAAACCACATCTATACCTTCCTTCATTCATTTCTCGAGTTTTATCGATAACCATAAACCCATAAACACTATGATTCCAGCATAAATGAGACATTTTCCGAAATTCTGAGAAATCCATATCTGTAGACGAATGATCGTTTAAAATATGTCGTAAATTTGTATCATCTTGTTTCAGTATTATTAAAAAGTTTGCGTTATCTCTTACTAGCTGTTTCGATATTTTGGAATATGTCTGTGCTAAATAAAATACAGAGCTATTACCTGAATGTCTGCCAATGCTAAAGTATTCTCTAATTACAGATTGTGGCCCACATATCACATCATCAAAAATTATAATAGAATTTTTCTTGGTTAAGTTTGGTTTTATAACCTTATCAGCGCTCGTAAATATGAAAAGATTAGCACCTTGTATATCATCTATTATTTTTTTTAATAAAACATATTTTTCCTGATTAGCGGTTTTCGAGTATAAATAAATATTTTCAAATCTTAACCCATTTTGCATGTGTGATTAGATTATACATTATATTTGTTTTTCCTGATCCACTAGGGCCAATTAGTATAGCACGTATTGTATCAGGTAATAACGAACCGTGTCTTGATGGTTTTTTTACTAACTGAACATCTACATTTATAACATCTAATTTATCTTTCTGTTCAATCAAATTCATATTATTTTCTTATAAATACTCTAGAAATTTTAAATTTATAGTCAGTTACCAATGACGCGCTCAACTCACAAGTGTAAGTCAGACAAGACTGGAAAAGGATTTGTAAACTCTCTTATAAATAGTCTCCCGTTCGAAGCCCATGTTTCAGGCTACCAGTATTGTGGTCCTGGTACAAAATTAAAAAAGAGACTAGATCGTGGTGATAAAGGAATAAACCCGTTGGATGCTGCTTGCCGTGATCACGATATTGTGTATGCAACGAGTAAAAATTTAGACGATAGACATATAGCTGATAAAGTGTTAGAAAATCGTGCTTGGGAGAGATTTTTATCAAAAGATACTCCTAGAAAAGAGAAATTTGTTGCTTACGCAGTAACAAATGCAATGAAAGCTAAAAGAAAAATAGGTATGGGTTGTAAAGGTAAACGGAAACGTACTATAAAAAGAATTGGTATACTAGCAGCAAAGAAAAAAAAATTTCAAAGAAAAAGAATGGTGGTAAAAGGTTGATTTTAGCACCAAGACAGTCAGGAGGTGTAATTCCCTTAATACCTATATTTGCAGGATTGTCAGCACTTGGTAGTTTGATGTCTGGAGGTGCTAGTGTGTATAATGCTGTTCAAAATTCAAAAAGAAAAAAAGGTGGTGGTTTGAATTCAAACAATAATAAGTTAAGAAAAAAAAAAAACTTATGATCACGCTACCTGACAGACCGCTTTCGTCTCAAGATATTATAAAATATGTAGCAAAGTTGAAAATCAATCATTTCCGTGGGGTCTTTTCACGTGATAACTTACCTATTAAACCACATACGATTGAATGTGGTATATTAAACTTGGATATATCTTCAGGCGACGGAAGTCATTGGGTAGCGTTTTATAAAAATAAGGATAAAGTTATATATTTTGATAGCTTTGGGGATTTACCTCCACCAATTGAATTACAACATTATTTCAGGCAGTTCAAAATAGTATACAACTATTCTAACTATCAAGATTTCAATACATTTAACTGTGGTCACTTATGCCTTGAATTTTTACAATGCATGAATCTATTACATTAAGTTTAACTGGAAATACAACTATATTATCCACGAATTATTTTCCATCTCTAAACGTTTACGAGGATTCAGAAATAGCTTTGTTATCTTTGCAAACATACAATTCATTTCCAAATATTATAAATCCAACTAATAATCGGCTGAGAATAGAATTAATTCCTCCAGATAAAAAAATAAAAATTCAATTTTTTTTGCCAGTCGACTGCCGTGATATAGAAGATATTAACAATTATATGACAGCAGAGTTACCTCAATTTAATAAAGTCAACGGAACAAAGCTAACATTCAGTGTACGTATTGATCCTATCGATTTTAGAACGTATATAAAATGTAATGGAATACTACGCTTTAATCATCCGTATAGTATAGCACCTGTTTTGGGGTATAAAAAGAAAGATTGTGGACCGTTTCATGAAGAACATCGATCGGATAAAGCTGCAAATTTAAACACAATTAATTCTATAAAAGTAATGTGCAATATAGCTCAAGGATCATTCAGCAACCATCTTCAAAGCCATTCGATTTATGAATTTTTCCCGAGTGAAAGGTCAGGATCGAAAGTAGTACAGTCACCACCAAATTTAATATATTACAAATTGAATAAAACAAATATTGATGCGATAACCGTTCAGCTAGTTGATCAAGATCATAATCTGATTGATAATTTTGGTGAGACATTGACAATTGTGTTACATATTAAACGTTACGGGTCTTGAGATGGGATTAAAATTCAATATAAACCCGCTACTTCGGATCAGTTTAACTAGTCATAAGACGAAAGTACTACCAGCAACATCAAATAAAATAAAAAAATCTTGCAATCTCTAGGCTATCAATTAAATCAGAATGCCTGAAAGTGATATTTTAGATATAACTTCACAGTACGAAACGGATTCTAAAATTACGAAAATTGAATATCATTCATATACACCGTATACAACATCATTTAATAATAATGATGAAATACGTATATCAATCCAGCAAACAGATGTTTATCCATATCTACACGAAAGCTTTATTTTTTTGGAAGGGGTAATTAGTGATGCTACCAAAGTGAAACTAACTAATAACGGTTACTCTTACCTCTTCGAACAAATACGATTGGAAATCAATGGGATAGAAGTAGATAGCACACGTGTTCTTGGAATCACTAGCTCGTTGAAAGGTTACTTATCCTGTACACCAGACAACTATAATTGTTATGAAAATTCTGGTTGGAATTTTAAAAACGCAACGCATTCCGAAAATGAGAAAGGTGAATTTAGTGCTTGCATCCCATTGAAATATTGGTTAGGTTTGTTTGAAGACTATAAAAAAATATTGGTGAATTCTAGATTGGAATTAATATTAACTCGAAGTCATAGCGATTTAAATGCTTTAAGTTTAAAAACTGGTATAACTGCTTCTGAAGGTAAAGTCAATATAAAAAAAATAGTCTGGAAGGTAACACATATAGCGGTTGACGATGAAGAAAGGTTAAAATTATTGAGACTTGTAGAAAAAGAAAAAAGTTTGTTTATTCCTTTTAGATCTTTTGAAACTTTTGAATACCCTGAACTTGGAACCACTAATAAAGTTGTATAGAATTTGAAAACTGCTTCAAAATTAGAAAAACCGCGATTTATCATAATCGGGTTACAAAAAGGACGTAAAAATTCGATATCAAAAGATTGTAGTATATTTGATCATTGTAATTTGACAAACGTTAAAGTATTTCTGAACTCGATAGCTTACCCATACGATAATTTGAATTTAGATTTTTCAAAAAATAATTTTACTATATTATATAATATGTATACATCGTTTCAAGAATCGTACTATGAAAAAAGTATTCGTAACCCAATTTTAAGTCCTTCTACTTTTCTAACAAACGCACCAATTATAGTTATCGATACTTCAAAACAGAACGATTCAGCCACAGCCTCTGCAGTAGACGTTCAATTGGAAATTGAAGCTTCAGATTCACTTACAGGTGTAACTGCTTATTGCTTGTTAATTCATGATCGTATTGTAGAATATGTACCTTTCACTAGAGAAGTAAGAAAACTTGTGTAAATATATATTAAGAATTCATTTTTAACAATAAAAAAAACTAATATTTAATAATTTGTGTTGTAATTCATTTTTTAACAATAAAAAAAACTAATATTTAATAATTTGTGTTCTTTACTTGAAATAATTATTTCAGTTTTATGGTTAGCTAAGAAAATTTGTTATACGGAGTCAAATTTGGTAAACAATCAGTGTGTAATGTGTTACATGGTAAATCAGAGTGCTCCAAGGGGGACAACCTCCCTTGAAAAAAAAAATTTACCGTGGAAAAGCTGGCTGTGAACATACAAATATATACTACTAAGATATGTTAACAACTATCCATGTGGATTCAACAGGATCAGTTGTTAGGCCCCCTCAGAACTCAACAAAACTAACTATTTATTATTATGCTTGTGTAGTGCGTATAGGTAAAATTGAAAGCGTATGCCCAATAACTGATATGGTCAGTGCAACGCATGATAGAGAAACTGTAACAAAATGGTTGAAATGTTTGAAGGATCTAGTAATTAGAGAAGATCCAAGTATCTGGCCGCCTGTAACTGATTTCAGTTGGGCTTTTATGCATGGTATTTCTAAAGCATGGAATGGTAAAGAAACAATATTTGAATACCTGGATATGTGTCATAGAATATTAACTGGAAGAGAAACATTGTCTTCTAGCACAGTAGTTATAACTTCTTGTACAAACCATTATGTTAAAAACATTCTGAACCATGTTAAACAGTATTATCCAGATGATGATAAAACAGCGTTTTACATAGCCAGATGTGTTGGGTTGGTGTTTGAAATGAACAATTATGAAGAAATCAAACATTGGTTTAAGTTGCTATCGACTATGATCTTGTCAGACAAGTCAACAGAAATGTGTAAAGCAGCACGTATGGAAATGAAATCATACCTACAAACAAACCATGAATTAGTTGAGAATGAAATTGAAAAGTTTGATGACGATCACAATTACTCTTGTGGTAAAACCACTGATACCTCGTATTATGCAGAACGAAAGAAATCTGCATTTTATCATGATTTTAAACAAATATTTGACAATGTGAAAAAAATAGTTAATATTCCCTCACAGGATCAAAATCAACTAGATGTTAATAGTATGTATTCAGAAGAGTACTTGTTACATTTTCTTATTGAAAATTTGCCATACATACCTCTATGGACAAAAGTTATGACTACTCTTATTCATCTGAAAGAACGCCAGAGTAATGCATCAGTAGAAAGTTGGTTTAATTTAGTAAAAAATCATATTTTACAAGGTAAAAGAAGAATGAAATGTGGTAGGTTTATTGAAAATATAACCCAATATGAAGCTCAATGCTTTAAACAGGTTGAATTACAAATACCTAAACGTATATGTGCCATAAAAAGAAAAGCTGATTGTGACGAGGACAACCTGCATTTAAATACTCCAGAAACCTGGGGGAAGAAATGTAAACGTCCAGCATTCTTGAGAAACAATAATACAATTTTAGGCAAAAGTTATGGCAAAAAGCAACAAAATTGTATGTCATTAAATATAAAAAGCCAAGATAAGACACTACAACAGGGTGTTGTATTATATTCAAAAGGAGATGTATTTAATAATGATCATCTAACTGTTTGCAGTGAAACAGATCAACCAATTGTGCGCAGTTTGGATATAGTTGAGCAATTATTTGATAACCTCAGTGATGTCAGTGGTCACGATTGTGTATTAACAAGAGAAAATAGTATAAGTCCAAGAGTCATTGAGAATATAAATAAAACTGTTGTTAATACTTCACCTGTGGCTTTGACTACCCAAATTCCATCAGACGCTAATGGGTACACAGTTGTATGGGAATCATCTACTGATAAGTCACCAACAGGAAATTTTAACTTATACCGTACGAACAAATTGGTGAAAGATCCAATGTATTATATGAAGTCTTATCGTGGAGTTGACAAATATGTGGTATCGCAAATTTCTTTTGAAAGCGAAGAAATAGAAATATCGTCTTTAGATTTTTTGAATTTAAACACTAAAGGCGAAACTAGTATGCTTTGGTTACATAATAAAGAAATATGGTGTTTGTTTCAGATATTTTCGGAGAGAAATTCAAGGTCTTGGATCACTAAGAAGAGACAGCAGTTAGGCTGTGTGAGTCCAGATCAATTTTACTATATGTTCAATCTTGGTAGAAGTGTTGAAAATTCTACTGCTAATAGACCTGAATGGATTGATTCATCAAGGTTATTAATACCTTTATTGGAAAAAGACCATTGGACTTTGATCTATGTAGATTTTATAAAAAAAACAGTAAGTTATTTAAATTCTATAGAAAGTGTGCATAACGATACCAAGAAGAGATACTGGAAGGACAGGGTTCTGAATGTTTTATGTAATGTGCCTAAAACATGGAAACCAAAGCAAAACGTAGGTGATATTAACAAATGGAAAGATAGGTTTGTCCAAATACCGTATCAAGATGATGGGTTTAACTGCGGTGTATTTATGTTGTACTTTGCAAATCAATTAATGAGTAATAAAAGAATAATTAATTTTTTCGATCCAAACAGTTATCGCTCTAACTTACAGGACTTGATACTATCGAGTTCAAAGTGTATGAAGAACATTTGCTTAATTTGCGGAAAAGACGAAGGTAGTTTTAGACAAAATTATAATTGTGAAGTCGATAGTACAATGGTTCAGTGTGGGTCTTGTACTAGATGGCTGCATATCTCATGTTTACCAGCAATTGAGCAAAAAGAATTTGAAAGTCCAGATTGGGTTTGTGGACTGTGCTCAAATCAATGTCCAACTATCTAAAATAAATTTGTATAAACATAATTATTGTAATGTTAATACGTTTTTTACATTAATTTGTTGTATTTTATTAATTATTATTTGTCACATTTAAAGCGATGACTCTTTGATTTTTAAATTCCACTCAATTAGTATTGAGGAAATATGAGCATCATATTTATTCAAAAAATTATGTTATAGTGACGACTCATGGTTTTAAATTCCACTCAATATGTTTTGAGGAAAAACAGCGTCATCAATATTGTTAAAATTATTTTTTATTTTAAATTGAAAATGACTTAAGTTGGATAAAACTTTAAATTTTAAAAAAAATTATTAAATTTATCTATATTATTTATCAATTTTACATTTTCACTGTAATTATTTTTTTAACTAACTTGTATTCAAAGTTCAAATATTTTTTTTTAGTTAGAATGATTAAAAATTGATTTGTCCAACTTTGAGTCTCATATATAAAAGAGTTTGTTCAAGTCTTTACAATAATTCCACTCATTTAATTTTGAGGAAATGTAAGGCGATCATATTCAATTTTATTTTCAGAAGAATATGTCTATAATGTACTCTATGAGAAGTATAATAGCTAATAATAATTAGGTATTATGGTTTATTGATAAAATGAGTTTGTCATGGAAAACTATTGGAATATAGTTGTATATAATTAATATAATATGTAATAATTAATAATGAAATTGTTAACAGTTTTGTTTGTATATAAAATGTTTACTATGCATATTATTATGTGCGTGTAATATAGTTAAGCTGTAAAAAAAAAAGAAAAGCGGGTTTTTAGGCCTACAGGGGATCTTTTTACCACTTTATAAATCTTAAAAGAAACGAATCTAAATGCAATACCTCATGGGTGGATTTGGAAATTGCATTAATAATATATGTTTTGCAGAAATAAGTTATTGAAATTGTGAACCACAATATATCATATAGGCAGTATTTGTATCATAATAAATAAGCAAAACTACAAAAGTACGACACTAATCACAATCGGTAGTGTTAAGGTATAATTTTAAATATATCAAAAATATGTGCAAATAATGATAGTGTACCTTAATAACAATAACATAAGTTGTGGCTGGGGGGGGAGGGTGAATATGTTAATAGGTATGCAGACACCTACCACAAAAATAAGTTGTGAAAGGGGCACTTATATTATTTAACATTGTGTTGATTAAATGTTAAATGACAAATATTTTAAATCCATTGAACACTGAATCACAATGTTACTTATGAAGAATTAATAAATAAAAACGAATTATTTCATAACATGCTTTGATTTTTTAAGTAAACAAATTAATGTGAATATCTGTACATTTTATTTTATTTACAATCATATTTTTTTTATAAACTTATTTGCAAGTTACATAAGTGGTATATAGATGATTTCAAAATTATTTTGATTAGGTAGGTATGTAATTTTTACAATAAATACCTACATCAATAAAATTATAAAACTAAAAAAATAATTATTTTAACCACATTATGTACCTATTACTTGAATAATTGGGAGCTTTTTGTTATGATAATTCTATCTTCAGGTAATATTTGTCTGTAAATATACATAGTACATACATACAATTGTATTTAATTTATTATATATTTTATTGTAATTTTGTGTTGTTAAAAAAAATTATTACAGATTAATAATAAAAAAATTAGGACTTCCAAAGTAATGATTTAAATAAGTATAAGAAATGGTTTGTCCCTGGACACTATGGTTTGTGGAGGAAGTGAAGGATTGATTTTGAAATATTAAGTAACTATTATTTACATGGTATGTATAAGTTAAAATATGTGACTGTAAATAATAATTTTAAATAATCAAAAACAACATGTAGTGATATTGACTACATATTCTAATTAATTTATAATATAGGCGTTTTTGTTCTTCGGTGTCTTTTAATTTGTAAATTTCACATCCATCGCATGCGTTAAAGGCCTGTGATGAATAAACTCAAATTCTTGTCTCTAGCAGATAAAAGAGTTGAAGCTAATTTGGTATTTTTGCACAAGCTGATTGATAGACGTGTGGATGCTCCCTCTTCTCTTTCTCATTTTAAATTACCTTCTCATTTAACTAGGTCTGATTCTTTCTATGTTGTTCCATTACACAACACCAACTTTTATAGAAATAATCCCATTCACTATATTGTTCATATTTATTGATTACTATAAATTGAATTTTAGTTGCCCCTAATAAATTTAGTAAATGCAACTTAATATAACTGGTATCAACCATTTTCTTATCAGTGGTATAAGAGCTAACTAGGACGGAGCTATCTTCACAGACATTAGAAAATAGAAATTAATATATTGTGGTGAACCACCACCACATGACTCCCTTCCGGTGGAGGTAAGCTTGTTAGACGGTTGGTCACCATGTTTTAGGCGGCACAACCGGTCGTCGTCGCGGGCGGCGGCCGGCCTACCACCACTCACCAGTCTTCTCTGATCCGAGCGTTTCGACCGACGTAACGCACGAACGACCCGCATCCGACCGACATTTTTAAACCACCAACACGAGCACTAAAACCTCGTGACCACCGTCGTCGCCATTGTTTGTAAATATTTAATTGTCTCGCGTCAAGCGACGTCGACCTCGTTACTCCTGTAATACTTAATAAATATTATTCTCGTACACGTCGTCAAATTGTTCTCTCAGTGACCCCTCCTCCTCTCTTTAGATAAAACGTGGAAGTGATCGTCGGAGGTAAGTCGACATCGACAGTATTCGCCCTCCATACGGCGCGACCGAGCCGTTACGACAACGTTGGAGATATCACGGGGGAAACTTGTCGTACCTCGCCCGTGGATCCCCACACTGGTGACCTCGCAAGTCAAGCACGCAACGCATTCGTCCGGTTAACGCGTAACCGTCGGAGCCGAATCGCACGCAGCTGTTTCGTCCGCGAGTTCGTTCCGTTTGGTGGTCGGTGCCGTCGACACACGTGACCCGCCATGAGTAACACGCAGAGTGGTGATACACCGACCGATGCCGTCGCGAGTACAGCAGTCGAAGCTATTGCGAACGTTCGTCTGCCGGCGTTTTGGAAGAAATCGCCGCAATTATGGTTCACACACGCGGAATCGGTTTTCGCCAATCAGCGCGTCGCTTCTAATACGACCAAAGTCAATTTCGTCGTCGGAGCATTGGACGAGGAAGGCGTACGAACCATCGGCGACTTACTCGGTTCCGCCGCTTCATACGACGCAATCCGCAACCGCCTTGTCGACGCATACGAGTTACCGAAGTCCGTTCGTTTTCGCGAAATCGTCAAACCCGGAGGCATGGGTGATCGTCGGCCATCGCAGCTTCTACGTGACATGCGTAACAACATGCCGTCTGGCATAGGGGAGGACGCGTTGAAGGAGTTTTGGCTCCAGAAACTCCCGTCTAGTGTCACGGCCATCATTTCCAGCCTCGACGGATCTCTAGATTCGCTGGCATCGCGTGCGGACCGGGTAATGGATGCATCTAACCCGCAGAGTGTTGACGCTTTCGCGAAAGACCAGTTCACGGAACTTGCGGGCGCCGTGGCGGCGCTGACTCAGCAAGTCCAGTCCCTCACGCAAATCGTCAACTCGTCAAATGGCTCATCGCAACAACGACAAACGCAATACGACACGCGAACATCGACGCAAATGTGTTATTATCATGACCTTTATGGTGCCAAGGCGCGCAAGTGTCGACCGCCGTGTAATTTTCAGCCGAAGACGCGGGACACTGGTGCTGCTCCGTTAGCGGAAAACTAAACATCACGGACAGGACACCCGCCCTGTTTGCCGTGAGTACTTCCACGCGGGTACACGTAAACGACCTCCGTTCCGGCAAACCATTCTTGATTGACACCGGCGCGGAAATCTCGGTCATTCCACACGTCCACGCCGCACGTCAACCGTCCGACGTACATCTCACAGCGGCCAACGGAACTCGAATCAGGACTTTCGGTCCTAAAACGCTAAATCTCGACCTCGGACTAGCACGCACGTTCACTTGGACCTTCGAAATGGCCGACGTTTCGCGTGCTATTATAGGCGCTGATTTCCTACACTATTTCGGCTTGCTCGTCGATGTACGTTATCACCGCCTCGTCGACCCAACGGACAAACGATCGGTCACCTGTGCAGTGACCTCCGCAGTTCCAACGGACACCCCGCTGTTTGCCGTCGCCCGCACCCCCGACTGGGACGCCTTGCTCCAGGATTTTCCGGCCGTGACCCGTGAGTCACCAGTCCCCGAGGTATTCCGTCATGGAGTCGAGCACGTCCTCCAGACAGCAGGTCCGCCGCTTTTCGCGCGCCCTCGGCGGTTGCCACCCGACCGGCTTGACATCGCGCGTCGTGATTTTGACCTCATGCAGAAACAGCGGATCTGCCGCCCCTCTTCCAGCTCATGGGCGAGCCCGCTCCTCCTGGTGCCCAAAGGGACGGGTCGTTCCGACCCTGTGGGGACTATCGTCGGCTCAATCACGTCACTGTTCCAGACCGTTACCCGTTACCCTTTTTACACGATTTTACGTCAAATCTCGCGGGAAAAGTCATCTTCACCAAGCTCGACTTAGTACGTGCCTACAATCAGATTCCTATCGCCACCGAAGATGTACACAAAACTGCAGTCACAACACCGTTCGGCCTGTTCGAGTTTCCGGTGATGTGTTTTGGCCTCCGCAACGCCGCACAGACATTTCAAAGGTTGGTTAACTCTATACTCGCCGGTCTCGATTTTGTTTTCGCGTACGTCGACGACGTACTCATCGCGTCCGCGAGTTCGGAACAACACGTCGATCATGTTCGCGCGGTTTTAGGGCGTTTCGAAGAGTTCGGGATAGCTATTAACCCGGCTAAGTGCGTCTACGCTGTGAGCTCGCTCACGTTCCTCGGGCACGTCGTCGACACGCGGGGGTTGCGTCCGAACCCGGACAGTGTAAAGGTCATTCGGCAATGGACACAGCCAAACACTAAAAAAGAGCTACAACGTTTTCTTGGCTCCCTAAATTTTTATCATCGCTTCATTCCGAGCGCAGCCAACCTTCAGGCTCCCCTATACGCCATCACCACGGCAGTGCCGAAACGCGACGGCCCGCTCGTATGGACCGATTTAGCACGCGAGGCATTCTCCGCGTGTCGCGAGGCGCTCGCCGGTACGGCACAACTGGTACACCCGCATCGCGACGCTCCACTACGCCTTAGCACGGATGCGTCGAATGTCGCTGTGGGGGCGGTCCTAGAACAGTCGGTCGAGGGTGGCTGGCAGCCGCTCGGGTTTTTCTCGCGTAAGCTCTCCGGCGCTCAGACAAGATATAGTGCATACGATCGCGAACTACTCGGCGCCTACCTCGCCACCCGACACTTCTTGCACGCGATCGAAGGTAGACACGTGACGCTACGCACAGATCACCGACCGCTTTTGTTCATGTTCTCTCAAAAGGCGGAAAAGCTCATCGACCGACAAGCCCGACACGTCGCGTTTTTATCGCAATTTTTCTACGAAATCGAGCACGTCAGCGGCGAGCGTAACATAGTACCGGACGCTCTCTCGCGCCTCGAGTTAGCAGCGCTTGAAGACGGTTTGCCAGATCTCGACCGGTGGGCGGTGGATCAAGCCAGCGACATGCAGCTACAGGACATCATTGCGGGCAATTCGGAGTCCTCGCTGGAGCTCGAGGCACGACAAACGGCAAACGGGCCCGTTTACTTCGACATATCACACGACAGGTCGAGGCTGTTCGTTCCGCAGTGTCACCGGCGGGCCGTGTTCAACTCGTTGCACCGTCAAGCGCATGGCGGCGGCGCGGCTACCTGCCGAATCGTCAAAGCTCGTTTCGTTTGGCCCGGGATGGACCGAGAAATCCGTCGATGGGTAAAAACCTGCGAACAATGTCAACGAGCCAAAATACATCGACACACGACCTCACCGCTCGCGCCTTTCGAGCCTCCGGAACGTCGATTCGGTCATATTCACCTCGATCTCGTCGGCCCGCTACCGATTTCCGATAACGCGAAATACTTACTAACGTGCATCGACCGTTTCACGCGCTGGCCGGAAGCATGGCCAATCGATAACATGTGTGCGCATACCGTTGCCGCCACGCTAGTGACGAATTGGGTCGCTCGCTTCGGAGTTCCGGACGTTATCACCACTGACCAGGGACGACAGTTCGAGTCCGAACTGATGCGGGCGCTCAACACCACCTTCGGCATTCAGCACGTGCGCACGTCTCCTTACCACCCGCAGGCCAACGGGTTAGTCGAACGTTTCCATCGAACCCTCAAAGCGGCACTCACCGCACAAGAGTCGCCGCATTGGTCTCAACACCTGCCGATCGTCTTACTCGCGCTGCGGAACACTGTCAAACTCGACGTGGATGCGACCCCCGCCGAGTTGGTTTACGGGACAACGCTTCGACTACCAGGCGAGCTATTTCACGCGGCCCCACAAGAGGCAAGAGCGCCGGACCTCGTCTCCGCGCTCAGAGACTCGATGGCTCTATTGCGGCCCACACCAGGCACGAATCACGACTCGTCCAGGCGTATCTTCGTACCCACGCAGCTCGACACCGTCAGTCACGTGTTTGTTCGGGTCGACGCGCAACACGCGCCACTTCGACCACGTTACGAAGGACCGTATGCGGTCCTAGAACGTCGGGTCAAGGACTTTAAGCTACAGCTGGGCAGTCGGACGTCTTGGGTCTCCGTGGATCGACTCAAGCCGGCGTTCATTCTACGGGACAACCCACTCACCGATCATTCGTATGCCATGCAGTCCATCAGCCACCAACCGACTCCGAAAACTATTACATAATTTTCTCTTCCGTCGGGGGGGAGTAATGTGGTGAACCACCACCACATGACTCCCTTCCGGTGGAGGTAAGCTTGTTAGACGGTTGGTCACCATGTTTTAGGCGGCACAACCGGTCGTCGTCGCGGGCGGCGGCCGGCCTACCACCACTCACCAGTCTTCTCTGATCCGAGCGTTTCGACCGACGTAACGCACGAACGACCCGCATCCGACCGACATTTTTAAACCACCAACACGAGCACTAAAACCTCGTGACCACCGTCGTCGCCATTGTTTGTAAATATTTAATTGTCTCGCGTCAAGCGACGTCGACCTCGTTACTCCTGTAATACTTAATAAATATTATTCTCGTACACGTCGTCAAATTGTTCTCTCAGTGACCCCTCCTCCTCTCTTTAGATAAAACGTGGAAGTGATCGTCGGAGGTAAGTCGACATCGACAGTATTCGCCCTCCATACGGCGCGACCGAGCCGTTACGACAACGTTGGAGATATCACGGGGGAAACTTGTCGTACCTCGCCCGTGGATCCCCACAATATTATGATAACATTGATTTCATATCAGTGATTAGAACAGTCATTACAGTATGACCAATATTCGGCGCAACAACAAGACATCTCTGGAGAAGTCTTGTTGTTGCAACAAAAAATAAAAGAGACATCTCCATTTTTATTATATCTCCGTATCTAACGATCGGATATGTCTGATTGTTGCACCAATCGATCGAAATTTTTTTCTCGATAGGAAAAGTGAAAAAACTGACTTTCGAAAAAAAGTGGAGATGTCTGGTTGTTGCACTTACCTCTTCATTTTCTATGAATGATTGTGCCAATATTATAATTTATTCTACGTTCCAATATTTCTCCGAGATAGTTGTATGAATGTCATAAAATCAATGTTTGAATAATATGTTTAACTATACGAGCTTTGTATTTTATATTTATTTATTTTATTTTATTTACGCCAAATGGCAATTACAAAAAGTATCTGAAAAATAACAGAACAGTAACAATATTACAATAAATAGCTTAAATTAGAATAGTTTACATAATGCATTATTAAAATAGTAGTATTATAACAGTTAAAAGTGGCAAATAAATATAGACTAGATTACATAGCATTATTGGCTTAACGAAGCATACGGTGGATGGTTATTACCGCTGGTGGTGGAGTGAGTGGGAATATGAAAGGGTGTGTGATGTCTTGAGGGGTAGAATGGGACACGGAAATTAATGGAGGAAAGAACCATATATATATCATGTACATCGTGATACTCAATGGATTGGTACCATAGGCGGAACTAGTGATGGGCGATCTGAATCGAGCTTTTTAAATTTATTATTTAATACATATTTCCACAAACGACAATACTTTTCAGGAGGTGGATTTAAATCGCAAGTTATAACTGATGCACTCATTTATATGTTAACTAAAGATAATATGCCATCATCCACAACAGAAAAACATGGTTTTAAGTTTTTCATGAATAAGGCTCTACCTATGTATAAATTACCTTCAAGAAAATGTGTCTCAAATTTGGTTCGAAGTAAATATGAAGTATTATCATCATTAATAAAATCTAAATTGTCTTTAATTGATAATTTAACAATAACTGCTGATATTTGGACAGATATTGTAAATATCAAAAGCTTTTTGGGTATGACAGTGCACTATCTAAATCTTTCGAAACTTAATTTAGAAAACATCACTGTTGGGGTTTTAGAATTAGATGAAAGCCATACTTTTCTCATTATTTGTAAATATGTATAATGCCATATACTTTATGTTGTAAATATGTATAATGTAATTATCTGTATAGCCTACGGTTTTGTATATATTGATATTGTAAAAAGTTTATGCGAAAGTCGATCCAATAATACCAATGATATAAGTACTAAAAACATTTGTATTATAATATACGTGTTTTTTATCTACTTTATATACCTAAACCCTGACTCAGTCAACTCAAACTTTAATTTTACCATTTTATTTATATATTTATATTTGTAAATTGTTTTGTATCAGATTCTTACTAATTATTAATTTAATATTTTACATTTTGACATTATGTACTTTAGTACCAGTTTATGTTACTGCCAGTACACACTACACACTAAACAACAGCAAGAATGTTGCTTCAATGAGAAGAAATAAAATGTGTTTATGACAGAATATTTTAACTGAGTTAAACATTTTCTTATAACTAGAAGTTTAATGTTGAATATAATATTGTTTATTAACTATTAACTTAACTTAACTTAAATATTTTTTCTCATCAACCATTTTTGATAATGACAGAAGTCAATAACAAAAGTTATTACTACAAAATAATATTATACTGACTTAGTCTATACTCTATAGGAATCCCGTACACTTGCTAGTCAATTAAAATCAGTTTTGAAAATTGAATATACCTATTTCTTACCTAGTTAAATAATTAAAGTAATTTATGATTTTATTAATAAGAGTTTAGTCACCAAATAATAAAGTATTTGAAAATTATTATACATGGCAAGTATTTGTATTTCTGAATGGATGTTTTATGTGGGCATTATACGTATATATTATGTTAAGTAAAAACATTTTTAATTTGGTAATTTATTCAATAAAATTAAAAAATAATTTCAAATTAGACGTATCATCCTCCCCCCTGTGACTTACTGTACCAACTGTCCATTGAAGTGACGAGTTTCCGTTGCTTTGATGTAGGCCCTACAAGACTACAACAATTACAGTGTTTACTCTCTCCGAAATCAAGAGGGACTAAGGTAGAGAGTACTCGTACTGACATTAATGAGCATGGAAAACCTTTATATATAAATCAATATGAACTCGGGCGTAACCACAGATTTATATAATAATTATTATATATATCTGTGGGCGTAACAAGGAAGAGGTAGAAAATGCCAAAGAACGCCGTCTAGTGATTTAAAAAATCGTAGGTACACTTTCAGTAAGGGTAAAAATAAATACGAATTTGGAAATCCCAATGCATTTACCGCCCCTACCCGCCACCGCAACTATTAACGGTCGGCGTTATCGCCTATCGGTCACAATGTTACGTGATGCCATGCAGCCATGGTGCCGCGGGGGGTGGTGGATCTGTCCAACGTTGTGGTCATCAGTCGTTTGCCGCCGACATTTTCCATTTTCTACAGCCGCCGCGCGCCGCCGTCACTCGTTAGTTCGTTATTCTATAATCATTCAATAAGTTCTATGGCAAACGGTTATTTATGTAAAATGGTTAATGGTTTCCAAGTTTTTGAGTGTTGACTGTTTTCGTCTTGTCGATTTACGTTTTAATTTGTATTCTGTAAAAGAGTAATCTGTTGTTACTTGTTTTACAAGGCTTATGATTTGGTGCATCTTTCATCTATAATTTGGTGTCGGAGTTGGTAAATTATATAAATCTGGTAAGTACCTATTTTATATTATAGTAATTTTTTACTTTATTTCTTTAGATATGAAAAAACACTTATGACTCGTAAACTTTAAAATTTCGTACCTAAATAGATAATAAACATATTATGTACCTAATTATTATTAATTATATCTCAAGTATTTAATATTTAATTAATTAATTACCTATCTGTTTTATTTCGAGTTTTATCTAGTAGGTACCTACTTTCATAACTTGTTGGGTGATGTTGTAAAAACGTCATTAAACCAAGACAAACTGAAAAGTTTTATTTTGTTAGGTAGGTATGTTTGTTGTTAAATAATAAATTGGTATAATATACACCAGTCCATCTGATTTGTGTTATGAATTATGATTAACATTGTGGCTGGCATAATTGTTAAACAGTTAGGTACTTATTGTACTTTGTATAGTGTATATTATATTTTGTCAGTTTGTTTTGGATAACTTGAATAAATAAATAACAAATAGGTAATATTTTTTATAAATTGCCATATCTTTTGAAAACCAGCAAGTTGCATTTCCAATATTACATTCAGAATGTTAAACTAAATGTATTTTGTAAATAATTGTATATATAAATTGTACCTAAATAATTCTTAAAGCATTAAAAATAGACTAAGGTACATGCATAATTATTATTAGTATTTAAAACATACAATAACATATATTTTATAGTTTTTATAGCAACTATTTAAGTACTTATTTTTTAATTTTTAGAAGAATGTGGTTGATTGTTCATTTTACCCAGGATAATTCGGTGTCAGCTGTCCCAAAATCATGGTGGAAAAATGGTTACTGCGCTTGGCCAAAAAAAGTTTTTAAAAATAAGAATAAATTGATCGAAACAAAACATAAACCAAATAAAATTGACTTTGAATATTTTAAAGCAAGGTTGATGACAGAAATTTCTATAGGTAATTATAAAATTGTATTAAAAGTCGCAATTATAAAATAATGTTAAATTAAACTTGTCTATTTCTCTAATGTCTTATCATGTTTTAGCTTCTTATAATGAAGCAAAATGTAAAGCATTAAAAGCACAAATTACTTCAGATTTGTCCGCAATAGAAAATTTAAAACTAAAAAAAAGATGAATCATAAAAATTCAAAGAAATCTCCATTTAAAGAGCCTGAGTTTAGTTCTGCGCCTGAATTTTCTGGTATACAATATAATTCTAATTAATTAAAGTTCAAAAATGATTTTCTTAAAATGTAATATAATTTTATATTATATAGATTTTAGTAGTAGTAGTGATGGTGTTATTGATGACAGCGATGAAGATAAATTGTATGTACCAGGATGTTCAAAAAAGATTGAAAAAAAAATTAATTTTAGTAAGAAACTTATTTTTAAAATCTATTTACCTAAATAATTTTTTTTTAATTAAATTATTATTAGTTAATTAATTCTTTGTACCTAATTAATTGTAGGCCCAGCTTTTAATAATATCATTGGTGAAGATGTTAGTAAAATAAATATGAAATCCTTTTCAAATAAGATGGAAGGTATATTTTTTGTTATTTACCTAGATCATTTTTTTTATTAATTTTTCATTATTTTTTTATTCCATGGTAAATTGTTTGTGATTTATAGGTCCGAGTTATACTAATAATATTGATGATATTATTGGTCAAGATATGGAATTCTTTCCAAATAAGACATCTAATATAGAAGGTATATATATTTCTGTTATTAATTTGTTAAATATAATTTTATTATGTGGTATTTTTTGCTAATACAATAAATATTATTATAGGTGATATTCCAATTATTATAAATAGTCCTAGTGGAAAGTGGGAAGTTCAATCAAATAATGTGTCTGCTATAGCTAAAGCTCCTTTAACTAAGCCATTAAGTAACATCAAAAAATGTTTATTCCCACAAAACAACATTGATGAAATTTATTCTATTACTGACATTCCTAATACAACAAGTAAAACATTTTTATTTATATTTAAAGCGTGATTTATTTAGAAAAATGAAATATGTTCCTCGGCAGATCAATATGTAAAAATATTAATAGATACCTACTTAAATTGTAATTCAGATTTACAACATAAAATTGTTTGTGTAAAATCTATTTACCTACATACAATTAATTTATATTAAATAATTTCACATTTCTCAGTTAAGCACAGCGAATGTTTGTTGTATTATTTTATTTTGCTCTATTTAGTTTTAAATTCGTTTTTTTACCACCAATGTTGAATAATATCTGTATTTATTATTCAATTTTAGATACAAGTTATAAATACCTATATTATTATTTTATTACCTACATTATTTACAGTTATGATTTTTCAAAGAATTTAATATGTTTTACTATCTAAATCTAATTTAGTTCTAGATTCTATGGAAAATGACATAACTATAAATGATAACCTTTCAATAAGTGAATTAGAAGTTGCTGGTACAGATTTATGTTTAAAAAAAATATCTCATCTTGTTCATGAGTTTAAACGTAAGTTATATTTTAATAACTTATTATTATAATTTAATTTTTAATAGTAAATGCTATTTTTCTAAGTCAATAATATTGTAACTTTATTTTACAGTATTTTATGATTATACAAAGACTTCTTTGACTAATATCAAATTTGATATTAAAAATTTAGTATACACAGTGAATGAAATCAAAAGTATGATGGAACATGTTGTCAATGTTTTGAATACTTCTGGGTCACTAAATAATCAAGACAGTCACAGCAGTTCAAATATACTAAACACTGAATATGTTCCTATCAGAAATATGCAAACTCTTGAAAATTTTGAAACTGAACTTGAAAATAATGCTGTGCGGTCTCAAGTAGTAAGTGTTGTATTAGCGTCAAAAAACATTTTGCTTTTTTCTATCTATGTATGTATTTATTTATTTATATTTAAATATTAACTATTCTTTTGTATTATTATTATTGTATATTATAGGTTAATGAACTATCCAGATCAATTGGGAAGTCAATATCAGACTCTGTACGCCGTATGATGCAAAAATTATACGATGATAAATGGCTCAAGTACTATTCATATGTTGGACATAAAGGAAAAAACAAATTGTCATCCCTCAGTTCTTGTAAAATTATTTTTGGTAAGAACCATGTACTACCATACACAATATAGAACATGTGCATTTTAAATTTTAAACATTTTTTTTTTTATAGAAGCAATTCATCTATACCCAAAGTTTGAAAAAGTGCCAGATATGGAAATTGCATTGGCAATTAGCAAATGGATGGCACAAGCAAGCAATCGTTTAAAAAAGAAATGCAACAATATAGAAGACATTAACCAAACAATTTAATGTTTTTTTTTCAATTTATTCCATTTACTTTCAGTTTTTCATTTAATGCCAACTTCTGAAACTTAAGTTAAAAGTTGTTTAAGTTGATAAGTTTTTAATTTTGTTTTAATCATTCAATCATAAATACATATATATTAAATATTCTACATATGGAATATTTTTTGTTTTAAAAATATATAATATTAAGTTTTAAGTGTATATATATATATAATTTTTTTAAAACCTTAGTCAAGAGTTGTTAGAGTTGATAAGTTTTACATTTTATTAAAATAACTAAGTAATAAATGCACATATATTATATATTTATGTGTCTAATGTGTATATACACAATACACATTATAATAAATTATAGATATTAAGTATATATTCATTGTTTTTAAAAATATTTTTTAAGTTTGAAGTAATTTTATAAAAACATAATTAAAACTTGTAAAGAGTTGTATAAGTTCATTAATTATTTTTTTGTTATAATTATTAAGTATATATTAAGTATATATTTAGTATATTTTAATATATTCTGACAATAATTATATATATGAAATATTTATTGTTTTAAAAAAGGGTATTTTTTATGTTTGAATTGTCAAACATATATAAAAAAAATTTAAACTTGAGTAAAGAATTTATAATCTTAAAAGTTTATTTATTTTGTTTTAATTTTATGATAATAAAAACATATATATATATATAATATAGTGTAGTTGTACATTATACATATCTAGGTATGTTTATTGTTTTAAAAATTACATTTTATTTTCATATTTTTGAAAATTGAAACTTGTTATTACTTTTTTTATTTCTTAATATAGTATTTTTAGTATATAATATATACTATATAGTATGCTTAGAATTGTTATTATAGTACTCATAGCCGTAATGGTGTATTCTGTATTTGATGATCAAGTCCTGCCTGTATAATATGACAAATCATGTACTTATATTATATTATATTATATATATATATTAATTTTTTGGTAAAAAAAGCTACCTATGCAACATTAAACAAATATTGCTAGAAAATATTTTAAAAATATTGATAAAACTAAATAAAACAATATTGCAAACAGTTATTATATCAATATTGAATTCTCTGCCACAGATCGTTGTCACAATATTTGAAACATCTAAATTACACTAAAAAAACATATTTAAGCAATATCTTCATGTTTTTAGTGAATATTGTAAAAATATGTGTAAGACATTTAATTGCTTTGTGGGTTACTGATATTACCTCATAAGGAAAAAATAACTGTCAAGAATCAATTATACTTTTTGAGTTTTTTGCAACACCTTTGACACCTGATAAATGAGTTACCAAATTATGTGACCTAGTTCTACTATTTGAAGGCAGCAGTTATGCTATTCATTTTCATCAGACGATAATCCAGACTCCTCGGTACATGAATCATCCCAAGTAGCAATAAAATGTTTTTAAAACATAGTATAACATTTTAAATAAAACGTTTTGTAGAAAAATATTTTTTATATATTTAAAAAATATATTAAATTGATTAATTTTTAAATAATATGTCAAGAACATTTTTTATTAAATATTTTTAACTGATTAATTTTTAATTAATACCTTTATGACATTTAAATTAAATTATTTTTTATTAATATTTTTTAAATAGTTAATAAACAATTACTTTTAATTAATATATATATATATATTAACAAAAGTAATTATTTATCAGTGTATAATTATGTAAATATGTATATTCAGGGCTGGTGAGTGGGTGGGGCAGGTGTGCATAGCCCCGAGGCCTTATATGCCCGGGTATAAGAAAAGGAGACCGAAATTGATCAGCCCCGAGGACCACAAGAGGTCTCGCCGGCCCTGTGTATATTATATATGCAATTATAAATATATATAATATTATCTGCATGACCACATTAAAAAATATAATTTGAATGCGCCGCGTATCATTATATTGTTATCGTTCTTATTATCTGAAATTCTATGATATTAGTTTATAGAACAATATTATTATATTACAATTGTATTGCGTAATTATTCATTTTAGATTCTACGATTGAATAATACTATAATACGCACTAATATCTAATTATAATAATAATAATAATAGCGATAAATGTACTGCAGGTGTTAATAATCTGTGATTTCAGATAGAAATACTGTTCCAAAAGTGATTCCAGATGCTGAAAAGATTGAAAATTACATCTAGTAGCAGTATATATTATTATATATTAGTATACTCTGAGCCAGCCCGTTTTTTTCCACGGTAATTACAACACGTTCAAGCGGGAAGGTCCACCTCAGAGCACACTGATTTTACCGCGTAACACAAACCACGGGGAGAATACACACACGTTGTCCACCTATTTTCCGCTCACACAATCTATTTAACGCGTATACCATCGAAAATGCATGGATAAAAATTGTGAAATCTCCCTGTAAAATGTTTTACGGTAAATATTTTTGTGTCAGGGGCATATAGGTGGACAACGAGTGTGTAATCTCCCTGTGGTTTGTGTTACGTGGTAAAATCAGTGTCCTCTGAGGTGGACATTCCCGCTTGAACGTGTTGTAATTACCGTGGAAAAAAACGGATTGGCTCAGAGTATACCAATATATAATAATATATACTACTGTGTTACGGTTAAATCAAGGTAAAAAGGCTTACTGACAGGGAAGACCACGTGCATAACATACTAAGTTTTCCCTCCCTCCCTTTTTTTTGAGTTAAGTATTTCTCGGCCGGGTTTAAGCTTAAGGGGACCGTTTCTTCATCAAACGTTTCAGTTAAGGCCCTTCTAAATCGTACTTCCAGAGTCAGGAGTCCTTGACCCCTCCGCCTATGTGTATTTTGGAAAATGTTTAGTTTATGTACTACATTTCTGAAACTCAAGATTTGAGTAAATTGGAGGTCGGTGATCAAACTCGGCATCTTCTGTCGTGACCGTAGGAGCCGTTTTTCCCCATCTCCTGGAGCTTCGAAAGTTAAAAATTGGCGCTTTCTTTATTTTTACAGGGACACTTAGATTTTAGGCACAGCGAGCTGTTTTTGTAGTCGGATGTTATAAAGGATTTTCCCCGTATCAATGGGTACCGTGAGTTTTGATTTTTCGTGTTAGAAAATTACGTAGTTACGTGTTTTTTTGGATTCATTTTCGATTTCAATCACTACGAAACTCGAAATTCTGGTATTTTGGCGTTCGACGATTCAAAAAAGGTCTATGGTTGAAGTGCATACAACCATTATTTAGCCCGTAATCGGGGTAGAAAAAAAGTTGAAAAACGCATTAAATGATTTTTTGTACACCCATTCGTTTCCTATTATGATATACGTCCGTTTTACGTTTTGAGTAATCATTATTTTGAATTTTTTTAGCAGGTGTTTACTGTTCAGTTATATTTTAACGTTTTATTCTTAGGTCCGTGCTGTTAGTGTGTTTGATTCTATAGTCCTAAGTCGTTTTTCAAGTATGAATCTGATAGGCCGGTCTCACACTAGATCCGACTACGTGCAACTATCGATTATGTACGATAACGGACGACTAGTCCGGTCTCATACTCGAAACGACTACACACGTCCGCCGACTTTGTACAAGCAGTACATCTCACATTTGTCGGAGACATTGACTGTGGTTGTTATATTTTATTTTATATTTTAAATAGGTACCCATTTCACATTTTCATATTTTTCTAAACGAAAATTTCAATAAGATGAATGAGTTTTTTTATCTCGTCGAAAGCAGTCGTAGTTTATTAATGAGGCGAAGAAGAAGACGTTCAAGGAGAACAGAATGGGTTAACCATATATTTCAGAAAAGAGAAGAGCATGGTGAGTTTCACCATTTAATGGACGATTTAAAAAGTGATCCCGAGAAATTCTTTGATTACTTTCGTATGAGTTTGAAAACGTTTACCTATATTTTGGAAAGTATAAAACCTGAACTTACGAAGTACAGTAATTTTCGTCGTGTCATATCACCTGAAGAGCGTTTGACTGTTACACTAAGGTAAGTATTCATTAAAAATATTTATAGAAATGCATTTTTTTTTAACTTTTAATTTATTTAAAGATAACAAACATAATATTAAATTTCTTACTTACAACAAAAAATAAAAATCGAACTTTCTTTTATCTAATATTTAGAAATTAACGTGTTTATTCATGTTTTTAAAAATCTAAAATATCTAAATCTGTTAAAAACTCTTGTTGTCTGGGTAGTGTAGACATTTGAGAAGAGCTTCGTATGACTGTGTTGGTGGCACCAGACTGTGAAGTTGAACATTCACTTCGCCAATCATCACTCGATGACTGGTATGATTGACTTGGACTCGGTAAATATTGTGAAGTAGTGGCTTCGTTCATCAAAAATTGCATAATATTTGCTCGTACTGCCAACTGACGAGAAGAAGGTATTTGTTTCAAAAAGGATGTAGACTCATCAAAAACTGCATTTCACTATCTTGTGTGTTTTGTTTAAATAATTTTAGTTTTTCCTCCTCAATTCTGAGTAATTTGTCGTCAAAGTCAGACATATCTTTTGGCCGCTTGATTTTTTCTTTGTCGGTGACTTAAAAACACGCCGAGGAGTTGACTGTTGAGTTTGAGGAGACATGGTTTCAATTGTATTTTCGGTTGTACTTTCTGTTGCATTTTCATATGCATGGTCAAGTTCTGAATCATCAGCACCACCTTCGTCAACAATAAATGGTACACTACCTTTCAAGTCCCTTGAAGTCATTGTATCTTTTAAAAAAAACAACATTTTGTAATACGGCCATTTAGGAATGTACTCTTCTCCCGAGTCTCCAGACCTATGGGTAATAGCTTTTTTATACTCTCTTCTGAATATATCTCGTATACCTCTCCATTTTTTTTTAATTTCATCGACTAAAATAAAATATAAAATAATATTTAATTCAATTTTTTTTCAATTCCGATATTTACAATATATACAATTTCGGTTAAATTTATTTTTATTATTTAAATTTATATTTTTATATACCTATTAGTTAAATATATATTTTTTTAAATTCTAATAAAAAACCTAATTACAGGTATTTGGCAACGGGCTCATCTTTCAAAACTCTTGGATATTCTTTTCGAATAGCTAACAATACAATTGGTGGTATTGTACACGAAACATGCAAAGTGATATGGGATAAACTGGCGGAAATACATATGAAATTTCCATCAAACGAAGACACCAATAGTATTACTGAAGGGTTTTGGAAGCGATGGAAATTTCCAAATTGTGTAGGCTCCATTGATGGAAAACATATTCGCATAAAAGCCCCTTCACACTCAGGCAGTTTGCATTATAATTATAAGCAATTTTTTTCTATTGTTCTGCAAGGTGTTGTTGGTCCAGACTACAGGTTTATAGCAATAGAAGTAGGAGCGTATGGTAAAGAGAGCGATGGTGGAATATTTTCGAATTCAAATTTGTCAAGAATGTTACAAAACGGTTCTCTTAATGTCACTTCTGAGCAACAGTTACCAGGTACTCAACTTTTTTTACCTCATGTACTAGTTGGAGATGAAGCATACCCTTTAAAAACATTTTTGATGCGTCCCTACCCTCGAAAGCGTGCAGGAAGTCATGAAGATATTTACAATGAACGTTTATCATTGGCAAGACACGTTGTTGAGTGTGCATTCGGTATAATGACCAGCAAGTGGAGACTGTTAACAAAAGCCATAGAAGTTGAGCCCGATCGAGCTGATTCTATTATTAAATGTATATGTCTACTTCATAACCTTGTTATTGACAAAGATGGTGAACCTTTGAATTTAGGATCTACAACCAGCGATATTCAACAGAATTTGGTTACTCGTCGAGCAAGCACTGTGGGGGAAAACCGAGCTGCTCGAAGAGCTTATGATATAAGAGATAAATTTAAAACTTTTTTTGTAAGCAATCCATTGTGAGTATCATCAGAATATTATATTAAATAATAATAGCACAAAGAGTATATTATAAATTATTATTTGTATTAATAAATGAAATGGTATTATAAATGTTTGTAGTATAAAAATCTATATGAGATTATCTATTAATAGGAAGTTTTACGAACATGTAGAATAACTATTATTATTTTGTTTCAAACGTATGTCACGTGAACCAATTGCGTCTCATCTTGAATGAGTATTAATACCTAATTATTTACTATTGTAATTTGTAGTACGTACCTTTAATCTTCAATTCTTCGGCTACTTCATTCCAAGTACGCCGTTGAACATCTCTTGAATGATAATGCTCGTTTTTTTGGTTCCATAAACATTCTCTCTCTTGAATTGCAAGAATTAATTTTTCGGAATCTTGAATTACATCCTTGTTCATGATTGTTATATTTTTAATGGTTACAATAATGTCAAAATTACAAAATGTTACTGCGCAAAGTCGTACGGACTGCGGACAAAAATCCAAGACAGTTGGGACCAAGTCGCAGGTCGGAGCTAAACGCACGTGATCGCACGACAAAATCGGGTTTAATGTGAGAGCGCTAATTATATTATCAAGGTCGGGAAAGTCCGTGCGTAGTCGTCCGACTACGTACGACCAAAAGTCGCATATAGTCGGTTCTAGTGTGAGACCGGCCATACGGTGCGTCTGGTTGGACGATCCGCATCGTGAATAAAAAGACTGTTTGTATTCAGTAATTAGTTGTTTCTATTGCTATGTATAAAATAATTATGTTTACAATTAATAGGGTCGAGAAAAGTGTCGATTTGTGTCGACCAGACTTAATTAAGTGGGTCGACACAATCGGAGGCACTTGGGCGTATGGTCGGGCTAATGCCGGACCCTATCTTTACAATATTAGGAATGTCAATATGTGGTTAACATAACATGTGTAGGCTAGGGAGTCGGCCGTCGTCGGTGCAGACTTAAATCAAAGCGGCACTCCGACGGCGAACCTGGCTCGGGTCGGACAACTTAATTAAATGCCGAGGTAATCAAGTGATGACCCTGAAAGGGGCCCTTTAATAATCGCGTTAGCAGAACGGCGATGGATCAACGGTCGGCGATGTTGTCGACGGTGTGGTCTGCCAGGACCGTATCGTCGTTGATCTTGGGCATCCGACGCTTATAGCCGTACAGCGGCGTCGTCGTCGGATGGATGTTGATGGTTGACCGGTAGCGGCGATGTTGTCGACGGCCGATGCTTGATCGACGCCGTGTAGCAGCGGTTCGTCAGTCTTCGGCGATTGGACGATGTTAAATGCCGTGTGGCGGCGTAGTATTCGATCCGCGGCGGCTGGGCGACGCTAATTGCCGTGGAGCGGCGTAGTGATCGTTCTTCGGCGGCCGGTTGTTGATAATTGCCGTGTGGCGGCGTAGTTGTCGGTTCTCGGCGGCGGACGATGACAATTGCCGTGGAGCGGTCTGGTCGTCGATCATCGGCGGTCGGTGGTCTGGTCTGGTGTCTGGTCTTGGTCCTTCCTCTATCTTGCTGTGCTTGATGGATGTTGATGGTTTGAAGGTGTGGAAAAGACTGACTAAGTTATCGAAATCGTCCGGTATATATACCCATTTCGATAACTTAGTTCGTCGCTGATTGGCCCGAGCCTCTGTTGTGACAGATGAAAATCACACCGTTGTGCTGCCGTTCGCCTTTACTTGGTGTGGTTTTCATCTGTCAAACCGCTTCGTTTTTGGTCAATTAGTGGTCTTGATAAAGACCTTTTTATGTCTCGGTTTATTCCGTAACAGAACCCCCCCCAGATTTGTGCCGGGGTGGGAACCATCTAGCACAAATTTTAAAACGTTCGGAATAAACGTGTGCGTGTTTGTGCTGCTTTGTACACAGCCGTTCGCAGCTGATTATTGCTCATGTGCCATATCAGTGTTGGTTCGTTTTCTATCTTACGTATTTTCGTTGGACGCTCGAATTGTGCCAGTTGATTCTGTACGTATTCTACCGCCAGGGCGATGTTGACGTTCTGTTTTTCAAATGGGATATATTGGTGTAATGTTGTGGCTGTTACCATTCTCCAATCTATTGGTTGGTTCCAATCAGTATTTTGTTTCTTTCTTGCGGCATTTACTTCCGTAACCCATTGAATGATATGTAAGTGCTTGTCTTTGTTTCTTTGTGTTTCTTCTGGTGTGTTGCATATTGCCAGTTGATACGGTACCTCATGCATTCTTTTTGCTTGGATTGATACTAATCCCAACAAGTTTTCTTCTTCTATAGGTTTCCTCCTTGCTTTTGCTGCCAGCTCTCGTTCTTTCTGTCTAGCTTCCGAGACGAGTGCCATTGTGACTGTTTAATTTCTTTAAAACAAACTCATCTTATATAGTTTTTTTTTTTTTTCGACCCAATTTCTATTCGATGATTGGTCCGTCGTTCTTGTGACGTGATTGGGTCTTCTCTCTTTTTTTTTTTCTTAATTCAGTTCGTCCATACAGTAATATGGACGTACTTCTGCCACGTTAATCAGAAGTTCCTTTTTCGATGTAGGATGTATAATTGCTAACGTGTTTTCACTGATGACTTTGGTGATTGTGTATGGCCCTTCAAAGATGTTGAATAATTTTTTTATTTCATTATTCTCTGCATTTGATAAGTGATGGTTTTTTATTAATACCATTTGCCCTTGTTTGAACGAGATGTATTTTTTTTGTTTTGCTCTAGTTTCTCTTTTATTTGTTTTGATTAAAACTCTTTCAGCTGCCCAATTTACTAATTCTTGGCGCTTCTTGTTTGTATGACTCTCTGGGAATGTGACCAAGTTCTCAATTTCATGTTTTGGTCTCTTTCCCGTCATCAACTGCTCCGGTGTCATTTCTATTACCTCTGATCTTACTCTATTCATCCATTTTTCTATTTGGCCCAGGTATATTGGCCACTTTCTGTGTTGGTCATAACAGTACGTGCGTAGTAATCGTCCTATCTCCCTGTTGTACCTCTCAACTGCATTTGACTGTGGGTGGTACTTTGTTGAATATATTGCTTTTATATTCCATTTTTCCAGTGTTTCCTTCCACAGTTTTGATGTGAACTGCGTACCATTATCAGATTGGATTGCTTCCGGAGACCCAATCGTGGGTATATAATCTTTTTCTAGTCGATTTATTATGGCTTTTGACGTTGCTTTCTTTAATGCGTATAATTTTATGTATCTAGAAAATGTATCCAATACTGCCAAAATGAAGTGTACCCCTCCTCTGCCCGTAGGTAACGGACCCATTAAATCGATTGACACCTTTTCTAGATTTTGGTTGATTTATGTATTCTGATTGGTCCACTCGGGTCATAGTTAATTGGTTTGTTTCTTTGACATTCATCGCACCTTTTGATTGTGTCCATGACAATTTTGTGCATATTTCTGAATGTTCCTATTTCTCTAATTAAATGGTATGTTTTATATCTTCCTGGATGTCCGAATATCGTGTGTGTTTCTCGTACGAGTCTTCTTGCCATTTGTTCTGGTATTGCGATTTGCCAATCTTCTTTGTCTTTTACAAATATTATACCGTCCTTAATCGTAATATGTTCCGACTGTTTCATTTTTAATTTGCTTATTCTTTTGTCACGTTCCTGCAATTGTTTTAAATTATCGATGTCGTTTCGTAATTCCTTGCTGTATCTTTCTATTATTATTTTGTTCAGGTACAATTTTTTTTCGTTTCTATTGTCTGTCGTTCTCGGGTATCTCGTCAATGTATCTGCGATTACGTTGTCTTTGCCTGGAATGTATACGATTTCTAACTCGTACTCTTGTAACGCCAACGTCCATCGGGTTAATCGGCCACTGGTCAATCTGCATTGTTTTAAAAATGTTAATGCATGATGATCCGTTAAAATAAATGTTTTATTTCCCAATATATATTGCCTAAATTTATTGCAGCAATATACCAATGCCAATGCCTCTATTTCAGTTGTCGTGTATCGTCTTTCTGGTGGTTTAAGAGTTCTGCTAGCATATCCTAATGTTGCTCGTTCGTTATTATCTAGGATCTGAAATAGTTCTCCTCCAATTGCTACTTCAGATGCATCCGTGTTGATATACATCGGTTGTTGTAGTTTTGGAAATGATATTATGACTTTGTCTAAGAACGCTTTCTTTGATTTGTCAAATGCTTCTTGGTGCCTGTTCTCCCATGTCCATTTTTTTGTAGTTTTTGTGAGTTCTATAAGTGGTTGGATGATCTCCGCAAAATCTTTGACATATTTTCTATAGAAATTTAAGAACCCTAAGTAGCTTTGCACCTCCTTGATCCTTGATGGTGTTTTGAATGCCTGGATTGTACTAATTTTTTCAGGGTCCATTTTCAATCCCTCCGTGGAGATAATATGACCTAGAAATGGTACCTCTTTCAAAAAAAATCTGCATTTGTCAATATTAACAGTAATGTTGAACTGTTTAAACTTTGTTAATACTGTTTTGATATGTTCGTAATGGCTCTCTTCGTCTATTGACGTGATCAAAATATCATCTACATATATCGTTACGAATGTATGTAATAATGGTCCCAGTACTTTGTCCATGCTTTTCTGGAATTCTGCTCCACTTATGTTTAATCCGAAAGGCATTCGTTTAAATGAATAGTTTCTCCCGTCGACTAAAAATGAGCATAGTTCTCTGCTATTTTTCTCTAATGGCACTTGCCAATAACCTGACCTCAAATCCAATGTGCTTATGCACTTGATTTCTTCAAATTTTGAAAATATTGTTTCGATTGTCATTGGACATTCCCGATCAGGAACAATGATTTCATTCAATTTTCTAGCGTCTAAACATAGTCTGACTTCACCGTTTTTTTTAAAAACTGGTACTATGGGTAGACAATATGGTGATCTGGATACCTCAATGATGTCCAAACCCATCATTCTTTTTATTTCTTTCTTTACCGCCTCTTTTTTTGCTATAGGTATCGGATATGGTCTTTGGTTAATTGGTTTGCTGTCCCTTATGCGTATTGTGCACCAATAATTTTTTATTTTGCCTGGTTTTTCACTGAATACTTCCGAAAAATCATGAATTAGTTTGTCTAACCTATTTTGCAAGTGGCCTGGTAGGTTTTTTATTCTATTTTCCTTGTGAGTTTCTGTGGTAGTCTTTGTTGATATTGCTCTTAGGTGTACCGGATTTTCTTGTGTTTTATCCATCAGTCGTATTTCGTGTATTTTGTTATTGATTTTTAATACCAATGTTCTCTTCCTAAAATCGATTGATGCTTCATGGTTCTCCAGGAAATCATTTCCTAATATTCCGTTTTCGTTAAGGTTTTTTATTACCATAAACGGTGATTGCAATACATTTTCTCCAATTTGGATTGGTAGTAATATTTGAGTCGATATCTTTGTCATTTTGTCCCCTATTGCATTGTATATGTGTAATCCGTTTACCGGAATTGTTGGTGTTTTAGGGTTTTCGTTTATTATTAATTGTTGATAGTGCTCCGAAATTGCACTTATTTCTGCCCCGGAGTCTATTAACATTTCGTACGTTGTGCCCTTAATCTTGATTTTAACGTATGGGCATCCTTTCATTGTTGTCTTCTTTATTTCTTCGTCGTATTCATCGTCCTGTAACAGGTCCGATGCTTTTAGTATTGCTATTTTGTTTGTGGTTTGTATTTGGTCAGGGGTGTTTATGACAGTGGCTGATCCAGGTCCATCGTCCCCCATTCCTGGTTTTTTAACTCATCATTTTCCTCTGTTTCCACACCATTTTCTACGTACGTTTCGTCCTCCTCGTTGTATATTGCCAGGTGATTTACTGCTTTCAGGCTGTATTGATTTTGTTGTGTTTTTTCTCCAACTGATTGTCGTGTACTTGGTTGGTTTTGATTATTCCCAATCGGCTGTCGTGTTTGATATGTTGCATTATTTTGCCCTTGTCGATAGCTATTGTTTCGTGGTTGTTGCTGTATATTGTATCGGTTAGCGAATTGCTGTGTCTGATTATTTTGCGGTTTTTTCTTTATTATGTTTATTGTTTCCTGATCCTTTTGCGGATTGTCGTTTATCTGTTTATTATGGCTATTCTCTAGTTCGCCTAGCTTCTCCCATATATTTAAAAATTTTCTCTCTCTAGTAGTTTGTATATACGCCTGGATTGCGACTGGAAAATGTTTCGTGATTAAATTTATTGCCTGTTCTTCAGTCATTTTCGGAGAATCTAAATATTTTAGTTCTGCCATCCACATATGAAAGTGTTCCTGGAAGTTGTTTGTTATCGGTTTCTTCCCTGCTTCTGTGCATTTTATGAATATACTCCATTGTTTATCTTCAGAGAAGAAATGTTTTAGGAATAGCTGTTTGAATGTGTCTTCTGTCGGAGTTGTATCTTTTATCATGCTAAACCATTTGGCCGCTTTTCCCTTTAGACAGTTTTCTATAACGATTATTCTATCCGCCGTTGTTACTTTTTTGTGTGTTATATAAGTATCGAGATTTTTTAAAAACATTTTCGGATGTTCGTTGTCTTCCCCACTAAAGTTCGGCATTGTTATGTCAATATTGTTTGTTCTTTGTGTTGTCTCTTCTGATCTCATGTTGTTCATGGCCCTCATATCTTTTTCATATTTTGCTGTTTCAATTGTTAATTTGGAGTCTGTGTCATTTATTAGTTGTCTTAGTGCTGAAATTTGTTGATCTTGCTGTTCTTGCTTTTTGTTCTGATCTGCAATATGATTTCTTACCTCTGTCAATCCTGTTTCTTGTTGTTCTATTGTTATTCGCAATTGCTGTACTATATCCTCCAGCTGTTGGATTCGCTCGGTGTTATTCCTCACCATTTTGTCTGCGTTCAATAACTGTTCTTGTTTGATCTCGGTGTTGTGGTCTTTGAGTCACTAGTTGGGCGCCAATTGATACGGTGCGTCTGGTTGGACGATCCGCATCGTGAATAAAAAGACTGTTGTATTCAGTAATTAGTTGTTTCTATTGCTATGTATAAAATAATTATGTTTACAATTAATAGGGTCGAGAAAAGTGTCGATTTGTGTCGACCAGACTTAATTAAGTGGGTCGACACAATCGGAGGCACTTGGGCGTATGGTCGGGCTAATGCCGGACCCTATCTTTACAATATTAGGAATGTCAATATGTGGTTAACATAACATGTGTAGGCTAGGGAGTCGGCCGTCGTCGGTGCAGACTTAAATCAAAGCGGCACTCCGACGGCGAACCTGGCTCGGGTCGGACAACTTAATTAAATGCCGAGGTAATCAAGTGATGACCCTGAAAGGGGCCCTTTTAATAATCGCGTTAGCAGAACGGCGATGGATCAACGGTCGGCGATGTTGTCGACGGTGTGGTCTGCCAGGACCGTATCGTCGTTGATCTTGGGCATCCGACGCTTATAGCCGTACAGCGGCGTCGTCGTCGGATGGATGTTGATGGTTGACCGGTAGCGGCGATGTTGTCGACGGCCGATGCTTGAGCGACGCCGTGTAGCAGCGGTTCGTCAGTCTTCGGCGATTGGACGATGTTAAATGCCGTGTGGCGGCGTAGTATTCGATCCGCGGCGGCTGGGCGATGCTAATTGCCGTGGAGCGGCGTAGTGATCGTTCTTCGGCGGCCGGTTGTTGATAATTGCCGTGTGGCGGCGTAGTTGTCGGTTCTCGGCGGCGGACGATGACAATTGCCGTGGAGCGGTCTGGTCGTCGATCATCGGCGGTCGGTGGTCTGGTCTGGTGTCTGGTCTTGGTCCTTCCTCTATCTTGCTGTGCTTGATGGATGTTGATGGTTTGAAGGTGTGGAAAAGACTGACTAAGTTATCGAAATCGTCCGGTATATATACCCATTTCGATAACTTAGTTCGTCGCTGATTGGCCCGAGCCTCTGTTGTGACAGATGAAAATCACACCGTTGTGCTGCCGTTCGCCTTTACTTGGTGTGGTTTTCATCTGTCAAACCGCTTCGTTTTTGGTCAATTAGTGGTCTTGATAAAGACCTTTTTATGTCTCGGTTTATTCCGTAACAAATCTTTTTTACGAGACTTAAATACGAGACTTTTAGTTCGTGTTTTTTTTTTTTATTATTATGTTTTCGTTAGTTTTCGGCTTTGGTTGACCAGTGATCGGACCATTTCGACTATCATTGTGAATTTATTGATGGACTAAACATTGTAAGGGCAAATAATTCAAAATGTACAAGGTTTTGAGTAAAAAATGCCTGTATATTATATTTTAGAAAGTGTTATCATCAATGGGTGGCTACTTTTATCTATTATTTTTCATGTACCTACAAATAATATTAAATCGAGTATTATTAACTATATTCTTCAAATGAAACATAATATTGTATTTTATTTGTATATTTCTTTTTAAACTTAAAAATAAAATAATTTTACTTATTGTACCCTGTATAGTACGTTATCAATCCTAGATTATTTGCCAGTGTGCTTATAGCTTACAACAACAACAGTCTTTACGGTCTCCGGACATGCAGGAATGCGTCACACTCACACACACACGATAGATAAAATTTGTTTACCATTTTGTTTGATTGTATGTTTATATATAAACTTATCGGCGTTGGCGTGGCAGCGTTACTGGAATTGGGCAATTGCAGACAAAAAATAAATAATACAAATCTATTAATAATACCACATAATTTGATATTATGTGATAATAATAATATAATAACGATAACAATATTATATAATATCATATTCGATGGGAATATCCATCTTAGCCCGTCGGTGTGGTAGTGGTTTGGGCGATTAATGATTATAATTAATAATCCGTCGAACGTTTCGGTCGCTACTCGCTTCTCGCTCTCACTGTTTATTAATTTAATTTTATTATTCAGACAGACATCAACGCTTTTTCAGTACAAGTAAGTAGATACCTATTTATTATAATAGTAAATAGTTATATTAATTATATGTATAAATAATCTTGGGTAGGTATATCATTTTTAATTCCGCGTGATTATTTTAACGTTTTACATTTTTTTTCTGCCATTTTTCAATTTATATTTTTTCTTAATGAAATGAGGTTTTAAGTTTTAAAAATAATGGCACAAAACTTGTTACATTAGGTACCTTCATCAATTTTTAGTTTATGACAATTTGAAATTTGTGAACTATTTTAGGTAAACACACTTAACAATAAACTGAAATAGCAGGTACCTACTACTACGTACTATTAGGTTTATATATAATAAAATACTTATTACCTATAAATTATAATATAGGTACTTAATATTAAAGATATTTACAATATACCTACTATATATAGTTAAACCGTCTATAACTATTAAATCGTGATAATTATAATTATTATAATCTGTATCAATAATATATTATATTCAGTGAAAGTTATTGATAATACATGGCATGGTACTCGCCTCTTTTTTTTCATTTATACTTAATTTTTTTACGTTCCATAATTTATATTTAATACATGTATATATATTAGAATTTGTTGAGGTGTTATAAACTTATGTTGTAGGTATATCACCTGTTATACACTCTTAACAAAGTAAGCTGTTACTTCAAACTTTTTAAAACAGATATAAAAAAATTAAAAACCGATGACAAAATAAATCATACATTTTTACTACGCCCACATGATTATATTAAAGTAAAAACGGATCCATAGATTTTGAAATTATATATTATAATAACTTTTGCACATCTGTTAAAAAAAGAATTTGTAATATTATATTATTATATTATAACTTGCCGATTAAGTTTTATAAAATGTATCTAACTATGAGTATCTGTCACTGAAGCTTCAGTAGTAGGTACTTCAGTTTCTAGATAGTTAATGTTAATAGGTTTCTATATAAAATATAATATAATAATTGTATTATAAATGGGAATTACTTTTCCATCAATAATGGTTATTATTTTATTATTATAATATATTCATACCAATGCTTACAATAACTTTTAAATCTATATGTATTTTAAACCATTTTAAATTCATCATGTAAATGTAGTTGGTAGGTATTTCCTGAAATATATAGTAATAATATCTAATGAGTTAAAGTATACTATCAATGGTGTTCCATCATTTATCAATCAAAGTAATATTCTTTTTATGCTTCAGTATATAAAAAATCAGAGAAAATGATGTCATATTTTTGTTTCATATTGTTTAAATAATTAAATTGGTTTTGTAAAATGTATGTGGAATACTTATTCAACTATCAGTTTTTGCATTGTGAATTTTTTTTTAATAGGTACTGGAAATAGGTACTTTTGCAATAATGAACCATCATGCAACTTTCATTGTGTGAAGAGATGAAACTAACTATATGGTTTTGGTATACTTTAATATTCATATTCTAATGAAGAATATTTTTGTTTTGTTATACCACTTACCAGTGTAGGTTATCTATTTTCTGAAAATTTCTGTTAAAAAATTCAAAATTGTAAATGCAAAATAGACTGAAAATAATTGAAGATTGTTAAAAAAATAAACCTGATACATAATTTTAAATTATCTTTTCAGTCTCACAAAATACTAAAATATGTCCAGGAAATTATCAACATTTCATGAATTGTTTGACAGAAGTAAACGAAGGCGGGCTGATGAAGCTGGATGCTCTCACTTTTTTTACAATATATCCTCATCAGATATTGAAATAACTGCAGTCTCCCCATTACTCGATAAAAATATCCAAATCCCTCAAATTGTTTCAAACGATAAAATAAATGTAAATTCAGATCCTTCTTATAATGATAATTTTCCTGATGATGATCAATATCAGTTTGGAAATATTAACAATGATTTTATTAGTAGTAGTTATAGTAGTTGTAGTAATATTAGTGAAAGTAGTGATGAATCTATTCATGAACCGAATTTTCTAACAAGCCATAAAAATGAATCTCCCACAGGCATTACACATTTTCTTAAAAATTGGGCTATTAAACATAATGTAACAGAAGTGTGTTTTTCAGATTTACTGGTTGGCCTAAAAAATAATGTTGATGGCTTATCTAAGTTACCATCTGATGCTAGGACACTTTTGAAAACAAATATAGTTTTTGAGAAAAGTGTTGTTGAACCCGGTAGTTATATTCATTTTGGTCTGGAAATGTAGTTAATACGTTTAATTTCTAATATTCCATCAGTTAAAAATATAAAGGACCTAAAACTTTTACTTAATATTGATGGCTTACCATTATTCAAAAGTTCAGCCGGTCAAGTGTACCCTATATTAATTGCAATAATGAATGTTCCTCAATTAAAAAATATAGTGTTTCCTGTAGGCATTTATTATGGTATGCAAAAGCCTAATAATATATTTGATTTTCTTAATCCGTTTATTAATGAGTTGGTTGATTTAATGACAAGGGGTAAAATAATTGAGCTAGGAAATAAAGTATCTGTTAAACTCATTGGTATATGTTGTGATGCACCTGCTAAAAAAGATTTATTAGGTATTAAAGGACATGGAGGCTATAATTCTTGCACTAAATGCACAGTTCATGGTAGAACGATTGAAAAAAGGAGAACTTTTACTGACTTGGACTGTCCAATGAGGTTAGGATCATAGCATATTCAACTAATGATGATTTTATAAATTGGGTAGATGTTAATTTTAGGCAATAAGATACGCCATTTTGATTTTGTTAAGTCAATTATTCTTGATTTTATGCACCTCGTATGTTTAGGTGTAATGAGAACAATGCTCTTAATTTGGTGCAATGGTGAACTTCCACACAAACTATCGCGAAAGCTTATTCAAGTAGTTTCAGATTTTATGACAAACAATCGTAGAAGTTTACCTGTGGAGTTTGTTAGGCAGCCTAGGGATTTAAAATATTTGTTGCGATTCAAAGCAACAGAATATCGTTCTTTTTTATTATACTTGGGACCAACTGCTTTAAAAGGAGTATTGACTGATGAAAAATATAACAATTTTCTTACATTGCATGTAGCGATTTCAATTTTGTTAAATCCAAAAAGTTGCCAGAAGCCAGATTTAACTGAATACGCCAAATCGCTTCTTCGGCATTTTGTGCAAAACTTTATGAACTTATATGGCGAAATGTTTATTACACACAACTTCCATGGCCTTATTCACTTGACTGATGATGTACAGTACTTTGGTACCATTTTAGACTCTATTACCCTCGATACAATTTCAGCGTTTCCATTTGAAAACTGCCTACAAACTATTAAAAAAATGATTAAAGAAAATAATAAGTCCCTTGAACAGATTGGAAAGCGATTAGGTCAGATATTCTCTATCCATTTAGAATTTCCATGTACCAATACATCCAATTTTCTGCAGGATTTTCCAAAATTAAAAAACGCTCATTCGAATGGGTCTCTACCTCCTTACTGCAGTGGTCCACAATATTCTACACTGCTATTTTCTAATTTTACTATTAAAATCTTACCTCCAAATAATTGCTGTGGGACAAAAAAAGGTGATATTATCATAGTTGAAAATGTTTGTTATTCTACGGAGCTAAACTGTTATGTTATTGTAGGTAGAACATTTTTAGATAAAAATGACTTCTTCAAAAAACCTTGTGAAAGTTCATGTATAGGTATTTTTGAAGTTCAAAAGCAATCTGTTGTTAAATGTTGGCCTATTAATGAAATAATAACTAAGTATGTTTACTTCAAATACAAACAAAGTTTTATCACTTTCCCACTACTTCATACAGCTTAAATAAATAAGCACTCCTATACTAACATAATATTTATGTACACTATTAAATAAATAAACATTCCTAATATACTTATATAATATTTATATACACTATTTATATTTTACTACAATCTATGAATATCCATGGTATTTTGTGCAAGGATTGAAATTGGTTCAATATTTTCCTTGTTTTACAGTATTCCTTAAAGATTTTCTCTTTTTATGGCTGTTATGTTATTTAGTTTAGTCAGAATGTGGCTATTAATATACTTAATTGATAACGGAGAAAAAGTGCCAGATGTCATTCCCAACGCATGGAAAATTGACCAAACAAGCTGCTGGTATCCGAAAAACTTAAAGTCAAACATCATAAATTCTTTAGCTCGGAAGCAAATTATGCCAGACCATAGTAGTGATGATTGAGAATATTGTACTATGCAAATTATAGAGACCAATATAAGTGAGTAATATACCATATAATATAATATATACCTATAATATATTGTATTAATTGTTTTAATTTTATTCTGCAATAAATTTAAGTTACCTTTTTTGAATTAAGTTTTTTTTTCTTGATTCTTAGTTAGCATTACCTATATAATATATATATATTATATTATATTAATTACAGGTGATTTTCAAATTGGTCTTAAAATGATGGTGAAGTTGGCAAAAAATGCTCAAAATTTACATTCTGATTATGAGCAGAGGGGACGAGGAAAAAGAACTAAGTCATCAAAGCGCTTATTCGACAATTTAGATAGTGATTGCTCTGTTGATGATGACTTTGAACTATTAAAAAGTAGCAAAAAAAGACCGTATCATTCCCTGATTTTCCTTCAAACATAAAAGGTGATATAATATTATGCTACACACCTTGTTTGTTAACTCCATCCATCATATACAATAAGTACACTTACACCTATTACTATGCAAAGTTTAAATTGTGGAGTTATGGTTGTTCGATTTAGAGTTTAAACTCTAAATTTGAAGATGAAAATACTAGTCTTCACAGCCGTCTGTGTTAGTAAGTTATTCAAAATATTAATTTTAAATCTCTTTAAATTTAAAAAAAAAAACAACATACAAACAATGATAATTGGTTAATCATTAAATGGTTATAATAGTAATATAGTAAATATGTAGTTATAATAATAATCAATTATACTTAATTCCAAATAAGAAGCACGGCGGCCGCCATTTTGCTTTGTAAAAGTTGGTGTTTCTTATTTGGTATAGAGCACAGTTTAACTCAGATGCCACAATCATAATATTGAGTTATGTAAGTTAGCTCTATTGTCTTAATAAACAGAGAAATTGAATGCTTGCTTGTGTGTTACATTCTTTTAATATAGAAATGTATTAAATGTTACAATATTTTATTTTTTAATGTTAAGTATATTTTTCTATAATGTTATAATTTCTACAGACAACACTAGTGATGAAACACATCTAAATATTGCTAATTGTACACCAGCAAGAAAAACTTTCTTATCAAGTCAAGATAATATATCAAACAATGAAATTTTAAGCACAATGTTATCCACCCCAACATGTTCAACAAGTAAGTTGAATGTTAAAATGTCTTTATTACTTGAGTGTTCCTGCAGTTATTATTATCGTTTTATTTGACTTAAAATATTTTTCAGACAACATATCTGAATCAAATGTTTTTCAATGTAAATTAGCCAAAAAATCACATTCTTGTACGTTTCAAAATTGTATTAGTAATGATCAAGAAACCTTGCTACTTTTTATGGCCCATCAACTATGTAAAATATCTGGTAAGTATTAAAAAGCTGTTGTATTCTCGAATGCATATTAATTAAATATTTTTATTTTAATCATAGCTGAAAATAAAAAAATAACGTCAAACATTTTTTATATAAAACAAGAATTAAATTCATTTATTGAGAGTAAAAAATCAAGCAATTGTGATGAGTACGAGCCAATCAGTTCCAAAGAAAATGTACTAGCACCATTCCCTTCGAAAAGTGAAGACGAGCTCATGTTAATTGAATCGAAATTAAAATCTGAAGATTTATCATTCACGAATAAATTGGTATGTCAATAAAATTTGAAATTATTTATTATTCATTTCAATCAATTGAAATTTTATTGTTATAAACCAGCAATCGACTAGACTGCTTAGTTTATAAGGTTGCAGGTAGCAAGACCGTTGTTGTAGTATTCTTCAGGTAGGTTGTTAAAATAATAAGACTTGATGAAAAGTTAAGTTGTTTTATTAAATAATTATTCGTGAAAATATTTCTAAGTCCAAAATTGACAATTTGTTGTTACGACTATCGTGAAGGTGCTTGTATGTACGATAGTAGTATACATTTGTATGTTCACAGTCTTTTTTTTTTTTCACCGCGGTAATTTCGCAACGTTCAAGCCAGGATACCCCACTTCAACACAATGATTTTACCGTGACACAAATCACGGGGAGATTTCACACTCGTTGTCCACCTATTTGCCCCTCACACATAAATATTTACCGTATAGCATTTTACAGGGAGATTTCACATTTTTTGTCCACGAATTCCCCGCTTACACAAAATATTTACCGTATTTTAAAATTACAGGGAGTTTGCACACTCGAAATCGGTTTTGCCGCTTACTCAAAAATATTTACCGTGTACACATAAAATTTTATTTTTTCCAACAAACCATATTATAAAACTGTAATAATATTACTATATTCTTATTTTTTTTATTTATGTTGGTTTCACTGTAATTTATCTAATTAATGAATGTCTATATTTTTTCAAATTTGAATACTTTTAAGTTATAAGCTAATTATTTTTTTTTCATATTCAGTCACTAATGATCCGCCGTTTAGTCAAGTTGTGTGTCATTTTACTTTATTTTCTCAAAGTTTTAAATTGTTTCATAAGTTATTTAATTTTTTCAAAAATGAATTTTCAAAAATGCACAAATGATTTCCAATCATTAGTTTATCGTATACGAAGTTATCCGACCTCGGTTCATCCAGAATTTTCTTCGTTTTCATCAAGATTAAAAACATTCAAATTATTCCCGTTAAATACTTCTCAAAATAAATATACATTGTCCGAATGTGGCTTAAAATATTCAGGGGTGGATGATGTCGTGGAATGCTTTTGTTGTGGACTTATTCTTCATAATTGGGAAAGGCTAGATGATTCATGGATTGAACATTGCAGATTCAGTCCAAGATGTTTATAAGTTGTTTTTAAAAAAATCAGCATTTATTTTTATTTACTATAACATAATATAATAAAAACATGCTTAGCAAACAGTATCGCATGACCCAGTTTCGCAATTACAAATGTGTTCGGTTTTACAATATTTACTTAATATGTTTTGAACATACTTATTACCCTTCATTAATAATACGTACCCTCATCGGTTATGTTATATCAAATTTTAAAAAAATAATTACGTTTATAGTTTGAAAGGTGTTTTAGTTATTAAAAAGAAAAGAACTTTAATTCGTTATGGGTCTTCCGGTAATTGTGTCAAAATCGGTATTTGACATACGTCCATTTGGTAAGAAAAGTGTTACGGTTGGATTATTAATCAGCAAACAAATTTCAATTATTGTGTTATTAGAGTGTAAGTTAACGAAAAAAATTATTACATTAAATTTAGAGCAATGGTGTACGCTCATGTCTGAATCCAATTACATTTCAATTACTAACAACTTACATACCAGATGTAGACGTGTAAGAATTACTGAGAACTTTACATATTCAATTAATGTGAAACAGAGTTCAATAACATTACATATAAATGATGATTATATTACACTCTCACATATAGATTTCTGCAGACTTAAACAACTTCAGCATTGTGTGGACCTTTATATTGCAGAAAAACAGAAACGTTTACCGAGTTTTCAAGCTACATTTGATGCAGCTTACGAATTGATTAAAAACGATGTCCGTGGTTTGCCCATCAGTTGTCAGAGAAACGAATTCACAAACCAGTATATACAAAACTATGATTTTAATTATTATTCTTATCTACAAAACGATGACACTTCATTTTTGTATGAGATATTACAATTTTAATTTAACGCAATGTCTGACATGATTTTACAGGACTTAATAGTATGATATAATACAAAATCATTTATATTTATATGATGTTTTTTTTTATTAAATAAAAAAATATTTTTTTTTTACAAAATTTATGCGGCTAATTTATTTCTTATTGTCCGACGTTCCGGATCTTTTAAAATCACATCGAAGACGACCTGCATTGTGTCATTTAAGCTGTTGCTTAAAGTCTGGTCTTTCGACTTGTCCGACGTCGTTACCTTCACTGTTGCCTCAGAGTGTCGCCAACTGTAACAGATTAATTATTCAATCAGCTGAGCAGTGAATAAAACACAGATGATTTTTTTTTTTCATTCAGAAATAGTTTTTAATTAAAAAATAAACCAAAGTCTAGTATTTACCTTTCCTTTATCGGTACATTATTTGGACGGTGCGCGGGTAAAAGGGAACAAGTCAATTTTGGCAATTTTTCGATTATTACGCCATCTAGTAGTAAAGACAATTCTACGTCTTTTCACATCTAAAATAATAGTATTGTTAGATTATTTTCTTATCTTAGTCCGCGGTGAAAAATGAAACAAGTCATAGTGATAATTAATTATAATGCGCGGGTAAAAGGGAATAAGTCTTATCAATAAAATTATGTCGTGTAAAGTGGAACAAGTCGACTTGTTCCATAATACGCATGATTGTCGTAACATAAAATATGATAACAAAAATATCATAATAACACTATCAATTTTATTGTAATTTCTAAATCTAATAATAACTTATAATCCATAAGTTGAGTGTTAGTGTTATACTTATTGTGTTCAATTTTAATTTTCTGCTGTTTATGAATGTTTTAGTGTTCTGTATTTAGTGCCTTTTTTGAAAATTAATTTGGTTATAATTAACAATAATACTTATTCTATAATTTTAAAAATGAACAAACCAATTATATCTAAAAGAAGTTATTTATTATTACAAAACACGTCTTCTTTTGTTTCAAAAAAGCCAAAATTTAATCGACAGTTGAATTTTGAGTCTATTCCAAAACAACTTGTGACTAATAAAGTAAGTCATTATGTTTTCTAAATAAAATTTTAGATATATTATGTAACTTAAGTATACCTACATTTTTTTTTTAATACATTGGTTTTTAATTAATTTATTATTCTTAAATTTAAATTATTTTTATAGGTAATAGACCATGATTTGATATTGTCGAAAGACAATCTTAGAAATCAAGAGAAAACTGAGTCTTTCAAGAAAAAATATGATATTGAAGGATGTGAAAAATGGTTGAATCAATTGACATCACCATCTACCCTATTGGAAGAATCGTACACACTAAAAGTCCATGCACCAGTTGTATTAGTACAACACCATAATATTGTACAAATCAGTTCAGAGGTAGAATATTTTTAGTTTTCCTACAATTAGTTATTTTATTTTTGATAATGCTATGATTGAATATTTTAATGTAGGTATAACAAATAACAATAAAATCTATGATTATAATCTACAATAGAAGTTTAAAGTTTATGTGTTAAGTATTTAAAATCCAGTCAAATAATAATTGATTTTCCATAAAAATATAAAAAAACATAAAATTATAGCTACTTGTTATTAATTATAGTAATATAAAAATTATGATATAGGTACTGAAACCTATAAAAAAAATTGAAGTTTTTAAATAAATAAGAAAAAATTAACATTGGTGAACCTAATTATTGTATTCATAGATATTTAAACTAAAGTCCATTCTTAATAATTGTTAACATATAACACTATAGGATCAATTTATTTTTATTTTAGTGTGCCTATAAAATAATATTATACACAATATTCATACTTATTACTAAAATTAATAACAATTTATTATTTTTAACTCTGTGTTATAGAATGATGATGATGATGTTGATGATTCAGATCTTAATACTGGAAATCTAGAAACTACTACATTACCAAAGGAACATGACACAGTTGAAGATAATGTTGAAAATATTGAAGATCGACCGAAATCTAAATCAAGATTAATTAGAGCTGAAAGAAAATTAAAGCGTAATTCGGGTAAGTCATATATCACAGAGAGTGGGAAAGAAGTACCCGAAAGAAAAATAGTACAATTGGGTAATTGTCGTTCAAAATGTGCAGAAAAAATTAGCCAGGAACACATACAACATTTGTTCACCAAATATTGGCAAATGCAAGATAGAAATAGAAGAGCATCATATTTATCTGGACTTATTAATTTTCAACCAAAAAGTACTGAGAGAAAAAGACGATCTACTCCAGAAAAACAAAAAAAAGGTCAATAACTTATAATTATCAAATACCATTTAATGATAAATTAATTAAAGTATGCAAAGCTTGTTTTTTAAAAGTATTTGGTGAAAGTTTAAAGTTATTTGGACAATCTGTCAACAAAAAATGGTAACTGGTTTGAACAAAACTACTCCAGATAAAAGAGGTTGTAATCCACCTTCAAATAAAAAAACACCAGAAGACATCAAATCAGTAAAACAAAGTCTCAAAGCTCTGCCTGTGTATGAAAGTCATTACTGCAGAAAAGAATCGTCAAAGTTATACTTGCCTCATCATTTTACTTTAACCAAATGCTATGACATGTATTCAAAGAATATCACTAATCCAGTTAGCAGAAAATTATATGAGAAAATGTTTCATGAAGCTAATATAAAAATCAAGGAACCAAAAAAAGATACCTGTAATAAGTGTGATATTTTAAAAATGCAGATTCAAATGCAAACTGATGGTCCTGAAAAAATAGTATTATTAAAGGAACAGGAACAACACCATAAAATGGCTGAAATGGCATATGCAACAAAGAAATTGGACAAAGCAAGTATGCAGATAGAAGATAATAAATTAGTTTTATCATTTGACCTGCAACAATGTTTACCGACACCATCACTACAAAATTCGGTTGCTTTTTATAAGCGTCAGCTTTGGACATATAATCTTACCATACATAACATGAAGACTGACCAAGCAACCTGTTATATATGGAATGAGTCTATGGCAAAGAGAGGGGCAAATGAAATAGCTTCTTGTGTTTATAATTATTTAATGAATTTACCTGCTCAAATAACACATGTTTGTCTCTATAGTGATTCATGTCCTGGCCAAAACAAAAACAGCATATTTTTGGCCATGTGCTTGTATGTTTTGAAAAAATCACCATCTCTTGAAGTCTTAGAACATAAATTTTTAGTACCAGGGCATACCCGAATGGAGTGTGATTCCGATCATGCCCAAATTGAGAAAAAAAAAAAGGTTTATGATGCACCAATTTATCACCCACATGACTGGGCACAACTTATACGTTTAACAGGGAAAAAATCACCTTTTGAAGTAGTAGAACTTAAAAATGAAGAGATATTTGACTTTGGAAGTCTTTTGAAAACAGCTGTTACTGGTATACAAATGAAAAAAAAAAATAAAGATGGGCACCAGATAAAGTGGAAAGATATTAAATGGTTTAAATATGAGAAAACTATAGAAATGACAGTTATGTATAAAAATTCACTCGAACCAGATGATGTGTTTTACTTTATAGATATGGTAAAGCGTGGAAGGTATACAAAAAATCCAACAGAATTTATAGTTCCTAAATGTTATTCAAAACCTAATAATATTTCTAATGAGAAAAAAAAAGATTTACTCTCCTTACTGAAGTATATTCCTGATTTATACCATAATTTTTATCAAAACCTTAGTTGTACCAATAATATTCAGGATCCATTGGTTCAGGAGGAAAGTGACGAAGACTAAATTATAATATTATTTTGTTTAACATTAAACAAATTATTACATTTATTTTGATTATTAATTTTTAACATTGTGGTTAGTTATTTTATTTTTGGTTTTAATATTTATAATTTTAAAGTATGTTACAAATCAGTAGTGTTATGACTAAGTTTGTTTATATTTATTAATTTTTAACATTGTGGTTAGTTATTTTATTTTTGGTTTTAATATTTATAATTTTAAAGTATGTTACAAATCAGTAGTGTTATGACTAAGTTGTGTTTATATTTATTAATTTTTTGTTTTGTAATTTTTATCAATTTTAGACTGAAGTTAATTGAATTGAAAAAAGTTTTAATATTATTTTGTTATTCTGTACACAATTTTACAACTGTATATTGTTATGTTTTTGTTGTTTAATAAATACCAAGTAGGTACATTCAGATTTGGTGAATTTGGTACATTATAGGTAAACTTTTTATCATTTTACTTCAAATCAAACCATATTTACTAGAAGAATATTATACTTAAAAGGTAATAAATCAATAATATGATTGAATTATGAAATGTGTATAGAGAATAAGGCATGTGTAAAAAGGTATAAGTCAGTATCTTGATGTGTAAAAAGTAATAAGTCATGGGTAAAAAGTTATAAGTCAGTATCATGATGTGTAAAAAGTAATAAGTCACTTAAGTACTAAAATGAATTTAATTTCAAAATATCTTGTTATACAATAGTTAAGTAACTCAGTAGTTGACATTTTGATAAAATAATAATTAAAAAAAAAAAATTATTGAAGAAATGAGAAGTTATTTTTGTTTCCTGAAAACTATAGATTTTTGACTTATTCCCTTTTACCCGCCCACCGTCCATTTATATTAGCGCACTTGTAGTGCGTAATTGTCCAATAATCGGTAGGCTTATCATCGGGATTAAATTGGCTTTTGATGGTAGCCAAACCATCTCCTTGTCGAAATGTAACCGAATTAAATATCTCTTCATCAAAGTCTTCAGCCCGCAATTTTTCATCCAATATCTCTCTGTATGATGAACTCTAAAAAAAAAATAAATAAATTCAACCTTAAAATATTAGATAAAATTATTAAGATGATAAATTATTATTTATCTTACTGTTTTTAATTGTTTTTTTATATTTTTCTCCACGGCTTTTTCAGCCCCTCTTTTTAGTGATGATTTCGTTTGCTTCGAAGTCGAAGGCTTCATTTTTGAATCTTAGGTCCCTTCAAATTCGTTCTATAAAAATAAAACATTAACAAAGGTGTATAACTATAAATGTATGAGTGGCTTACAACCGATCTCTAAAACAATATTGAGTAACGGTGCAGTTACACTCTAATTATTATTTAATTTAAATATTATGTTTAAAATAAAGTTACAATCAACCACGAATTATAACCATAGCGTTGAGTAGTTATACGACTGACCTCCAATTTGCTTTAGTTATTAAAGTAATTCAATTACTAACCTCTGATCCAGAATCGATGATCGAAGTTCTGTAAGACATCTTGAAGCTGAATTGTTAAAGATGATGAAGAAGTTCCAGTTGCTGAATGTTGACTGTAATATTGCTGCCAATAAGCTAGTCTTATATACTGTAATGTTTCCACTACCATAGCAACTTTGAAATGCGGAATATTCATAGCAATGTTTATTAAACCAGCCAACGCCCTTAATTTAACCTCTTATTAATATTAGTTTTATTATGCCAACGGTCTTAATATGACCTTCTATTGATACTAGTTTTTGTTCGGACAACGCCCAAAATTTAACCTAGCTATTTTTAAATGAATATTTCGGGGCCAACGGTCAACACCAATACATACATTATATATTATAATTACTATTACTACAAAATAACTTAGTTGTTTTTAAATTAATATTACAATAACAGGTAACACGATTTCTTTGAATAGAATGTAAATTTTAAACAACTACTAGAAAAGTAGGAGATGATTCTCGACTATATAACACAACATTTGATAGTCAAACGATATCAGTTCAGCTTGTGTTCTCCACCAGTAACAACAAGCAACAGTCATTCACCATCATACATTGAAAATACTTCGATCCTACCAAGTTTGCCAGTCTAGCGTTGGCATCATCAACAGGCATTCGTTACTAAACATTGGAAAAATATTTTAACCGTACAGCTATCTATGTAAGTACCTACCTATTTCGTTATTTCGTTATTTACATTTTAAAAAAAAAAAAAAATCATCTTATCGAATCTAACACTCCGCATCTTTACTAGTTTTTAAAACGAAAAAAATAATACACGATAACAAAAACTTAACATAGCATAAGCGTTTAGTTAAGTGGTTATAATGGATTGATATCCAATAGTTTTATCAGTAATATTAATATTAAATGTACAAGGATTTTATAATTTATTTTTTAAAAAATAGTCTTTTTTTTTAAAAAAATTTTAGAAGGTTGATTAATTAAAATATCTATGTTTATCATAGTGTATATTAAATGGTTAAAAAAATGTTAGAAAGTTGAAATAAGTTGAAAAACAAGTTTATATAGCATGTATATGATTATAATTATAGAATAACATTATAGTCATATTAATCGACATTAAATTATTCTCTATGCTGATTAATATATAGTCATTTTAACTATCATAATACATATTAAATGGTTAAAAAAATGTTAAAAAAGTAGAGATAAGTTGAAAAACAAGTTTGTATTCCGTATGCAGTATGTAAATGATTATATTTATAGAATAACATATTATAAAACTTGATTATTTGCTAGCATTAAATTATACACAATGCTAGTTGATATAAGAACCAGTTTTTAACTATCAGATTTTTTTTTAACATATTTCTTCCGTATACAGTATGTAAATGATTATATTTATAGAATAACATATTATAAAACTTGATTATTTGCTAGCATTAAATTATACACGATGCTGGTTGATATAGGAACCAGTTTTTAATTATCAGATTTTTTTAACATATTTCTATATTTTTTTATAATATATATTAGTTTTAATATATTTATGTAAAAACATTTTTTTAGATAATGAATTCTTGCAATAATATTTTATATGAAATAGACCTATGTTGGAAAGGCCAGAAGAACAAAAGAAAATTACATACTTTGAACATTTTTAAAGTCATTATAGGTAAATATAAATTACTTAATTTCGTTTAGTAAGAGCTCTTACCCTAGGGTTAACTTTTCTCATTTATAAATTATTTTTTTAATTTTTCGTTGCTCTTATCAGTTAAAGATCTTGAAAATACCTACATTTTACATTTATAAATATCTGAATCAATAATATTATAGCATAATTTAATACTTACAATTTTAGTTTTATTTAAAACAAATTCAAATATTTATAATAGGTAGTTTCATCATAAAACTCCAAACGTTTTAATTATTAGTTACCAACTAGATTCATACAACTAATCGGTATTTGTTATTTTTTAAAAATATACTTAAGATATACATATTTTACTGATTTATATTAGAAGCAGTTGGCAAAAAGTTTCCCAACGAAATGAGTCTGAAATGTTCAATTATTCAATCGATTCAAACCTGGTTTGCTCAAGCGCCCTATCAGTAAGTGTTTTATATTATTATATTTATTATTATTATTATTATATACTTTTAAGTATTAATTAATTAAAAATATATATAACTTTCACATACACAAAATAGTAATTGAATAATAAAGTTCTGTTTTAATTCTAAATCCAAATAAATGCAAATATTATAACTTGAACAATTTTAAAAAGTATATCAAACCAATTAATTGTAATTAATATACAACAATTTATTTTTAAAGGGCTGAAGCAGTATTAAAAACAAAAAAAAAACAGAAAACACTGGATCTCCAGTCATGATGGACGAAAGATCACCATCAACTCAAAATTAATTTTCTTATTTTTTTATATCCTATATTCACAGGAAGTGATTGTATTTGTAATTTAAATATTATAATTAATAAAAGAACAATGTTTATTTAAATACTATGACTTGTTTTCTAATTATTTAAATAGTAAAATAGAAACACACATGAAAGCGTATTAAAATAAACAAAAATTAAAAATTATATTTAAAATAATATAATAGTATTAAAAAAATATTTTTTTCACTATTTTAAAATATTTAAAAAATGTTTCTTTCATAATTTTAAAATACTTAAAAATCATTTAATAATGTTTGAAAAATATTATTAAAATACATTTTTAAAAATAGTTAAAATATTGATTTCACATTTTATTTTGAATGGAAATCTAGCAATTTGAACATTTAAAAAATGATTAAAACATAACTTATAAACCTTTTTCTAACCTTTTTTTAATCATTAAAAAAATATTTTTTTGCTACTTGGGATGTTCACTTTCCACGACAATATCAGAATCTAAGTCACTGTTACTAAAACCATCATCTGATAATATTTCTTCGTCTAAAGCAACGGTTCTCAACCTTTTTTCATTCACGCACCCCTTGACCACTCATTACTACTTTACGGACCCCCAAATACCAATTTGTCATATATTTTTACATAAGATAGATATGAATTTACGAAATAAGTTTAATAATGAAAAATTTGATTTATTTTAATCAACATGCGCAATAAATTGTATGTATAAAAATAAATAATAAAAATAATATTGAGTTAAAAATGTAATTTTAATGTGATCCTTGAGCTTGTTTGCTAGCACTTAACTTTTTGAAATCTGGCTCCACGGATGATAAATAAACTCGTAAGTCTGAACTCACCGAGAGTCTATTGCGGTACTTATTTTTAATAAATGTGTATGTCGAAAAGGCTCTTTCCACTAATACAGAGCTCGTAAACGGTAGCAAAACATTGAATGCTTTGTAAGAAAGCTCAGGATATTCATCTTTCACATTAGCCCAAAAGGTGATCAGTGATTTTTTTTCAAGAAATGCTGCTTGGAGTGAAGAGTCCGTTTTCAGTTCAATCAATTTTTCTTTTTCACGGGCTGATAAAACAGCAGATTTGAAATAAATTTCACTGAAAGGGAACATAATCCAGTGGTCTTCTTTTCCACATTTAGGGAAGTATTTTGCAAAAGCTGTTTTAAGCTCATTCAAATGTTGAACAATTTGGTGTTTGATGCCTTGTGATAAGTTCATATCAGTTTCACTGAGAAAATCATGCAGTGCTTCAAAAATTTCTGGTTGGTTATTCTCAATACACGTTTTCCAAAACTCTGACTTTTTAACAAAAGATTCTATTTTGTCATTAACTTGGAATATTGTCACTGCACTGTTTTGAAGAGTCAAATTTAGATTGTTTAATTTCAAAAAAACATCGGATAAATATGCTAGTTTTTGAAGCCATTCATGGCCGTTAAATTTTGATGACAGTCGAAAAGGGTGGTCTTCAAAAAACATTTGAACTTCATGCCTAAGTTCAAACAAACGAGTAAGGACTTTACCTCGTGATAACCATCGAACCTCAGTATGAAGAAGGAGGGTTTTGTGAAGACTTCCCATGTCTTCACACAATAATGAACATTTTCTGGAGTTCGTGTGGCGAGACTTGATGAAATTGACCACTTTACAAGAATCGTCCAGAACTTCCTTCAAATCTGCAGGAAGAGGTTTCGATGCAAGAGCTTGCCGATGGATACAACAATGAATCCACTTTATTAGTGGGGATACTGCCTTAACACGTGCAAGAAGACCAAAGTAACAACCTGACATAGACTTTCCACCATCAGTACTTAAACCACAGCATTGTGACCACTTTATTTTTTTTTCGGCGAAGTAAGAATCAATAGCATGAAAAATATCTGCACCTGTTTGGCGTCCAGTCAAAGGATGGCAGAGCAAAAGACCTTCTTCGCTTTCATTTTGTTTTATATATCTTGCAATAACTAACAAAACAGCTAATTGTGCTACATCAGTACTCTCGTCAACTTGAATGGAAAACAATTCACTGTTATTGATGTCTTTTAGTATTGTCTCCTCAATATCATAAGAAATGTCTTTGATTCTACGACTGACTGTGTCATTTGATAGTGGGATAGCATTTATTTTATTGACATATTTTTCTCCGAACATACAATGAACTGCATCTTTAATGCTTGGCAAAATCAAATTTTCACCGATTGTGTGATTTTTACCACTTCTGGCGATATTATAACTAATTCGAAACGATGCTTCAACTGCATCTACGTTAGCATTACCAGAAGTGAGGTAGGTTTGCATATTGCACTTATTTTTATTTTCAAGTAAACGTTTGAAAAAAGTTACATCTTTGTCCTTTAAATCTGAATGTTTAGTAATCAAATGACGAGTAAGTTGTGAAGGTTTCATACTGCTATTAGCTAGTATTTCCCCACAGATAACACATTCAGGTTTAGCGACATTATCAATCGTAATGAACGAAAACCCGTGGCACAAATATTCTTCTGAATATTTCCTAATTTTTCCCGGCACTAGAAATTTAGTATTACTAACCTGTGGTAACTTCTTAAGATTTTCTGTGGAAATATTAGTAATTGATGACGGCACTTCTTGAGTATGAATAGGATCGTTTGATTCAGTAGTTTTCCTTTTACTTTTACTGACGCTACCAGTTTTTAACCAATGATCCATGTTCGAAAAGTGTGAAAATGTTAAACAATATCAAAAAAAAATAGTAATTACAAATACGTTGTGTGTGTGACACGGTCTCTTTGAAAGCAAGTGACTAAATATTGGAATACAAATATCAAACAAACCATTCACAAGAATAGTTTTATCTGAATTTAAGATAAAAATAGTATGTAATTGTGACGAGCAACGCCATATTACCAGATTACATACAATCTTATAGTACCGCCGCGCCGCCTAGAATGATATATTATACCTATTATAGTATTATACACTTATACTAAATCGTATAAGTTACGAAAAACCTATTTACAACATTTACAATATTTCACTACTAGTTTCACAAGTAATTTCAATTAATTACAACAAATTTCAATTTTTCCGCCATTACGCTTTTTTTTCCGGGGACCCCCTAATACCTACTCGCGCACCCCTAGGGGTCCGCGGACCCCCGCTTGAGAACCGCTGGTCTAAAGCATCAATTATAAATTGTTAATCCATATTACAATCAATAAAAATTACAAATATTTTGAGTATGTAAAAAAATATGTAATACGCACTAGAAAATCACATGTATCGTGTGTCACGTCCAACTCATAAAAGAAAAATATAAACCATAAGTCTGTGTATGGACTAAAACTTATACTTTTGATAAAATAAATAAAAACCAGAAAATTATTTCTACCTTCATAATCAGTCTGGGAATGTTAGTCGTAATAATTATCTAACCGGCAATGTTATAATAATAAAGATAATAAAATCATTAGTCGCGATTTGGTCGAAATGACTGCAATTTATGATATCTTACTTTTATCTTAGTTTAATTTATACATACGGAATGTACTTAGAATATTATTATATTATTTTTAATAACATTATTGAAAGGTATACTGAGTATCAATGGTTGAAATTTAAAATATAAATGTTTAATTAAACATGTAAAAAAAGTGCGGTAATTTTGACCATAGCGCGACTAACGCCCGCCGGGTTAAGGACACTATACACAAAATTGTATATATTATTGCAAATATAATGTAATATATTAAAACCATAAACACTGATATTGTATAATTAATTATCCATTTAAATTGATCCTAAAAAACATCACTCTATTCAGTGTTCAAATAAATAAATTATTTTAAACAGAACCAAACGTCTATGGAAAGAAGTGACTTTTAAATTTTAAATTTAACTCGCTAATTAGGTCAATATTTAATCATTTTATAGTGACTTAAGAAGCAATTGTGCTTCTACGCTATAGTTCATACATACAGTAAAAACAAAAATAATTATAAACAGATATTCAATAATAAATAATTATTAGAAAATTAATTTGAACTGATTTGGAGGAAAACGACATACCTAAAACGCAAAATATACCTTAATAATTGATTTTTAATTTAAATTGCGTAATCAAGTATCAATGTATAGTAATAGGCACTACTGCGTATGTGTATAATGTTTATGGGTATAATTGTGATAATTATATAAAATAGTACTTACATTTAATATTTAAAAATTCGTCGTTCGAGGTTGTTGTATTCAAAGTTAACGTCTTAACTATAATATTAAAATGTTACCTTATGTATGTGAGTTGCTTGAAACACGACGTAACGTTAAATGAAATAGTAAATACCAATAACTATCAAACTATTATTTGTTAATCGTCAAGACGTCGACCGTCGTTATCAGCGCGATGTCGGTTTTCCGAGAAAAGGCAATATTTTTGCGCTAAAAATAGTTACCAGTTCGCCGTCACCACTATTGTGTCTTAATATAAGTTTTCGTGTCGGTGTCGTCGACAATAACATTGAATGATTCAATACATAGTTATTATTTTAGAGACTTACTCTGCGTAGTTTAATTTTCATAAAACTGAAATTCAATTAATGTGTTGTTATTAATTTATTTTTTTTTTGTACATTAGGGTGTGCCTTGGCACACCCGGCACACCCGGTAGATTCGCCTATGAAAACACGTGTACTTCAATTATATCGACCACACGACGCGGTGAAAAATCATAACTTTTCGATTTGTCAATTTTGAATTTTAAAAAACGCAAAAAAAAAATGTTCGACTTCGAAAAATTAATAACCGAAGTTGAGTCAAAGCCTTGTTTATGGGATATTGGCTCAAACGATTACCACGATAAGCCAATGAAAATTTTGGCATGGAATTCTGTGGCTGCAGCTATATATACAAATTGGGAAGAACTTTCAACGGCTCAAAAAGAGGAAAAAGGTAACATATATTTAATTAATGTGAATAAAAACAAATAATAGTGAGTAAAGTGAAAAATTAATAATAATTGAAATTAAAATAGGTAAGTACATACAACAAACGTTATACATATTTAAAATGTTAATATTCCAAAATATCTACCTAAATAAATAAAAATTAAATATAAACATATATAATATAAAATATATAATTAAATATAATAATATCATATATAATTAAATATAAACATTAGAAACTATTGATTTAAATAAGAATTATTAATAACTCGTAGGTAGATGCTGTCTTTTATATTTTGTTATACTGTAATGGTACGTATCCTGGTCCCATGAAATACTCTGTATATAAATCTCTGACCTCAATTCCTTGAGATCGTGTTCCCGGTCTTCTATTAGGTAAACCATCTACCAAATAGCTTGTATCCATGTCCTCGAAATTATAACCATCTCTTTTACAGACAAAGTTGTGTAGTATACAACAAACTTTTATGATGTCGTCCGCAAAATCTGGTTTAACCAATATAGGCGTATGTAACACTCTCCAATTATTTGAAAGTACGCCAAATGCACATTCAACCGTCCTTCTTGCTCTTGAAAGCCTATAATTGAATATACGACGCGTATTTGTAAGCCCACGGCCTGGATATGATCTCAGTAAATTTTTGTGTAGTGCAAAAGCTTCATCAGCAACAAAAACGTAAGTTTGAGGAGAGTCATCGGAATTTGGTAAGCACTTAGGTTCAGGAATATTAAGTTGATTGGCATACAATTTTTTTCCAAAAAGACATTGCTTAAATACATTTGAATCAGATTCTCGTCCAAATGCCCCAACATCAATACAAACAAAACTTAAATTTGAATCTACTACAGACATAAGAATAATAGAATAATACTTCTTATAATTGAAAAAATATGAAACTGAGTTTTGTGGATTCTTACATCTTATATGTTTCCCGTCGATACTCCCGAGACAACTAGGAAAATTTGTACTTTTATAAAAATGTTCAGCTATATCAAGCCATTGTTTCGTAATTGGCGGAGACATTTCTGTTGGTTGTAATACTGTCTAACAAATTGGACACGTTTCTTTGACAATTTGTGCTACTGTACTCTTCCCAATATTAAAATCAAATTGCATAGCTTTAAAACAAGTCCCAGTTGAGAGATATCTAACAATACATTTAAAAATGTATTTGTGACTAAATTAATTTTTCATTTTAGCAAAAGATTTAAAGGCAAAAAAATGGAGACATGTACGCGACAACTATATGAAATATATAAACCAAGAGAAAAATATTAAAAGTGGTTCTGATGCTACAAAAAAGAAAAAATACCACTTTGCTGATATGTTATCGTTTTTGAAACCAAATTTAGATAGAAGAAGGTAAATTTAATATAATATATTATATTATGTAAAACCAGATTTATAAATTGGCTATTTAGAATTGTTGAAAAAAATGTATATCAGATTTAAATTTTAGATTCTGATGAATGTATTCATTTTACAATTATTTTTTTATTTTTTTTTTTATGTTCGTGTCATTACCACTAACAGAATCTTTTCTGTCAGGAAAGTTAATCAAAATGGTACTTTGGGGGTTCAATAATAAAAAAGTGGTTAAGTGGATGTCGCTCTACTGTACAGTAGATTACAAGTTGGTCACTGTAACAGATTGTATTAAATTTGAATCCTAAGATATGGTATTATTGTAAAAGGAAAACGATTCTGAACGAAGACGGTCAGTTGGCCTACTTATAATATCACTAAGTATATTTGATGATATTATTGTGAATAAAGTAATTTATATATAACCATTATAACCTATTTACGTGGAACCTTATTTTAAATTTTCAATCCTTTGCTATACAATTTAAACATTTTTAATTATGGTATAATTATAAATGTTGTCAATATTTGAACTTTAAATGCTGAAAAACCTATGTATTTTTAATAGTTTTCAACTGCTATTATAACAATATATCAGGAGCCTTGTATTAAATTTTCACGCTTTTGGCCCAACAAATAAAAGTTTATTAATATTTATAGAAATTTGAATTTATACATAAAAAGCTCAAAACGAATCAAAATATTTTCAAAATGTTATGGTATATTTAAAATGATAATATTAATATTCAGTAAAATTTTCATGCACCTACAGTTATTAGTTTTTGAATTACAACAAAATAACAAAATCGCTACATGAGAAATCGAGTACCTAAATATACAATCTTGTAAAATTATGAACCTCAAACGCTCATAAAAATATAATTTGATTTGCTTGTAGACTTTTTTTTTTTTTTTTTGATAGATGTATAATCACTTATAAAAAAATATATTGTAACACATTTCAAAATTTTAAATTCAAAAAGAAGATTTTTTATGAATTTCTTACTCAAAATAATTTGCAAATTGTCGTTATTTTTACGTATTTTGTCAAGAAAAAAAAATTGTGACTACGGATTTTTAATATTTTTAATCTGCCTTTGAAACAATATATTAGGAGCCTTCTATTAAATTTTTAAGAATTTTAATGTCCAAGTATAGATTTAGGATTATTTAAATTAATTTTTATAATTTTATAATTAATGAATCAACTTAAAGACCCTAAATCGGATCTTTCTATAACAATGAATACTGCAACAGAAATCTATACGCTCAAAAAAACCATTTCTTATTAAATATTGCGAAAATAAAAAATTAAAATCAACAGGTACAACTAATGAATTAAGAGCTAGACTAAATAGATACTTAAAAGGCACCATAACATTAGACGACATAGATAACACATTAAGCAAAGAAGAATGCGATTTAACTTTAATCACAGCAAAAGCTAATAAAATCGATTTTAATAAATTAGAAAAAGAAGCAGGAATATTCGATTCGAGTGATTCGAGCCCTGATACAAATAAAATTAATAAATCAACTTCAGACAGCTTTTTCGAAATATCAAAAGAAAATTTAAGATTATACGATAATCTTAATACCAGTACAAGCTTATTTGTGAATAATACCGAAAATATTCTTGAAAATTCAGATATAACTTACCAAAATTGTCAAAAGGAAAGTTCTGAAACTTATGAAAATATATTAAAAAATCTTAAGGTTAATAATACTTCTAATAATATTTATGAGGAACTAAAATTCAATAATCAACCAGACAATAGTGAGATTATTGAAAATAAATTAATAAATCTTAATAATTCAATAACTATTGATTCTAATAACACAAGTGAAAAACCAAAATTCGAAAACGAAAACACAGCAATATTAAAAAATAATTAAAAAAGAGATAACTTAATTTCTGAAATTCATTCTACTCCGATGAGCAACCAAAGACAGATTATGACCGAAAAAATGCTAATGATTAGACCAGACCAGTTCTCGGGTAAAGAGGACGTAAGAAAATATTTTAAGCAATACGAAAGAGCAGCAGATGTAAACGGTTGGAAGGACGAAGATAAAGTAAGATTTTTATCGGCATTTGTAAAAGGTACAGCAAGCACATTTTTGGAAAATTTGGAGGACAAAAATAATAATTGGACATGGAATGATTTGAAACAGGAGTTTCTCGAAGAATTTCAACCAATCGGCTACAATACAATTTTAAAAACTAAATTAGAAAATAGACGACAAGGAGATACAGAATCTATAATGAGTTTTGTAACAGAAATAGAAAATATATGTAGACAATTAAATAAAAATATACATGAAGATGAAATTCGCACTTATATTTTAAAGGGATTAAAAGAGACAGTCTTACATGCGATTTCATTACATGACAATAGCAACCTAAAAGAGCTAAAGGAAAATTTAAAAAAATTTGAATTGATGCAATTTCGAATTAATAACAGAGGACCAGAATTAAGTGATTATACAGAAATTCTTAATGAACATGTATCTCAACTAAAACAAAAAACAAAAGAAGAAAGAAGAGAAATCGATGAACTAAAAAGACAGTTAATAGAGAGAGATAGAGAATACAAAAAGGAAATAAACAAGTTAAGGGAAAATATTCAACAAATAAACATTACAGAAAGAAGAAATAAATCGGTAAACTTCGATGATGAAGAAATAGATAACCGATATAATAATAAAAATTATAACTATAATGAAGATAGGAGCAGAAGTTATAATAGAGAAACAAATTATCAAGGACGACAACGCGAATACAGGGATAAAAGTCCATACCTAGGAAGATTTAATGACAGAAGTAGAGAATCTAGAAGAAATAGACAATATGGTAGAGACAGATCACAGTCAGAGATCAGAGAGAGACAATATTACAATAAAATACAAAACGAGACTAATACAAATCAAGATTACGAAAGAAATCCAAGTCATAGATATGATTCAAATAATTACGAATATAGAGATGACTCACGTGATAGAGAAACTAACCTAAATACAGTCAACGGTAGAGTCTATAGAAACAGATCACATTCAAGAGATCGAGACAATAATGGAAATTACAATTACAGCTACAGGCATCAATACAGCAGAGAACATAGTCGAGAGAAAACACCAGAAAGATACAGGGGAGATCGCTATAATAAAGAATCCGAAAGAGTTACATGCTATAGGTGTAATGAAAAAGGTCATTATGCTGATAAGTAGGGCTAGGATAGTATAGGATTTTGCATTTTTTTTTAGGATTTACAGGACATAACTTTTCAAGCATAAAATATGATTTGGTCATATACGAGTCCAAATTTATAGTTTTTATTTTGCTTTTTTTTGCATTTTTTGTACTTTTAAGGATTTAGGGTCATTTTTTAGCATTTTTAGGTCATTTTTTCAATTTTACGGGCATATTTTATACTTTTTTGAAATCTAGAGGTTAAAAATTACGTAAATAAATGTTACGAAGAAACTATGAATGAAATAAGAACATATGCCTCGGGGAAAAAAATTTGGATTTCAATAGATGAAACTTCGGATGCAGCTGGTCGATATGTTGCTAATGCAATAATTGGAACGTTGGAAATTGATCATCCAGGTAAAACTTTTCTTTTAAATTCCGAATGCCTGGAAAAAGCTAATCATGGAACAATTGCTAGATTTTACGATAAATCTCTTTTACTTTTATGGCCTGATGGAGTAAAACGTGAAAATGTACTTTTATTTGTAACTGATGCAGCTCCATACATGGTGAAAGCGGCCAGATCTTTAAAGCTATTGTATGCAAATATGGAACATGTTACGTGTTTGGCTCATGCTCTTCATAGAGTATCGGAAGAAATTAGAAACTATTTCCCTTTAGTAGACGAATTCATATCAAATATGAAGAAAGTATTTTTAAAAGCTCCATCTCGTACTCATATTTTTAAAACTTTTGCACCCAATATACCTTTACCACCTAACCCTGTGATAACTAGGTGGGGAACATGGATAAACGCATCTCTCTATTACTGTGAACACTTAAGTTCAATCAAAAAAGTTTTGAGAGAATTGAGTAGAGAAGAAGCCACTGCCATATCTAAAGTCCAAGATTTGATCGACAATCAAACTCTAAAATGTAATTTAATTTACATAAAAACTAATTTTAGCTCATTGCCCGAGTCTATCAACCGTTTAGAAACTTCGGATTTGCCAATAAAAGACTCTATAAAAATAGTGGTCGATTTCCGACAGAAAATTCAACAATCTAAAAACGAAATTGGCATAGCTATACAAAACAAATTAAAAATGGTGTTGGAGAAAAATACTGGATTTGAAACTTTAAGTAAAATATCAAAAATAATTGATGGAAATGAATCAGACACGGCTCATTTCCCTGATGAGTTCAATATCGACGATATTACGTACATGAAATTTGCTCCGATTACTTCTGTGGATGTGGAAAGAAGTTTTTCATGCTACAAAACATTGCTAGCAGATAATCAGCGGTCATTTGTATTTGAAAATTTGAATGAGCTACTGATTGTCCAATGCAACAATACAATTTAAACGTAATTTTCAGAGTAAAAAAAATATACGTATATATTTTTTGTTTTATAGTATTTTTGTTGTTTTTTCAGAAAATTTTAAGCTGGCCGTTGCATGATAAGTCCAAACTTCAAACTTTATTATTCATATCAAGAAAATCCTAAATTAACATTTTTTTTGCTATTTTTTTATAATATTATAATTTAAATAATTTTTTACCGAAATATTAATTAATAATTATAATGCATTTTTATAACATTTTAAAATCATTTTTTATCTTTTGGGCATTTTTTAAGGTCATTTTTAGGTTATTTTAATGTCATTTTTTTAGGTTTTTTGGGTCATTAAAATCCTAGCCCTACTGATAAGTGTACAAAAACAAAAAACTAAAAGGTACCGAGTTGAAAAAAAAATCGGATTGCTTAACTCGGGAATATAATTATAACAATTTTAAAGACACAATAGGTATAGAAAAAAATAATTATATACACTACGTAAAAAACTGACACAACACACAAGAAACGAAGAAATGCATAATAAACAATTATCGGAACATCGACCTATTAAGAGATCATAACAAAACTGACATAATAAACAACATCGAAAAATACATTTCAGCAATTAAATATAATACTTCAGAATAACGTCACATAAACGAAAATGATGACGAAATTGAAAGTAAAATTAAACATACCGCTGGCTCATTCATAAAAATACAGGAAGTACCAGGCGATGGAGATGGTGGTGCAAATTCACTACGGATTTGTTTACTACAACATGGAATAAAAAAAACTACCTTAGAAATAATTAGCATGCTGACTATTGATAAAATAAAATCCGGTTACAATTTTAGAGACGACGACTTAGCGTATGTTTGCGACCATTTTGGCATAAATTTATTTATAATAGCTGAAAATAATGACACTTCAAATGCTAAAATTTATTGGAAAACAAACAGGCCAAGTATAGGCATTTTTAATAAAAATAATCACTGGATACCGTCAGTCGAAATAAAAACAAATGAACCACAAATATTCTCAAATATAATAGTAAACCCAATTTTTCCCGAACATAGCAATATCATTGAACATGTACAAAACTATATGAATAAATATGTAGACCATACAAAATGCACAGAGACAAGCACAAACACCGGAACTGAAAATGATAATAAACATAGAGTATTGTCAATAAATGTAGAACACGAAGGAATTGAGAAACACGCCATAATTGATACAGGATCAAATATATCATGTATAAATGTTTCGCTAATCAAAAACCTTCAATGCATAAAAAACAAAGAACTAGTTACGATAACAGGAGTAAACAATTCAAAATTGGATCAAGTAGGAAAAATATATTTAATGATTAAAATAAATAACCAGCAATATTTTATTGATGCATTTGTTATAAAAGGGCTAAATTGCGAAATATTATTGGGGAACAATTTCAATATTAAAAATAATTTAATAATAAATTTTAAAAACAAAAACATAAAAATCAATAACGATATCATAACAATGAACGAAGTATGGTATAACTATTACAAAGAGGATAATAACTCAAATAACAGAGAAATCAAATATAACATAGCTAGCATAAATTATAATACAAAATATATTGGAAAAATCGTATGTAAAAACAATATAACGATATCACCTAAAAGTAAGATAAATATAAAAACAGAAAATATGTATATAGACACAAAAGAACAAAACAAAAGTTATGAAATAGAACCTAAAGAAAGTTTAAGCAAATATAAGTATTTAAAATTGGTATCAACATCCCTTAACATTTATGACGGAATCACAATTTACAATTTTTCAAAATTATATAGTAACATACCGAGAGGAATGACGATAGCGAATTTAATAAACACTAACACACCAAGAGTACAATACGACACAGTATGTGAGCAAATAAACACCACCAATACGACACAAACAGAAAACTATAATGACGATAACATTGAAGAAATTATGGATAAGCAAGGAAATGTTATTAAAATATCACATGAATTAAATACTGAACAAAGAAAAAAGGCTTTAAGACTTATTAACAATTATAAACATTTATTTACATCAGATCCTTTAGACATCGGTTGTGCCAAGGTAGAACCATGTGAAATTAAATTAAAAACAAATAAAGCAATATTCCAACCACCATACAGAGCTTCACCTGCACAAAGACATAAATTAAGAATTCTAATTGAAGAAATGATAAACGCAGACATAATAGAACCTAGTAAAAGTAATTACGCTGCTCCAGTATTTTTAATTCCTAAGAAAGAAAAAGGGGAATACCGATTCTTAGTAGACTACAGGAAATTGAACAACGAAACGATACCTGACAAACACCCAATTCCACGATCACAAGATCTTTTTAGAAGCCTGGAAGGGGCTCAATATTACTCCTCTATAGACATGGCCCAGGGGTATTTTCAAATTCCGATAAAACAAGAGGACCAAAATAAGACAGGATTCATAACAGATTTTGGACTTTTTAATTTCAAAAGGATACCTCAAGGGTTTAAACATTTAGCACCAATTTTTCAAAGAATAATAAATAATGTATTCAGTGACTATTTATACAGAACAATGATAGCCTACCTAGATGACATATGTTGTTTCGGAACGAATTTTGAAGAAGCGCTAACTAATTTAAAAGATATATTCAGTCTAAAATTAAAAACAAATAAATGCAATTTTTTTAGTTCAAATATTGAATTACTTGGACACACAGTATTAAACATAGTAATAAAACCATTAGAAAAAAATATTAAAGCAATCACTTCATTTCCAACTCCAAATAAAATAAAAGACGTAAGAGCCTTCATTGGACTCACAAGTTATTATAGGAAATACATTAACAACTTTGCGAAAATAGCAAGCCTTTTGACGAAATTAACAGAAGCTTTTGAAATTTTAAAAAAGGCCATAACCACAGCACCAGTTCTGGCACATTTTGAAGATGGATACCCAGTTTTTGTTACTACTGACGCTTCGCTAGAAGGATTGTCTGGTATACTGGAACAAGAAGACAACAACGGTAAAAGGTATCCTATAGCCTATGCTTCTAGAAAATTAAAAGGAGGTGAGAAGAACTATACAACAACAGAATTGGAAATGTCGGCGGTAGTATTTGCGACAAACCACTTCAGAGAATATCTCTTAGGGAGAAAAATAACTGTGTTTAGCAATCATTCCAGCTTACAGTATTATCAAACGATGAATAACCCATCATCTCGTATTACAAAATTTATTTTTAAACTCTTAGAACACGATCTTGAAATAAAACATCGCCCAGGCTCATGGAACACGGCTGCAGATTATCTCTCGCGTTACTCTCATCCTTATCAGGAGATACTAAAAACAAATACTATAAAAAATCCAGAAAATATATTATTAAAGACAAACTACTATATTTCAAAAATTGGTCACTACATGGCATAAAATATTTGTTAGTTATTCCGACTAATTTGGTAAATACTGTCTTAAAGTCCTACCACGAATCCGTTTTTTCAGCACACTTTGGTATTACGATAACCTTATCAAAATTAAAAGAAAAATACTACTGGCCAACCATTATACAAGATACTTATTCTTTTATAAAAACATGCACAATATGTCAGCTCTCCAAAAAGCCTCCAGGTAAAAGCAACGGACTACTACAACCAATACCTTTAATTTCGGGAAAACCGTTACAACGACTAACATTTGATTATCTAGGTCCATTACCAACGTCCAACGGGAAAAAATACATTATTGTAGCAACTTGCAACGCAACAAAAATGGCTTTTGCGAAAGCAGTTACGAATGCAAACGGAGCAGCCACAATAAATTTCCTTATGGAACTAATAACATCCTACGGAGTCCCTAAATATTTTGTAGTGATAGAGGCACTCACTTTAAAAACAAGGAAGTAGAGTATGCTTGCAAAAAACTAGGAATTGAACAAATATTCTTAAGTTCCTACCACCCACAAACAAACGGTATGACTGAACTAATGAATAAAATTATTTGTAGTAGCCTAACACACTACGTAAATGAAAATCAAAAACAATGGTCCCTATACTACAAAATGGTGATTTTTGCATATAATACTTGTCCTAGCTCAAGACTAAAAGTCAGTCCATTTTATTTACTACATGGCATTGAAGCTAACCAACCATTGGACAACAAATTAATGTCTGGAGAAAATGAAACATTTAATCTTACAAAATCTTTAAAACAATTACAGATAATTAGAGAAACTATACCAGAAATAATAAAAAAGGAACAATCGATTCAGAAAAAGTTATACGATCAAAGACACAAAAACATTAGCTTCAAACCAGGACAGAAGGTATTAATAAAATTCGATTTTCAGGAACCTAACAAAACAAAAAAGTTAGCTAACAAATATAGAGGTCCTTTTACGATTGTTGAAAAATTAACAGAGGTAAACTATAAAGTAGAATTAATTCTAAATAAGAAAAAGGTGTTAGACGTTATACACGTACAGCGAATAAAACCTTTCTATGAAAATGAATAAATTTAAATAAGAACTATATATACATTCTTATAAGAATTAATTTACAATATTAAACCAATTACCAACCAATGATCTGTTCTAGATGTTGTCCAAATATATTTTAATTCTCATATCAATCAACAACGCATGTGCCGAGGGAGATATAGCTATAATTATGTCACCCGGAGCCTTTTTTGAAGAAATCCAAGAAGCTATCTTATATGACAAAAGTATTTTTTTGGTATACACGCAAGAAACCCAAGATAACAACTCAAACAAAATCAATTATAGCTGGGGGGTAGAAAAATATTGTGAAAATAAAAACACCAATTATTGTAATATTATGAAAGAAATGTTAGAAATCCTAACTACCATAAATAAAAATATAGAGGACAACGACAAAGATATATTAGAGATCATAAACCTCAACCTTAAAAATAATAGATCAAAGAGAGGCATACAATTATTCGGGAACCTCTATCATTTCTGTTGCTATATAGCTACTGAAAAACAATTGAAAAATATTTATACTAACGAAGAAGCGTTAAATCAACAAATTAATAAATTTAAAGATGTTTTCGTGTCAGATCATAAGGACTTAATTAATATTACAACCGAATTAAACAAATATACTAAAAATGCAAATAATAATATACAATTATTAAAAGATAACTTCATCAAATTTACAAATGAGGAAAAAACCAATAATTTAATAGAAAAAACAAATCACGAAAACACAATTCAAGGTATCCAAGAGATAATATACAACATCATGAAAATAATATTCTCTCACCAAAATGTGTAGAAGCAATATTTAAGAATCTTCCATTAGACGTAATTAATCAATACTGTTATTTTCAATGTGTTAAACAACAAGGTGATGATTCTACAATAATTAAACAAATAGGAATACACACATATGCACTAACAAACCCACAACCAACTCTAAAAATAAAAATTTAAAAGTTAAATACAACAATTATAAAAGAACTTAACATAAACTATAGCTATCCAGGGTTAATTAAAATATCGTTCCCATGTAATTATGAATTATTAAAGGATGAAAAGATTTTAATCCCAAAAATGGACCCATGTGAATCCAATAATCTAAACAAATTCAAAATTAATAGAATATTACCAGTATATTGGACAAAAATTAAGTCATTAAAAACCAATTATGAAGAAACCAAAGATGATATGTACTTTACCAATATGTCGGAAATATTAAATACAGATTGGATCAAAGAAATACCAAACTTTCACGTCACTAAACAAATATCAAACATAGATAAATACTTAAATGATATCATCCTAAAAAAAATTAACAAACCATTTATAGATGAATTTTTAAGAGACATCATATACTTAACATGGCTAACAATCCTCACACTCACAATAGGTTTCATTGTTTACAAAATTTATCCTGTAATAATTAAAACTGAATTTATGACCTTGCCACCACCTCTTCCACCCAGAAATTAATAAAAAAAAAAGGTAATGAAATATACAATACATATTATATACAATATACATAAATATTTATATCCATTTATTTAGATACCTAAGCATAAAAAAAAAAATACAAACATGTAAATTATACTGTATACAAATAATTGTAAACTTAAAATTAAACTAAAGATTATATATATATAAAATAAAAAAATGTATTACTAATTATAATATATGTATATATGTATCGGCAAAACATCAACAAACCAATACACTGTACCCAGGATAACAGGATAACAGACAGTAAAAGGAATTTATTCAAGACTCTCATCAAACAATAAGAAAACTCACAAAATATATGATTTAAAATCCCTTCCTAATACATCGATTCCATACCCAAAAAAAAAAAAAAAAAAATGTACACCTTCTCTAAGATCGAAATCTCTATTTAAAAAAAAAAAAAACTTGATATTTTAAATATTAATATCACGCTATACACATTTCAGATGTCAGACAACAACAAAAATGAGAACATGATAAAAAAATTAAAAAAATCAATAAAAAAGGTTGAATTTAACTTAGAAGAATTAAAAAAAAATTAAAAACCATTCAACATTAATAAACATCGGAGACAATTAAAGAAGAATGACAAAAAAATAATAGACGAAAAGATCAAGAAAGGTTTTGAACAAATTGTAAATTTCATCCTAAGCCAAAATCCAGATAATCCTAAATAATAAAAAAAAAACCTACATCCTTACTTCCTAAAAAACATATTATAGTTGGGACTCAAAAATATTGTCATAGCAATATTTAAGTTTAAAAAATGATTATAAATCTTTTTTGATACAATAGAATGAATCGACAGCTGTCCCAAGTATAATAAAATCAATCTTAATTCTGTGGCTTTAAACCTGGATAATTCCTCTAGTGACCTTCACATGGAACACTATTTCTAAAAGAAACCAAACGTTCAGAAATATGTTCAATTTGAAGAGAATTTAACTTTTGTTTATTAATATTGCGTTTGCATATCGTATGACCTTTCCAAAGCATTAATATTTTCTTGACCGCTCCTAGACATACACCATGCATGTAATCAATACTAAAATGATTTACTACATCAAAATTTGGAATATTAAGTATTTCTGTTACTTGGTGTTTATCATTATGATACTGCCGTTGAATTTTACCTACAAAATCTTCATGTGCCCGTTTTGAACAGTTCAATTTAGGAAAACACACTCGCCTCATTAAGTATTTACCTTTAACAGTACATCTGGTACAAGAATAAAAACCAGAATGGGATTTTGTATTAAGTAAAAAACTTTCTGCAGGCTGGTCGCTACCAAATGCATCAACAGTAACTTTTTTAAGAACATTAATTAGTGTATTATTGTCATTGAACTATTTAACATTAATTCCAATAGTTATAAGTTGTTTTATTTCATCAACAAAATAATATTTAATAAACGCATTGCTATTATCTGGTTTCTTATTGCCCCAATAAATTCCTATGAGAAATACAGATTGGTTACGCTGTCTGCTTAAATAACCAAGAATAGGCCAAAAACAACTGCCTGAACTTTTCGACAAAGGCAAGCCATCTACATTCTACACCTATAACTAATCTAATTGTATCTTCTAAATAATTAAAATCAATATATTTGTTGATATTATCAGCCACGCCAAAATGGTAATATATTCCTGGACTAACTATTTGAACTTCGACAGGTTTTTCATAAGAAAATCCAGAGTACATTTTGTATAAAGTTCTACAAGAAGCTGGTAAATGTTCAAAACATTTATGTTTTCTTAAAATATTTAATAACTTGTCAAAATTGTTGTTAGGTATATTTTGATCTAGGGCCCATTGAACTATATCCTCAATTATATCTCTAGATCTAGTTATTGAGTTTTGAACTTCTTCGATTGGATATTATTGGTTATTACCAATTGTATTTTTATTACCTAATTAAAATAATGTACAGGTAAATATTGTCACAAAATAGTTGTTACCAATTTCACACTTTAAAATGTTTGTATGTTATCGCTAACGCTTATACTTAGATTATTGTACATTATTGATAATTATTTACAAATTTCTAAGCACGATTTTAATACGTTATAATATTGTATTACTTCATATTTGTACTTAAATGACGAATTGAAACGGGTAGTTACCAAATATCAACCTTTTGATATTCCTTATCTACTTAAACATTTCTTATAAATGTAGTATAATTTGTAATATTTGAATATTAAAATCCAATAATTAATAAATTAAAACCATTCAGTTTATCTGAATTAACTTTGATGCATTCGTGTATATATACATTACATAATAATATTATACAGGGTGATTGATTAAGCGTAAAACACTCATTATCTCAAAAAGTATTCACTTTTTTCAAATTTTTTTTTTTTTCAAAATTTTAGATTTACGCTGATCTAGAATTATATAATTTTTAATATTTTTCACCCTTATATTTATAAGGAAAACCACCATCAACTTTTGATTTTCAAATAGCAACCCATACTAAAAATTTCATAATTTAGTAAAGCTTTTTTTCTTATGAATTATCACGTTTAAATTTTCATTTTTCGTTAATCCGTTGACGAGATATAACTCCTCAAAGTTGGGGTGTTTTGGGAGGTGTTTGTGTGTAAATGTGTTATACACTTATACCTACCGCGAAAATTAGAATTTGTATGCGCTAGGGTAAAAAATATTACATTATTCAGATCAATTCAGTAAGTACCTACTGTAAACGTAAGTTGGGCCCCTAAATGTATTTTATAATGCCGATTTATCAGGTTTCGCATTTATTATGTAGATCACCCCATTGAAGGTGTTTGCGGCACTGGTCATAATAATACTTATCAGTTACAAAGACCAGAAGCTATAAGTAATAAATTCGATATTGCTCAACCACAAGGTATATCGGTGATAAATGATAATCTTTGTACCTACTCACTACAATGACGTATTTTCATATCATATTATAAGACTATTAATAACTGTATTAGGTATTTTCACATCAGCTGTTATTTGTATTGTTCTGTGCACGATTACAGATATCATTGTTCATGGTTACATGATATGGAGTATACCCAATACTTGGTTATCGTGAAGCACATGGCCATACGTTGAATATCCGATAAACGGTTATGTTATAAACTTATAAGATTATAAGCACGATGTGATTATAAGATTGAATAATTATTGAATTGGCTCGAATCGAGTCGTTAATGTTAATAAAGTTTTACTTTTTAATATTTATCATTTTTAAGTGTTTAAATTTTAATAATGCACTTATTATGTTATAATAAAGTTCAAGTTTAATATATACATTATACAAAGTTCTTGAATATATGTTTTCTTATTTACCACATATTGTATTTTATTTAATAATTTAATCAAATAAGAAAGTACCTAAATTGTTAAATCACATGACAATTGGATACTTGGCGAGTCGGTACATAATATAAATAATATTATGTACAATTTGTTGGTAAGTTTTACTAGTTAGTAGTTTCTTCAATTAAATAAATAATACAATATATCATTAAGTTAAAACATTTTGATTTCAGTTTAATCATTTATACATCTACAATTATTGTTTAAATGTATAGCATATGGTTCGCTATTACCTAGTGGATAGTAAATGCCTTGTTATATAATCAAGTAGCATAGCACTACATAGAAATATTACTAACAACTAAGATGTTTCAGCCAGTTATTGAGTTTTGTTGTTTCGTTATTTCAATTTGGCACATAGATAGTCCTAGATTATTTATATTCACTACAAACATACAAACTACACATAATGTTAATTCATAACAAAAAGTGATTATAAAATGATTCACACATATAATATATTATGATTCCAAATCGCAATTTGAATATACCATAGTGAAATCTACTATCACATATAATTTGGAAGATCCTCTATGTTAAAATGATATTCATACTACAGACTATTTCCAATTACATTTAAAAATACCAATAATATTTTGGTAACAGTGAAAAATAAAATATTGCTTCACATATTGGATTTAAATATGACTACAAAATAAATTAAGTAAGTATTAATTTGTTTAACTGTAATATTATGTAATTATTATAATGACAAATACATTTTTTAGGTGTTATCAAGTTAATAATTGCAAGAAGTGGAAAAAAATCTATTTGGACAACTATAACTGCACATAACCAATGATATTTATTGAAAACTAAAAATTTTGCTAGTGTTAATGTTTTATAATTTGTATTTTATTTTATAATTAATTTAAGTGAGGTGACTACATCAATCATTACAACTTAAAAGATAAATGTATGTTGTGTTTAATACACATACCTACACATATTGTGTAAATTGCGTAAAGCAAATAAAAAATTAAAAAAATAGTAAGTAGGTATGTGATTAATTATTATTATACATATTATATAAATGACTACTAAGTAATTGCTCAATATAAATTTTTCTGTCAATGATTGGTGTTGTCATTAAATAGTAATTTGTACTAAATTCGAGTTAAAATATTATTAACAGCATTTTAAAAATTTTACTTTTGTTTTAAGTCTGGGGTTATTGGAAAGTTGGTTTCAATTTTTTGAATACATGTTATATCTTTACTCATATTTTGCAAAACTGCAAAACGACAATTTTGATTTAACTGTATCATCATTTTGGAATAGATTTTTCATAGTCCTGGGCTGATAAATGAAAGTACAATTTTATAATGGTTCATAATATTAACAGTGACGCTGAAGTCCTAAAATTAGCATTAAGATAATTAATACTAATGATGGGAATAATCAAATGAAATAATCGAATCATTCGATTATTTTAAAAATTGTTCGAATAATAAAATAATCTTATAGATTTTCTGTCCAAATAAGGGAATTTATAATTTATTTTTATAGATAAAAATAATTATAATTTATAGGTAAATACACTCCAACTGAGTATTACCTAATTGTATTATTATTTATTGATATAGGTATTAGCCATTAGGTACACTAAATAGTAAATTCTATACCAATGAGTAATGACTATTGGCTATATTTATAAAACCAAATACTATAAAAGTATAAAGTAGTCAGTAGTATAGGGTAGTGACTAGTGAGGTAAAAAAGCATTAGATTATTGTATCATTCGAGTGAAAAATTCATTCAAATGATTCATTCGATTATAAAATGTATCGATTACCTACTAATCATTCGATTATTCCCATCACTAATTAATACGCACAAAATATAAATCATTATTTTTACGCACTTACCAATCACCAATATAAGTTAAAATAGCTAGTTGAATATTTATTATAGGGTTCGGCGTCACTGAAAATTGTTATAAAATGTGTGACAATTGTCATGAATAAAATTAGTTCAGAGCCAATTTATTTATCATAGGTAATGTAATATTTACCTGTTCAAAATATTATTTAAATGTGTTAGTATAGTTTATTCAGAATTGTAAATTGAGTGGACAACGATTAAATAAATATGAACTAACTAGTATTTTTATAGCATTAGTATTTTATTTAAAATGATAAAAACTTGATGGATGATCATTAAGTTAATGAATGTTATTAGTGTTGTTAGATGGGGTAAAAAACAGCAGAAACAGTCTGTATATTATATTAAATATTATTAATTTCCTTTGTACAGCTTGTTCATAACATCTTGTAAATTATTATTTATTATTTCATATGCATACACTGCAACTTTATTATATGTATTGTTAGGTACTCGTATGCACAATCATATAAGTGTTACTTTAAATCAATTTAAGTGTCGCCTAAGCACAGTTTTCTATACTTTTGAATGATTACTATAATTTATATTTTATATAAAAAAAATCAGCTTGATTGTAGTATTTAATATCTAAAAGTATCAAACAAATAACACCGATAATATTATGGTGAACATTATTGATAAGCATGGAATAATAAATTAATTTTGAGGAAAAATAATTACAAGTTACAACATAGAACACTGTGTTCTAATGTTAATTTAATTAGTGGTTATTTATTAGTGGTATTACCTAACTACGGGTTACTTAAATTTCAACTATGCAAGATGCAACCAAAAATTATTTTATTAATTTTTAGTTATTTGCTGTCAGGAAAATATTTCAGTATTTAAAGTGTTATTGCTATTTAATTATTACATTTAAATATTCAAATTGACAATAAGTACTTTATAGGCAGGCGGTAGTACATAATATTCAAATTGTGAATACCTATTGTTCTGTTTAATCACGAGTAATTGTGAAGAGTTCCTTGTTGTATGTTTGTAGTATACTAGTATCTATTGGTATCTTTGTACTAGGAATGAAGATTAAGGATATTTAATTAAGTTGAAAATCGGGAAGTATAATAATTATGCTATAATGGTAAGTATTAATTATTTAATAGGTTATTAAAATTGGCAGAAAGCTTGTCGATGTCGTCAGGCAATGATGTTGGCCAGCAAGATGGTAATTTGTACACGATTGGTTGTGTACTGCGCTTTCTTTCGTTTGTACAGCATCGAAGCTGTCATAAAAAATCATTAATTCTATTATTGTCTGTTAAACCAAAATTTGTAGGTACTCTAATAAAAATTACCGTATCTCCTTTGGACCAGTATGCATAGCGTGCCTTGGCACGTCTAATAATAGTTTCATCCTCAAATGTTAACGGTTTAACGTTTTTCACAATCCGCCCAAAACTGGAATGCACGGGGCACCACCATTCTGTACACTAAATAAAATTGTAAGTATAAGCTAACTTTAAAAACAATTAAGATTCTAATTATTATTATTTTTTTTTTTTAACTTAATACGTATAATGTCTGTATAGTAAATATAAATATAGTAAACATGCGATTCAAACAATTTACCTGTTGAACAACCTCGACACATTCTTCATGAAATGATTTTACCGGAATCAAAGGAGTATGGTGTATTAATGAAGTATCCACGCGTATATGTTCAGTTGGTACAACGGAAGCCGGTACTTTAATAGAAGCTGGTATTACATCAGATATTGCTATTGGATTGTTACAGACATTTTCTTTGAACTCCTTCATAATTCTATTTTCTAGTTGAGCCAATTTTGTGTCCAGTAACTTTTCCATAGTAACTAATGTAACCATTTTTTCATTTTCCATTTTCTATATTAATATTAAGTATAATTATTTATTTTATAATCATTGTATATCAAATATTTCTTACCAAAGTTGTTATTTCAAGCTTTAAATGTTCATTTTCCTGAAGTGTTACTTCATAAGAACTTATTAAAGCCAGGTTCCTTGTTTTTAAACTCTCCTACAAAGTTAAAATAATTATTTTTGAACCCAGTATTTATTTATGTTTTAATAGATTTAGTTAAGTTAAGTTCAGTTTGTATACTATTAAAACACTTATTATTTCAAAAAGTATTAATGTTTTTGAAAATATTTTTTCCACATGGTTTCAAGTTGTTACAAAACCACATTTTAAACTTAAAAATATAATTTGTTTTTAAAAATGTTGTTTTGTGTAACTTAAAACTGTAGAAAAATTATTATCTAAAACATTAATACTTTTTTTCAATAATGAGTGATATACATTAAATAAACCACCCTGTAGTTTAATTTTTAAATTATGTACCGTTTGTATCATAGCTTCGCCAATATCTTCCTTCAACCGTTCATTGTCTAGACTCAGTTCCTTCAAATCACTGGATAAAATGAAGTTTTTATTTTTTAAACTATATGCCTCCTGTGAATATATTTTTTTTTTATTTAATTGAGTCTTTTTATTGTTATTAATTTATAATACCTGAGTTTTTAATTCTAGTTGTTCATAAGTGGATTTGTAGCTCCGTTTATAATAATCAACTTCCGATATATAATTTTCTTGACCATTGATAGCAAGAAAGTCGTCATAATATTGGAATTGATCCATATTTTGTACTTGTTTAAATTTTAAAATAATAAGTTCTTAACACAATACAAATTAAACTTTAAAATGTTAAAGCTTGAAATGGACAAGTGTAAGGTATTTTTTTTTTTTTTTTCACTAGATATCATCAAAATTTCCAATTTTATTTATAAAAATAAACTTTTAATAAATAATAATCTTTGATAATCAATGTCACTATAAATTGTCACTGTAGCAAAGGTTTATCCCGAACTATCATGTTTTTACCTACCTACCTAGTATCTAAATATGTATTTATCTGTTAAATGATGACTTATATTAATAAAACTAATTTGTCTATTGTTGTATTTCTTGTCAACTTTCTTTCATTTCATCACTTATAACTACAACTAAGTTAAAATTTTTTCTACTAGAATCTACATACTTAGGTACATACATTTGTATACTAATATGTACACTAACGCTGAAAAAACTAATATGTTGCACTGTTTTATTGAATCTGGGAAAAACTCCAGAGCTGCTGCAAGGTAAACTAATATATTTATTATATAAGCTAAACATATTAGACATGTATGTATAAGTTTGTTTTATTAACTTGATTTATTAAGATATTTAATTATACGTTATAATGTGTGTGTTTATAACAAAATATGGTACCTAATTTACAATATTTAATTATACTACACAATTTAAAAGTAAAAAAAAAATCAGCCAAGTTAAAATCAAAATATAAATATTACGACACAAATAGCTAATTAAATTTACAAGTGAACAACTTAAAAACAACTTAATTATAGCCATACATATATTTTTGTTAACATATACTTCTTATAAAATGTAATGGTAAAATATGTATAATATGCATATAATATAGGTTGTATCAACAACGTTATCCTGATAGCCAGTGTCCAGGTCATACAATGTTTTACCGAATAAACAAACAATTAAGTATGAATGGTATGTTTACTAAAACAAAAACAACTCGAAACACAAACATAAACATTAATAATTCTCTGGAAGTCTTGTGTAAATTGATTGAGAATCCGCATGTATCCTTGCGAGATGTATCAAGTAAACCTAAAAAAAAATTTTTTTTAATGAGCATCTTATTATTTTTTACTAATACATTTTGAATTGTTATACATTTCAGAAGATTTAAATTTATCATACTATTTTGTACAAAAAACGGCTAAAAAATATAAGTATCATGCTTACTTACCAACTCGGGTACAGCAACTACTACCAACGGATTATGAACGGCGTATTACTTTTGTTGCTCATATGATGGTTCGATTGGATGATCAACCCAATTTCTTGGAGAAAATTATGTGGACTGATGAGGCGAGGTTCCATAATAATGGAACCGTAAACCACCACAATAATCATTATTGGAGCGATAAAAATCCCCATTGGTTAAATGAATCTAATAGACAAGTTAGATGGGGTGTAAATGTATGGTGTGGCATAATGAATGATAGTTTGGTAGGTCCATATTTTTTTGAAAATAATTTAAATGGAACAGCTTACCTAAATTTTTTAAAAAATGAACTGCCATTGTTGTTTGAAGATATTTCATTAGATCAGCGCTTAAATATGATTTGGCAACATGATGGTGCTCCAGCTCACAATACATTAGCTGTACGTACTTTTTTAAATGATATTTTTGGTGATAAATGGATAGGAACGCAAGGCTCAACAATTCTTTGGCCACCACGTTCTCCGGATATGACTGTCCTTGATTTTTATTTTTGGGGGTACTTAAAAAATGAAGTATATAAAGAGGAGTCAAATAACATAAATGATCTAAAATCCAGGATAACTGAAATATGTAAGAAAATACCTGCATCAATTTTAAAAAAAGCTACAACTAGTGAAGTTATAAAACGGTTAGCACTTTGTTTAGATGTGGATGGTCATCATTTTGAACATATAATAAAATATCATACCTAGTTATTTAAAATGTATTATTTTGTTGTTATTTTAATAGGTATTTATGTACCTACTCTTCTTCTTCTAAGGCGTTTTACAGACCATTAAGGTCCATTGACGCAACAACAACTTCTTTCCACTTTTTTCTGTCTCTTGACACTTCCTCCACATGTTTCACTCCTATCATCCTGAGGTCATCCTTGACTATCAGCCCACCGTTGTCTGGGTCTTCCTGGGGACCGTTTTGTATTTGGTCTCGTCTCCATTTTGTTATGCTCCCCAGTACTCCTTCAGATCTCCAAACATGACCGGCTCACCTTATTCTGCTACTCTTCATAATTTATGTACTCACAACTTACATATTTTATAATGTGGTAATACATTTGCAATGTAATATTATAATTAGTACCTAAATGTGTTTAATAGTTAACTTACCAATAACATTGTATACGCACAATTGAAGGTGGAGTGCATAATACACTTAAGTTTAAACACGATTAAAGATAAATCGAAAGATTTTATATAGGTAATGTTATAAAAAAGGAAAATTTGATTGATGTAGTCACCTCACTTAAATTAATTATAAAATAAAATACAAATTATAAAACATTAACACTAGCAAAATTTTTAGTTTTCAATAAATATCATTGGTTATGTGCAGTTATAGTTGTCCAAATAGATTTTTTTCCACTTCTTGCAATTATTAACTTGATAACACCTAAAAAATGTATTTGTCATTATAATAATTACATAATATTACAGTTAAACAAATTAATACTTACTTAATTTATTTTGTAGTCATATTTAAATCCAATATGTGAAGCAATATTTTATTTTTCACTGTTACCAAAATATTATTGGTATTTTTAAATGTAATTGGAAATAGTCTGTAGTATGAATATCATTTTAACATAGAGGATCTTCCAAATTATATGTGATAGTAGATTTCACTATGGTATATTCAAATTGCGATTTGGAATCATAATATATTATATGTGTGAATCATTTTATAATCACTTTTTGTTATGAATTAACATTATGTGTAGTTTGTATGTTTGTAGTGAATATAAATAATCTAGGACTATCTATGTGCCAAATTGAAATAACGAAACAACAAAACTCAATAACTGGCTGAAACATCTTAGTTGTTAGTAATATTTCTATGTAGTGCTATGCTACTTGATTATATAACAAGGCATTTACTATCCACTAGGTAATAGCGAACCATATGCTATACATTTAAACAATAATTGTAGATGTATAAATGATTAAACTGAAATCAAAATGTTTTAACTTAATGATATATTGTATTATTTATTTAATTGAAGAAACTACTAACTAGTAAAACTTACCAACAAATTGTACATAATATTATTTATATTATGTACCGACTCGCCAAGTATCCAATTGTCATGTGATTTAACAATTTAGGTACTTTCTTATTTGATTAAATTATTAAATAAAATACAATATGTGGTAAATAAGAAAACATATATTCAAGAACTTTGTATAATGTATATATTAAACTTGAACTTTATTATAACATAATAAGTGCATTATTAAAATTTAAACACTTAAAAATGATAAATATTAAAAAGTAAAACTTTATTAACATTAACGACTCGATTCGAGCCAATTCAATAATTATTCAATCTTATAATCACATCGTGCTTATAATCTTATAAGTTTATAACATAACCGTTTATCGGATATTCAACGTATGGCCATGTGCTTCACGATAACCAAGTATTGGGTATACTCCATATCATGTAACCATGAACAATGATATCTGTAATCGTGCACAGAACAATACAAATAACAGCTGATGTGAAAATACCTAATACAGTTATTAATAGTCTTATAATATGATATGAAAATACGTCATTGTAGTGAGTAGGTACAAAGATTATCATTTATCACCGATATACCTTGTGGTTGAGCAATATCGAATTTATTACTTATAGCTTCTGGTCTTTGTAACTGATAAGTATTATTATGACCAGTGCCGCAAACACCTTCAATGGGGTGATCTACATAATAAATGCGAAACCTGATAAATCGGCATTATAAAATACATTTAGGGGCCCAACTTACGTTTACAGTAGGTACTTACTGAATTGATCTGAATAATGTAATATTTTTTACCCTAGCGCATACAAATTCTAATTTTCGCGGTAGGTATAAGTGTATAACACATTTACACACAAACACCTCCCAAAACACCCCAACTTTGAGGAGTTATATCTCGTCAACGGATTAACGAAAAATGAAAATTTAAACGTGATAATTCATAAGAAAAAAAGCTTTACTAAATTATGAAATTTTTAGTATGGGTTGCTATTTGAAAATCAAAAGTTGATGGTGGTTTTCCTTATAAATATAAGGGTGAAAAATATTAAAAAATTATATAATTCTAGATCAGCGTAAATCTAAAATTTTGAAAAAAAAAAAAATTTGAAAAAAGTGAATACTTTTTGAGATAATGAGTGTTTTACGCTTAATCAATCACCCTGTATGCTGAATTTGTTTTGGAAATGGCCGTATAAATTAACTTTATTAACCATTTCAAATTCTTAATAAGTAATATTTTAACGTTTTATAATTTCAAAGATTTGAATCATACTCATTGTAATATAGCTAGGTAACAATATTTTTTTCAATTCTACACAATAATAACATAGCCTTAATATAATAAAAAATGTCAATCACATTAATTGTATTACTTTCTTATGTAAGTACACTCAATTATTATTTTTATAAAAAGCCACAGTCTGTTTTTTTTAAGGGTCCATAATAATTTAATGAAATAATGAATATATTTTATATTTTATAGTATATGACAATATTCTAATAATATAATATTGTTGTATAAATTATAAAATAATTTGTTATAAATTGTAATCTATTATATTTTATTTATATGCATACACTGACTGCATAGTACCTATATTGGAGCAATGTGTGACAACATATTCTTATGTATATGATACTTGCATCGTCTTAAACACATAAAAACACACATTTATACGTCAATTAAATTTTAAAAAGAAAATGTTTAGGTTGATAAATCGTTGTGTGAAGCGAGGGACTTTTACACGTATAAGATAGGCAATTACGATGACTCCGGCCCAGTGACGTCACACGTCTTTTTTCAATTTCTCATAACTTATTGAATAATGTGAGTAGACACGTAAAACCTATACCATTATCCTTAGAATTGAACATTCTTTAAAATAAAAAAACTTATTTTTTGTGTTGTGTGCTCCTTTAAGGGTCAGTCTTAATCTTGAAGTTATATTAAAATAAAATAATATTTAAAACACTGGTTTAGCTATATAGTCCTTATTCATAGTTAAAAAAATAAGCTGGCTGGCATGTTCGTTTGTTAACGATGATCTATGATCAGTTAATATACATCCCCCTTTGGCCTTTACTAAAAATACGTTCAGACGCTACGCTTGTAGCTTGAATGGTCATAACTTTTTTTGCTGAAACGAATATAATAGGGTAAGTTGTCTTGTTTATGTTCCACCAATCTAGTGGATCTTGTTCAACACCAATTTTTGAATTGTTAATGTATAAGTCCAATTCATTTTTTATTTTTTGGCTTAATGGAACTTCCTATAACGATAAAATTAAAAAAGTAGTAACAATAAAGTAAAATAATTTATCTACAAATTCTTACTTGGAAATTATCCATATTATTATTTTCAGGAGTACCAAAAATTACAGACAACCCAGTTTTTGATTTTTTTTGTGATGCCAATTGATTAGAAATATTGTTGACGTAACTATCACTTTCGATACTCTCGTATGTTGTTTCACAAAATTCAGCGATGGTTTTCTTTAAAACCGATAAATCATCATACTTAATGTACTCGATTTTGAACCTAGGATCCAATACGGTACACATAATCAGTAATGTGTTATCTTGATAGCGTTGATCTAGAACCTCAATAATAGTTGTGTACATGTTTTTAATTTGTCCTTCGTTGATGTCCGTATCATCACTTTCATTTAGTTGTGTTATTTGAGATAATTTTGATTTAAGCGAAGAAATAACTGGTAGTATAGCCGAGCCCGTGACATATGAATCGCCAGCTAAATTATCAGTTATTTCCCGGATTGGCTGTATAATACAACTTAGATTTTTTAACACGATAATGTCTAATTCTTGAAGAGCTAAATTTTTATATCCACCATTTTTATATGTTCGTAGGAAACTTGTGAGTCCAAGTTCTTGTTCAATAATAACATTAATTAATTCCAACATTGACCACCAACGCGTTTTTGAGTAAGATGGAAATTTTTTATTTGGCAAGCTAAATTTTTCCTGAACTTTACCCATTTCTCGAACTGCCTTCCAATTATGGGAAAATATATTACGGATTAATTTGACTTTATGGACTACATCTTTTATCTCGTCCATATTAAAGATGCGTGAAACTGCCGTGTTAAGAGCATGGCCAAAACAAGCTACATGTGGTATATTTAAATTGCGTACAGCCTTTAGCATATTAGGTCCATAATCAGTCACTAATATTTTCCTATCCGGTATCTCACAATCTAAAAACAACATTTGAACTACATCGGCTATATTCTCCCCAGTGTGATCTTCCGACAGTTCAATGCAACCTAAACAGTTAATTTGAAATTATCGTTGATAAAATGGCACGTGAGACCAATAAACGGTTGGTTTGAACTTGAAGTCCAGCAGTCCGTGGTGAAAGTAAAAACATCGGCGCTCCTAATTATGTTCCCTATAATGTTACGTGTTTCACTATACATAGACGGAATTCGGGATTTTGTAAGAGTTTTTCGATCTGGTAGCTTGTAGCTAGGATTTAACGCATTTACAAATAGTTTGAATCCCTCCTTTTCCACTAAACTGTACGGCATCATATTTTTTGCAATGAAATAGGCAAGTGCATTATCAATTTTGATTTTTGCACTTTTATTCAGAGTGAATTGTGTCATTTTCATTTGTTTAGTTAGAGTTGAATTTGTTTTGTGAACAATGGCTATTGATGAGGTGTCAGTAATAGGAGACGGATAAATAAATGAATCAGTTGAATCTGATTGACCTAATTCTGGTTCATAATTTGAAGTAGAAGGTTGTGATATTAATGAATTTGATTCCTCAATCTCAGACCTAATAAAAATATTATGAAATAGGTAAATGTATATTTAGACATTTTTATCTTTAATTCAATTGAACAAAAAAAAGGGGGTCAAGTGGATATCGCTCCGCTGTACAGTAGGTTACAAGTATGTCACTGTATAATGGATGGTATTAAATTTGAATTCAATGATATACGAAAAACGATTCTGAGCGGAGACGGCATGTCAGTCTAGGATATTTTAAATTATATTGATATTGTTATTATACGGTAGCTGAATAAGTTAAATAAATTAATATTATTCATATTATTTAATTATCAACCTAAAATTATCAGCGATGCTGGAAAAATTATCTAATATAACTCGCATTGGAGGTTCGAATACAAAATTATTTTAACGCTACAAAAATTAGTATTGCTTAACCTTTAAAAACAATTTCATGCATTTCAAAAATTATATAGGTATTGGGTACTATTTTCGGTAAAATTCAAAACTCTTAGCAATCGTAAACTCATGAAAAATAATTACAATTTGTATGTATTTTAAATCACACTTATATTTAACTAATAATTTACTATATTGAATCATGATCTACATTAGAGCTTATAAGTGTTTACTTACTCATCTTCGTCTATGAAAACATTGAAAACGTCTTGATTAAATGCACTTCCTGATAATCCCATTCGAATTCGATCAAGTTCAATACATTTTGGCTTGTGTTTAAATTTTAAATGGTTCCACATGTTCGTTGTACAGGGTGGGGCAGTGGGTTCTGACGAATTTTAATTGTAGTTTATTGGTGAAGTATTAAAAACAAAGTAATGAAACAAATTGTATTTTATTCAAAATAAAGATTATTTTTAATTGTTATAAACAAAAATCTTAATTTTTAAAAATTACATTACTTAAGTGGCCGCCTCCATTTTGTATACAGTCGGTTATCCGTTTTTTCATACTGTCCATAACTCTCTGTAGGATATGCACATTGATGGCTGTAATTTCCCGTCTAGTGTTTTCTTTTAACTCTAGTAATGTATGTGGCTTATTAGTGAATACTTTAGATTTCAAATAACCCCACAAAAAGAAATCAGGTGGAGTCAAATCTGGAGAACGTGGTGGCCAGGCAATATCACAAGCAACATGACAGCAAACCCAATCAAACCTTTAACAACCTCAAAATGAACATAATTAATATTAAAGATATCATATTAGTCAACTGGAATGCAAATGGACTAAAATCCAAAAGGTCTACCTTAGCAGAATTTCTATCACGAAACAAAATCGATATTGCTGGTATCACCGAAACACATCTAAAAGACTCAGAAACTTTCAAAATACCCGGATATGAAATATATAGAAATGACAGGAAACATACACACTCCTCCGGAGGTGTAGCAATACTGATCAAAAAAAACCTAAAACACAACCCAATAATACTACCCCCAAAAATTCAGATGGAAGCAGTAGCAATAAATCTAGTAACGGATAAACATGACCTACGAGTAATATCATCATACAACCCGCCGAACAAGAAAATTCAAAACTCAGACTTGCCCAAGCTTTTCAACAATACTCCTAGGTGATCTCAATTCCAAAAACACCATCTGGGGCTGTAAAAAAACAAACCCAAATGGACATAAATTATACGAGTATATGTCCGATCTAAACATATTGGTCTCCCCTCCACCGGGTCTTACTTTCTACCGTACAGGAGTAACTCCGGACATATTAGATATTATGTTAATCTCAAACTTCCCTACAAACTTATACCATAAAGTATTGAACGAGCTAGACTCCGACCACGTTCCAGTACTAACATCCCTAAAAATACAAGCTGAAGCTAACCCTCCAATACAAAAACTAATAAATAGACTAATAAAATGGGAAATCTTTAAAGAAAATATCGATAAAATATTAAAACCTTATAGAAAGTACACTAACACAAATGATATAAACTCTGGCATAATACATCTAACCGAATCCATCAAATCAGCAATAGACCTAGCTCTAGCCCCACCAAAAAACAAAAAACCTCATATGAATAGCACACCAATACCATCTCACATACAAAACCTAATCAAAGAAAAACATAAGGCAAGAAGAATTTGGCAAATACACCGTTCACCAGCAGTCAAAAAACGTCTAAATCAACTAACAAGAAGGGTGAAATGGGAACTGGATAATTTAAGATATAACTCTTACAAAGAATACGTGTCAAACATAAACCCCAACGACTCAAGTCTCTGGATAGCTACCAAAAGAATCACAAAACAGCGTGAAACAATTCCCCCCTAAAAATGGCCTAGCAAAATATGAAACTAACACAGAGAAATGCGAAATTTTTACCCAACATTTTGAAGACTGTTTCACAACGGAAGAAAATCATACAAACCAAAATGAAGTAGTAAACCACAAACAAAGTAACTTAGGCGATCAACCAGTAGGCAATCCCATTAACCCATGTACCCCTAATGAAATACATCAAATAATAAATAAGCTAGCCAAGAAAAAAGCCCAGGACACGACCTAATTACAAACAAAATTCTCAAAAATCTCAGGTCAAAATCACTTTCATACATAGCTAGTCTCATGAATTCCTCCATGAGGCTAGGCTATTTTCCCGACACATGGAAAATTGCAATTATTATCCCTATACATAAACCAGGAAAACAAAAAAGTTCACCCAAAAGTTACAGACCCATAAGTCTACTCCCAACCTTCTCAAAACTCTTCGAAAGAATCTTGCTGCACAGAATTAAACCGTTCCTAAAAATCATACCGCTACATCAATTTGGCTTCAAACCATTCCATTCGACAACTCATCAGCTACAAAGAATATCTGAAATAATAGTAAATGGTTACGAAAATAAAAAATTTACCACAACAGCCTTCTTAGACATATCACAGGCATTTGATAAGGTTTGGCACCATGGACTTATCTCAAAAATAAAAACCCTAAAACTACCCACATACCTTAACAATACACTCTTATAATTTATAAAAAATCGCAATTTTCATGTCAGAATTGGAAATGATATATCACAAATACATAGAGCAAAGGCTGGAGTTCCTCAAGGATCTGTGCTAGGACCATCCCTATTTAACATATACTGTCATGATATACCAACTCCACAACACTGTCAATTAGCCATGTTTGCAGATGTCACTGCAATAATAACACAAAACAAGACCTTGAGTCCTCAATAAGAGACCTACAAAGCTCCCTTGATGAACTATCACTATGGTTCTCAAAATGGAAGCTAACTTTAAATCCAACTAAAAGCGAAGCAAAAATATTTACACTCAGAAAGTATATAAATCCAACTCTCCTACAAATTAACAACTAAGCAATCAACTGGAACAGCAAAGACGACTCAGTTAAGTATCTAGGCCTACACCTCGATGAAAAACTTAATTGGAAAATACATATTAATAAAAAATTAAACCAAGGGTACACTAGGCTACGAATACTGTACCCCCTATTAAATCATAGCTCAACATTACAAATGAAATGCTCTCTACTCCTATACACGGCAATAATAAGACCATTAGTTACCTACGCATGTCCAGTATGGGCAGCTGCCTCAAAAACAAAAATTAAAAAATTACAAACACTCCAAAACAAATTTCTAAGAATAGCCTTGAAGGCCCCTTGGTTTATGAGAAATAAACAACTTCACAACGATACGGGCCTACCACACCTAAATACCTGGATAACGCAACAATTCAAAAAATTTCACGAAAATCTTCACAAAGTCGATGGGGCACGTCATTACAAAATCGGCAAAAGATCCACCAACTTAAGACTCAAACCTCGGCTACCTCAGGATATCCTGCTTGAACCCATTGATAACACCTCAACCTCAGATTCCGACCTAGACTCATAAACCCACAAAAAATTAAAACTTTTAGTTGTTAGTAATGTAAATACTGCTGTAAACACTATCCATTATCATTATAGTTATATATATATGTTGTAATTATATAAGTTTGTAAAAATACCCTGTGTATTGAAACAATTAAATAAATAAATAAAAAAAAAATCTTTGTGTGCCAGGTATTATGATTCTAATGATGGAAAAATGCACGAAGACTTTTTAAAATTTGTACCTATTTATGAAGTAAACGGAAGTAATTTAGCATAAACTATAATTAAAGAATTAAAAAATATGAATATTGAAGTAAATAATTTGCGAGGCCAGGGATACGACGGTGCTGCTGTTATGAGTGGTAAAATGAATGGCGTTGCTGCATTGGTTAGAATAGAATATCCTACAGCTCTTTATGTACACTGTAGCTCTCACAACTTAAACTTATCAATATCTTATTCTTGTAATATACCTGAAATAAGAAACACCTTGGGTACAATTGAAAGTGGATATTTATTTTTAAACACTCCAAAAAGACAAACCGTTTTCAGTGAAAAATTAAATTTATTCAAAGAAGAAGAAAATTTGAAAGAAGACGGATGTCAATCAAATAAACTAAAACTGAAACGCCTTTGTCCAACTCGATGGGTGGAATGCCATAATTCTGTGGAAATATTTTATGATTTTTTACCTGTTATTTTGAGTAGCTTAGAAGAAATGATAACATGGTCCGATAAGGACACGGCAACAAAAGCTAATCAACTACTTTTAGCTTTACAGGCTACTGAATTTCACGTTAGTCTGGCTATAATTAATAAAATGTTCAAATATACCAAGCCTCTTAGTATTTACTTGCAGAAGCAAAATATTGATTTATGCGAAGCCATTAACCATATTGATATTATTATAAAAGAGTTGATATCTATTCGAGAAAATGCTGAAACTGTCTTCAATGATTTATTCAAAATAATTGTAACACAATCGAAAGAAATGGATATAGAAATAAAAATTCCAAGACTTGCCAAGAGACAAAAACACCGATGCAATATAATGATGAACACACCTGAAGAATATTATAGAGTAAGCATTTGTATTCCATTCATTGACTCTATTATTCAACAGTTAAACGATAGATTTAATAAACACAGGGAAATAATATCTGGTTTTCAAGCGTTGATTGATTGTAATATTAAAACAGATCTTCATCAACTTGTAAATTTTTATCAAAATGATGTTGAATGCTATGATAAAGTAATTATTGAAATTAATTTATGGCATAGGTTTTTGAAAGAAAATAATATTAAACCCATGAGTGCATTGGACGCAATATCAAAATGTAATCCTGAATTTTATAAAAATGTTTATACACTATTGCACATCCTTGTTGTTCTCCCTGTTACATCATGTGAAGCGGAAAGAACATTCTCATCACTCAAGAGAATAAAAAACTATTTAAGGAACACTACTTCTGAAAATAGATTGAATGGGTTGGCTAATCTTAATATCCATCGAGAAGTCCCAGTTACAGTGGAATAAGTCATAAATATATTAACTGAAGATAAACGGCGCTTGGATTTTACACTTTAAATAATAAGACGTATGACTATAACATAATTTAATTTGCATTATAATAATAATTAATTGACAATTTGACATATATTGTAAATATAAATTTAAAAATGTAAATAATATAATTGTTTTGTTTTTATTGGTCTTAAATCTGGCAAATTGTATTTATTAAAAAATGAAATGTATGTAGGTATATACTCAGGAAAAGAACAGAAAAACAGAATTTAAATACATTTTTTTGGACCCCCCCCTTGAATAAATCCTGGTTGCGCCACTGACATATCCACAATTGTGTAGACCGTTATTATTATTATTATTATTGGTATTTGAGAATCGTCGGATCATTGTGATCCAACAATTGTGGTACAAACGTTAAAACACACACTGTTGTACCTGAGCGTACAAATAAAAGGTGAGAAATGAATAAAAGTAACAGGTACGTATATAATCTCAACCCCTTTTATTTATTGGTCACGGAATTTACACTAATTTATTATAATTAACATATTAGAACAATATTATATATGTCATACTTGTCGATCGTCACACGGCACGGTTGATGGTCGCGACTACACTACTTCGCAATCAACACGATCGACGTTCGTATCGATCGTCCAGCCCACGCTTATCGCTATCGACAGAATGACAATAATCAGATTACTACACAATTATTATTATTATTTTTATATTGTCATTGTAATAGCCGTCAGTCCGTTATTGGAACGGACAACACAAATTTGTACTTATTCTCAAACAATAAATCTCCATTGTTACTAGCACTATCCGTGAGTTATTCTTAATTAATTATTAATATTCGGCTGGTTGCGGCAAATTGTTCGACATCGACTTGGTGACAGAGGTCTTGCATAAGTCCGCCAGCCACTCAACCGAGTGGTGTGAGAGGCCGCCTCCGGTGTTCCAGTGCGTCGGGTCGCTCATCCGAGGGATAGGGATCCCAGATTTATTTTTATTAAATATGGGACATTTTATATCATACCTATTTAGTAGGTATATATATTATATCGAAGATTAAAGGTGACTTTCCTATGATATATTTATAACAAAAATATTCAACAATTGAATAACAATTTAAACAAAATTTAAATAATGTAGGAACATTTAGGTAGTTTTTTGTTTTACTTATTAATATACATTATTTTAAATTTTTAATATTCAAACTTCAAATGTACGGTACGATAGAACAATACAACTGTCGTCTGTCGGTACATTTTCCACTTATCACTTCTGATAAGCCGACAATGCGGCAACCATAATAACATATACATAATCTATTATATTTATTTTGTCTCACTCAATTCTGATAGCAACACTATTGCCTATGCATATCTTAAAAGGGGTTTTAATAAAAACATTGATTTTTCAAATATGATTCAAGACGGATAAATAATTTTTATTATTGAGATTAATATAGTCTATAGCATGACTAAATAAAGTCAGTATAGACTATACTTCTTATTGAATACTATTAAGTATTAATTAGCTGTAGGTGAAACTCGGAGGCTGATGTAACTCGAGTAATTAAGAGTAATTTAAATTTTAAACTGAAAGTTATAAATAAAAACATTTAAAAAAAAAATATTAATTCTATTTCTATATCACTATTTAGTAGGTAATATTATTACAAGTTATTAAATTATTTATTAAGGGGACGTTACAGTCATTGTCACTGTTGTCTCTGTGTCTTAGAAGTGCGTAACATAGCAACTTTTACGCTCAGCAGAACACATTTATCTCCATTAGTTTAAAAATTAGAGCGAATTGAACTCTTATAAAATTTAAAGGTAAGACTATTATTTAGACAATGACTTAGGATTTTTGTTATGTTTTAATTCTAAAGCGAGTTATAAGTATTTTAAAATTGTTAACTGTTTGTACATCTTAAAATACTTATAACTCGCTTTAAAATTAAAATATAATAAATTGTATAAGAGGTCAATTCGCCCTAATTTTTAAACTTACGGAGATAAACGCGTTCTGCTGAGTGTAAAATGTGCCATGTTACGCACTTGTAAGACGGAGAAATCCAAATATGTCACTGTAACGTCCCCTGAAGTCACGATTAAAGATATACTTAATGTATATCTTTAGACTTTAATCGTGCCTTAAGTATCTATAATGTCATGCAATATGCATATTAATACTATAGTATTATGTACCTACCTATCTAATTTAAATAATATTTTAGATTCTGAGTGGAACGATGAATGTATTGATTTTACAATGATGTGTGTTTTTATTTTTTTTTGTGTCTGTTTACACGATAAGTAATCGAAATAATGCTTCGATTTTCAACTTCAGTACCTTTTTCGATTGGAAAGTGAATATCGTTGGTGCATTAGGGAGGTCAAAATTTAAAATTCCCAGTAATTTTCAAAAGCACCAAGAAAAACAAAAGAAAAATTAAGGATAAACGGGACTTTTTACGCAAAATCGATTTTTCACAAAATTGAATTTGGTTTTTATTGTAACTTTAAAACAAATAACCGTAGATACATGAAATTTTCAATGGTTGTTTATATTTTCATTTTCTATACACGATAAAATTTTGAAAATAATTTGAATCTTTTTGAGCTGTTTACGGACATTGCCAGTTTTCAATTTTTTTAGTTTTTTTTTCTATAAATATCAATAAAATTTTATCTGTTGAGTAGAAAAGCTTGAAAATTTAATAGAAGGCTCCTAGGTTATTGTTTCAAAGGCAGATGAAAAAAATTAAAAATCCTTAGTCACAGTTTTTATTTATAAGCATTTAAAGTTCAAATCTTGACAAAATACGGAAAAATCGGGAAAATTAGCAAATTATTTTGAGTTGAGAATTCATAAAAATTTTTCTTTTTAAATCTAATATTTGAAAATGTAATACAAGATTACCCAAAAGTTTGTCTACCTTTATCAAAAAAAAAATGTCTACAAGCAAATCAAATTAAATTTTTATGAGCGTTTGAAATTCATATTTTTACATTTGATATTCACTCGATTTCTCATGTAACAATTTTCTTATTTTATTGTAATTAAAAAACGAATGACTGTAGATACTTGAAAATTTTACTGAATGTTTATATTAGCATTTTCTATACACGATAAAATTTTGAAAATAATTTGACTCTTTTTGAGTTGTACACGGACATTGCCAGTTTTCAATTTTTTTAGTTTTTTTTTCTATAAATATCAATAAAATTTTATTTGTTGGGAAATAAAGCGTGAAAATTTAATACAAGGCTCCTGATATATTTTTACAATAGCAGTTGAAAAATATTAAAGATACATAGGCACAATTTTTTTAATAAGCATTTAAAGTTCAAATTTCGACAAAATTTATAATTTAATAATTATTTTGTACTTAAAAGTTTATAAAATGTTCAACTTTTATAGTTAAGGATTGAAAATTGAAAACAAGGCTCCACGTAAATAGTTTATATATAAATTACTTTATGCCTAATAATATCATCAAATATACTTAGTAACATCATAGTCTGACTGACCGTTTTTGCTCAGAATCGTTTTTCTTATACAATGATATTATATCATTGAATTCAAATTTAACACCATCCATTACAGTGACCCACTTGTAGCATACTGTACAGCAGAGCGACATCCACTTACCCACCTTTTTTTAACTTTAGTCTTAACAATTCATAATAATATACAATTACTATTGTTATAAATAAATTTTCTTTTATTTAAGTACCTATTATTCCCCCCCCCCAAAAAAAAAAGAAAATGGCTAAAAATTGTGATGCGCGGTAAAATAGAAAAATTCCCCAATTACAATCTGTTATTGTGGTTTGACGAAACGTAGAATCGACCAGAGGTACCAAAACGCAGTGTGAAATCGACAGTTAAAACTGATTTGTTTAAAATGGACACACCAAAACGTACAGATGTAACAGTGTAACACTCTTAGGCGGTTTCCACACGAATGGTGTACTAGCTAATATGTCACTGGTGATATATAGCCAACATTGGTCTTTGCTCCTACACGACTGGTGTTTAATATCAATGTCCTGCGCTGGTATACTTGTCATAGTAATTGTATATTCTCCCACATGAATCGTATAGTTGACCAGTTAATATGTTTATCAAGTCAAACACCAGTCATCATGCCATGTGGGAGCAAACCCCAAGTTGAATGTAAACATTGGTGGTCCTTTGACTTGTGTTGTTGTGTCAGGTTTACCGACAATCCACCGGTACGAGCCAGTAACCAAAAATTGTACTTGTGAAGTCTCCCATACGACTGGCGTAATGTCACCAGTGACAAATGTTGGCCAAGTACACCAGTCATGTGGGACCGGCTTAAAGACAACTATTTATTATGGCAACTACAGTGTTGATTTAAAAAACCTCTAAAAAAAGAACCATTTTAATACTTACTTAACAACTATTAAGTGGCTAATTCACAGTCTAACTCAATAAGGCTTTTAACAAGTCTTTAATTAAAATTTGATTTTTCACATGGTTATTTTTTATTACAAGCTATTAAAAAATAAAAATAATATTTATTACTTATAATTATTATATTAAAAAACGTAGGATTTGATATACCTACAATTTAAAATCATTTTAGATTTTATGGTTTATAAATACATACTTATACTTAAAAATAACAAAAAACGTTACTGTAAATTACTTAACATACATAAATGTATACCTTTAAATTCTGTACATAAACCATTAACAATTTTAAAGATGTTAACATTGATTATGAATACTAGTATTCATAATCAATGATGTTACTTATGTAAATCGGTTTTGATATAAAAACTTTTACAATACAATACACACAATTGTATGTGCTATTATTTGTATAGGCTATACAGGGTGATTCATTAAGCGTAAAACACTCATTATCTCAAAAAGTATTAATGTTATTTACATAGTTTCAAGTTGTTAAAAATACAACGTTTTTACTAAAAAATTATATTTTTTATCCTTATAATTTTTTTAATTTTTTACTTTTTCGAACGACAGCATAGTTTTAATTTCATATTCCAAAGCAGAATATTTTTCTAAGTATTTTAATTAATAAAAATTGAATTTAGGACGAGTAGTTTATGAGTTATAAGTATTTAAACTTTAAAGTTTAGATGGGCGGAGTGGAGTGGTATGGGGTTACCCCGCAAAATGTTTGTCCTCTACTCCGCTTTTCTATACTATTAAATACTTCTAACTCATAGACTACACGTCCTAAATTTGATTTTTATGTATCAAAATACTTAGAAAAATGAAAGTAAAACTCTACATTGTCATTCAAAAAAGTAAAAAACTTAAAAAAATATTTAAAAATATGATTTTTTAACAACTTTAAACTATGTAAAAAATATTTTCAAAAACATTAATACTTTTTGAGATAATGACTGTTTTACACTTAATAAATTACCCTGTATAAATGGTGAATACATAATATATAATTATAGACTTATAGATAAAATTGCATTAAAACATTTTAAATTATAAATTATAATCCCAATAAATAACATAAAAATACTAAAAGAAGCATTATCATAATAAAGTAGTATTTATAAAGAAAAAATGGCAAATTCCAAAGATGATGTGGAATAATTTATTTTTAGTAATAATTTAATTATTAATGTAATGTTTTTCTATAACTATAAACTAGATAGATTTAAAACAGTTTGGCTTACATCATTTCCATTTGAAATAAATAAATAATAATATGAAAACAAGATAATCATTGATACTTGATAATTGAACTAAAAAAACAATTCTTAATACTCATCTAAAATTAATGTATCAAAATTTAATTTGTTTCATTCCCTCATCCCATTCCAATTGTCAAGAAACTGATTTATTAATCATCAGCCTTCTACCCATGTCATGTCCAGATGTTCTTTCCACACAGTTGGAAAATTCTGTATTGAGCCAGTCTAAAGACAAATTATCCAAATGATTGTCAAAATCTACCAAATTATTATACAACTGTTGTTGTAATACAGCTGATGCAGCTGCCAATGTTACATTTTCTATTTGTACGCTAAATTGAAAATAATTAAATTAATTATTATTTATTTTATATTATTTTATTATTCATAGGTACTTAGAGTTATTCAGACGTTTCCATTTTCCATCATCTTGTGTGTGCACTAATAATGCACTTTCTTTTTGATTTAACTCCATTAATCGATTATTGATCTAAAAAATTTAATTTAGAATTATTAATTATTAAAATCTAAAATATTAGCTTGAAAACAGTAAAAACTTTACTAACCACAACCATACAGACATCTGTCTCATGTTCAACAATCTTGTCCATAATCTTATGGGCTGGTTTATCATAACTACAAACATTTAAATTATCATAATATAAGTAGGTATTTAAAAAACATATAAGAATAATATATTACTGAGGTAATTTAAATTCCAGAATGATTATCTCGCAATAGGTATAGAACTTCAATTAAATTAGTAAATTTTAATCAGATTTATATAACAATTTATATGGATTAATCTAATCTATAGTAGGAAACTACCTAAATTTAATTAACTATCCTAATGCTTCATTTAACATAATTAGTTAATTAGTTTAAAAATAATTTTTCTAATAGATACTTTTTATTTGCAGATATTTTCTGACAATTTAAGAAATATATTTTTTTTTAATTTAGGTAAGTAGTCTTTCCATAACAACGTAGTAAAAAATATTTGGTAATTAGTAGGTACTCGTATTACTTTTTTACCCAAGCTACTAACCATAGGCATGACAGGCACCCCAGACATTTTGTAATTGGGGCCCTAAAGGCCTAAAATTTAAATCCCAGAGCATAGGGCAAGTATTTTAGATGATGTTACTAGAGTAAAATATTTAAAATATTTTTAATTTGTGTGGAAAAACATATTAGTATTATAACAGCTAAACATTATTGACTACAAAAGTACAATCAAAACTAACTATAAATAAAAAATAATAATATAATATTGCTTATGTGTTTTGTTATTTCTCTTAACCATTATACATTATACATTATTTATTATTGAACTGAAAAGTGAGTTACCTACTTAATAAAAATAGGTGAATGAACAATCTAGATAATTTGAACGATTAACAAGATATAATTTAAAAAAAAAATCAAAAAACATGAACATAATGACAAAAATATTCCTAAAGGAACTATACTATGTTCAGATTAAGATTGAACCGCTCGCTCGACCAAAACATGTTTTTTTCGCGCATTTCAGACACCAGTGGGAGCGTATGCACGGCAGCCAGCACCGGCGCCGACGATGACTATTGGCCAATCACAGAACGCGCTCATCCCATGGGGGGTCAGGCGGCACTGTTCGGCGGCTCAGTCTGCATGCACGAAATCGGTTCTATCTTAACCTGAACTGAGTATACCTACTAATGAATTTGTGTTTTTGTGACTGGATTGGTTAAAAGACTCCAATAGATATAATATTTTTAGTTGTTTTTTTTAAATACTACAGATGTTAAGCATTGTAGTACAGCCACATCGTTACTAGTAGGTAATATGTTTATTCAAATATTATAATTTATTAAATGTAAATAATATACTGTTAATAGAGGACCCAAAAATATTGTAGACACCTCCTGAATTTCAGGTCTGTGCACGCCTATGCTATTAAGATACATTCAGTTTTAATCTTGTTCCCAAAAGTTGAAGAAACTATTGATCTCCCAACTGATAATAATTTATATTTCATAAAATGCATTAAGATTAACATGGTAGATTATAATTAATATACAATACAAATATTGAAGAGTTAGACATCTAGGTACCTTAAGTCATCCAACGTTTCATTGGCAAGATAATAGCCAGCAATGTACATATCACATGTACTGGCCGATTGATCGATTTGCATCAAGGCGATCTCTGACATCGGTGACACATGGAGACACTGATGGAATAATGGAACAGTGTCCACTATAACCAACTTATCGCCCTTAGTAGAGTTCTCGGCGACCAGTAATCCGTTTACTTCACAGTGAGGATATTTGGCAGCATGGGCGACCATTTTACAATACGCCAGCGTCGAAAAAGACACTTTCGACATTATCAATAGAAGGTAGACGGTAAACTTTTTAAAAGAAATATGTAACGGGATTGATTCCAATTTTCGGTAACACAAATTTACTAAAATTTTTAAAAATGTGCTTTGTCACTACTTGCTGTAGTAATAAATAACAGTAGTAGGTACCAGCACTATGCGACTACGCCACCCTAGACAGTCTCTACTCATATTTTAATCAATTTTTCTTTACACATTACATGTCTTATCAGTTATCAGCGATTTTCAATATTTGACTGTTATCATTTTTCGGACAAGTGCTTATCACTTTATTCTCCGGCTTAATCATAGCATATTGGGGAAACAGATTAACAAAACGCGCTCTGGTGGAAACAATTTGTACCTTCAAATTCAGGATGTTTAGATATAGTTTTATATTGGTTATTTTACTTTTTAAAATAAATGAATTCTGGTATCGAAACTTTATATTTATACGCTTTCATAGCTAACTACTGTATACGTTGGTGAGTACAATTTCAACTAATATTATCAAATACATTCAAATACACTTCACTTAAAGCAAAATATATGCGAAATGTCGGGAAAATACATACAATATCCCGACTCCACGTAGGGGAGAATCCACCTAACCATCAGTAAGATAGGCGTCGATAGCGTTCCCGGTGTTAATCTGTCTTCCCAATAGAACATCGTTCTATATATCTATGGGCATAATGTGGCATAATCAAAGATTACCATGGATAATAAACAAGGTGTATTGATAAAAATGGTCTTATAATATAAGAAAGTATTTTCTGAAAATTATGACTTGGGCCCCCCTCCCCTAACCATGTCTCTGAAGCCGCCCCTAATAGGTATTAAATTTTGTGTTAGCAAAACATTTAAACCCCCTCAGGTTAGTGACATCATAGATATCATTTTTACGGTCCAAGTGTCCCTAGGGGACAAGTGAATTCATCTATACGGGAATAGTAGATATGTTGATATAATAATACTAGATATGCAATGCATCTTACATAGTAGTGTTAAACAACTTTAAAAAAAATATAGTTTTGATTAATGAATTTCATATAAACCTTACTTGAAGGCGGTGATTTAACGGGTCGTGTATAGGCAATTCGATGTCTTATACTCGTTACCCAGTGTGGTTGTGTGCGAAGTAAATGATCATTAGTGTGCGTAGATACGTTCGGAATCCGTCGTGTGCCACTCTCGTACGCACACGCACATGTCAATAAATCAAGAACAACAAAATATATTATTCTATGCCACACCTATAAAAACTACCAAAAACGGTAATAAATTAAACATACTTCCTAAAGTTTGATTGTAATTTCGAAAAAAGGGTTGAATTCGTAAGATCCTAAACTATGCTTTGTAGGAACCACTTTTTTGATGTAAAACCCAAAAAGTCCAAAATAAATACAAATGTAATGCAATTAAATTATGAGATTTTTTAAAAAATATCCAAATTTCATGGTCCTTTAAAATTAAAAAAAGAAGGGTAAGTGAATATCACTCTGCTGTACAAGTGAGTCACTATAATGGATGGTGTTAAATTTGAATTCAATGATATAATATCATTGTATAAGAAAAACGATTCTGAGTGAAAACAGTCAGTCAGCCTATGATATTACCAAGTATATTTGATGATATTATTGTGAATAAAGTAATTTATATATTACCTATTTACGTGGAACCTTGTTTTCAATTTTCAATCCTTAGCTATAAAAGTTGAACATTTTATAAATTTTTAACAACAAAATAATTATTAAATTATAAATTTGATAAATTTTGTCAAAATTTGAACTTTAAATGCTTGTAAAAAAAATTGTGCCCATGTATTTTTAATATTTTTCAACTGCTATAAGAACGAAATATCAGGAGCCTTATATTAAATTTCTACGCTTTTTTACCAAACAAATAAAATTTTATTGATATTTACAGAAAAAAAAACTAAAAAAATTGAAAACTGAAAACAGCTCAAAAAGAGTCAAATTATTTTCAAAATTTTATCATGCATAGAAAAAGCTAATACAAACATTCAGTGAAATTTTCAAGTATCTAGAGTCATACGTTTTTAATTACAACAAAATAAGAAAGTCGTTACATGAGATATCGAGTGAATATTAAATGTTGTAAAAATATGAATTTCAAACGCTCATAAAAATTTAATTTGACTTTCTTGTAGACATTTTTTCTTTTGATAAAGACAAACTAATGGATAATCTGGTATTTCATTTTCAAATCTTAGATTTAAAAAGGAAAATTTTTATGAATTCTCAACTCAAAATAATTTGCTAATTTTCGCGATTTTTCCGTATTTCGTCAAGATTTAAACTTTAAATGCTTATAAATAAAAATTGTGACTTAGGATTTTTAATTTTTTTCATCTGCCTTTGGAACAATAACCTAGGAGCCTTCTATAAAAATTTTCAAGCTTTTTTACCAAACAAATACAATTTTATTGATACTTGTAGAACAGAAAACTAAAAAAAATGGAAACTAAATATGTCCGCAAACAGCTCAAAAAGAGTAAAATTATTTTCAAAATTTTATCGTGTATAGAAAATGCTAATATAAACATTCAGTGAAATTTTTAAGTAACTACGGTCATTTGTTTTTGAGTCGCACCAAAAACCAAAATCGATTTTTTGAAAACAGATTTTGCGTAAAAATTCCCGTTTTTCCTTAATTTTTCTTTTGTTTTTCACGGCGCTTTTGAAAACCAAAGTATCAACTTGATTCACTTTCCTATCAGAAAAGTTACTATTGAAGAAAATCCAAGCTTTTTTACTGTCCCAAAAGGTGATGACAGACACAAATAAAAAAAAAAACACACATCATTGTAAAATCAATACATTCATCACTTCGCTCAGAATCTTAAATTGAAAATCGACTGCTTGGAAAGCCTAGTTATTTTGCCAAAGAATTCATACATATATTAAAAATTAAAATTGGATATTCAAGTATGTGTAATTTACCACCGCTTATTGGTCTAAAACGTACGAAAAATACGTGACATGCGATCCCCTTAAAACAGTATATAATCTATGTGAATAATGTGTTTACAATAATTTTATTGGTTATGAATAAATTTGTTTTTGGATTTTTTTAGTTATTATAGAACTGTTTAAAGATCTTATTTACAATATTTTCAAAATTGCACCCTCAAAGTCGCTTAAACCGTTTAACGTGTAATAGTAAAATAATTACTCTTATATAAAATTTTCACATAGAAACAAATATTTTATCAACATAATTAATATTAAGTATACCTATACCTACTAGAATAATTTTATTGAAGACAATAAATAATAATGTTAATTTTTTATAATTTGGTTTGAATAATTAAACAACTTAATTTTTTTATAAATTAAACCATTTTATAATTATCTCAATGTTTTAAAATTTATAAAAATTACATTGTACAATTGTACCCACTTAAAAAATTTAATTTTTTTTATAATTCAAATTTTTATTTAAGAATACAGTTTAATACTAGCTTATACATTATATTGTTTGTTTAATCGACTATATTCTGCAGCAGTGAGTGGATTACGTTTTTGCCATTCTTGAAGTTTATAAGCAAACATAACTTTTACACCAATAGGAAACTTATTTGATATCAATTCATTAACATCATCCTTTCGTAAAAGTTTTAACACTGTAATGGTAATATATTGATCTAAACACAAAACAATTAATTATATAAATGTATATACCTCATAATAATAATATAATATGAT